>BLKM01012032.1:973641-1421575 GCA_013340265.1 Coptotermes formosanus
TTAGGTTCCCCAACAAATTTGGGTATCCTAACCATTATAATACATTGTCTGGTTCGTATGATTACCCATGGCCATTGAATGTTGTGTGGAGAGTGCGAAGTACTCTCATTGTCTGTATGGTGTATGTAAAATCTTACATTTTGTGTTTTTCTTTTAGGTGGTCTCTTCTGTCCATTGAACCTGGAAGTTATGCAGATTTGAACCAGGGGATATAATTAACTGGTTCATGTTTAAATCTCTTAGTCTGCCATTGTACGTACATAACAAGATACAGTAATATTGTCTTGGTTTGCATAAAAGAAGATAATACAACTATCCCTGCTGATACATTGCCAAAAGTTTTCATTACTTTATTGTCATAAAGAGCTGTTAGCTTATTGGTCAGATTGTGTTGGCAGTTTGTTTGAAATTTACTGATCCAACAGAATACATACATACGCAGTGTAAGAAGCATCTTAAGTTAGGCTTTAGTGACACTTTTAACAGCAATGAAAATACATTTTATATGTGTGGGACAGGTAGAGTTAAAAGTGAGAAAGGTAAAGGTGTCTGTGTGTGTAATTAAGCACCATGCCATGTAGGCATGTGGGAGAGGACTAGTGTGGCTCCGTACATTCTTAACCCTTTCATGAGGTGGTGGTGAATGGTCAGCTTTGCACCCTGGCCGTTTTGTCCGTTTGGGTAGCAGCCCCAGTACCCATAGAGTAAGAAGCTGGGTGACCCCAAAGGCGATCAGGAAACTGTGGAGAAAGAAAAATTTCTTGCTCTATCCAGGAAGTGAACCGCTTTTCCTCAGATGTCCAGCCCATAGCCTAGTCACTGTACTGATTGCACTGTCCAATCTCCTGTGTGTGGACTAGTGTTCAGTTTTAAAGGACGGTAATGTAGACAAAGTGCTATATATTTTACATATATGATAGAGAGCGCTGCATGCAAAATGAAAGCTCGTTGTAAGAAAGTGAGTGAAATTGTCATTGGGTTTGGGAAGAATGTGATACAAAGAAAGGTGTGATAAGAAAGGTCTTAACAAAATATAAGGCAAAGAATGATGATGCAAGCAGAAGAAGAAAGTAGGGCTGCAGGAAAGAGTACCATGGGTATTGAAACATAAAAAGTGCACAGGGCAAGAAGATGAAGCTGACACTGCACACCAGTAATTTATGCAAGAGGCTGTGAACGAAGTTGTAGGTAGCAATTGGATCCTTTATTAAAGAAGTGATATTTATCTTTCATTGCATTTAAAAATTGGGTTAAGCATTTTTGAAAATTATTGTTAAAGCTGGAGAATCAAAAATACTGGGTAATAAGTATGTTGGTGAATTGGATGTGAAGTTTACAGACTAGGGAATGGAGAAGCATGAATGTGGAAAATGTTATGTAAAAGGAATGATGACACTAGGTTTTTAACAGAGATAAATTTCTGATTGGTGATAACAAAAGGAATAACTGAAAAACTGGTGCAGCGTGTATTAGTATGTATGAGGGTGTTTAATTTTGTGTGATGTGTGTTGAAAATGTAGTATTGGACTTTCTAACACACATGGAATGGGCAAGTGCTGTGGTTTGGACCCGTACATGTTTGGTATATTCATAGGTGACGTGCACCAGCTGTGGAAGACATTACCATTCCAGGGTTGCTGTGTGCAGGTGACTTGGTGTTGCCATCTTGTACTGTAAATGGCCTGTAGAGAGCTAAAGATGAGGTAAATAAGTACAAACATGCCCCAACCTACATAGCAGTTAATGTTCTGGAAGGTCCAGCATAAGTCAAATTTTGTGCAAGTCAGGATTTAATATACACATGGTCAACTGTACATGCACACGCACAAGCACACATGCGTGTGTGCATGCACACACACACACACACACACAGATGTGTGCATGTGCACAAGGGAATGCAGTTGAAATCAAAACTCCAGGACACTGGAATCTGCTCGACTGTAGCATGACTGCCACACTACCTGTATCGCTGTCCAGCAGTGTTTGTGACCCACATTTATTTCACTGCACTTTCATTTCTACATGGAAAAATTTGGTGCATGTTTAAAAAGTGTTGTTGTTTCAGTATATTTATTATTAGATTCTATAAGTATGCAATTTTATAACTTGGAATTGTGTTAATTGGGGAGTTTCTGTACCAGGAGTCCCTGTTAGCTGTTCCTTGCTTCCAGAAAAATGCTGCTTAAAGCCAGTATGCTTTAAACAGAGAATTTCCATCATTAAGAAATATTGTAAATTTAGGTTAACTGGGATCAAGATGGTTTTGTGTTGTGTTATATAATTAGGTCAGTGTTTCGGAAAGGTTCATTACCATGCTCGTGACATCCAATGACTGTCCTTATCCTGAGCCAGATCAGTGCATTTTGCATCCTATTTAAGATCATTGTCAATATTGTCCTGTCCTGTTTTGGCTTTGTCTTTTAAGTTACTTATTCTGTGCAGTTTTATGACTAAAATATTATGTTAAATTATCATCTCTGCCGCATGTACTATGTACCCTCCCCATTTCATCCTCCATGATGTGTCACTGAAGGTTCAAGTCTTCTGGGGCATAACACATCACTGGGCAAGTGGTTCCCAACATTTCAAAGGGTTGTAGTACCTTCGTCTTCATGGCCAGGCAGTTTAAGAAGAGTTGGACTGGTTGACCCTGAAGCTGAGTGCCATAAAATCCTTTAATATACCAGGAACCACTCACCCAACAACCCAGTGTCACATCGCAGAAGACCTGAATTTTCAGAAGAACTACTTCTGTGTGTAAGAAATAACAAGTAATACTCAAGTCATGTCACATTAAATTTATTATAATAATCTCTAGTAGAAAGTATGTGAAGGAAAAGGTATATTAAAATTGATTTGAAAGGAATAGGCATTTAATCTCAACTGTTGGCAAATTGTTATTAAAATAACCACAATATGAATTAACTGTCTGGCTTTGTTTTTCCATTCATTCTCTGGCAGTTAAGCACTTCCGCCATTGTCACCTATATAATTTGAATTTTCAAGAATGTTAATGCTGTTTGAAGGGTGTACCATTTTGGTGTGGGTGCTGGGTTGGTGGGGTGGTGGGGGGGTGGGGGTAGCTTAGTGACTAGGGTATGGGCTTGGCATACTTTGAATCGGGTCAGTTCTCTGCAGGCACGCAGTATTTTCTTCCTCCATTTGTCTCCTATTGAGTGGGTACTGGGTATAAAGCAGCTAGGGCATGAAGCTGACCAATCCCATCTAGTGTTGAGTGGGATGCATGTATTGTGTAGTAGGCTGTCATAATCCGCCTGTCTTTCTATGTAGTCATTAAAGATGAATGTGAAAAGCACAGTACCTGTGAAGTGCGGTAGGGGATAGGATTTTTAAACGCTCAAAATATTCGTCTGGTGGAAATTCACAGGCAGATGCTTGAAGTGTGTGGTGAAGGTGCAATGAACAAAGGGAACATGAGGAAGTGGTGTTGATTGTTCAAAGAAGGCAGGACTAATGTGTCAGGCAAAAGAAGTCAGCACCTGTCTTTGCTCACAGATTTGGAAGAACGAGTGAATGCAAAAGTATGGCATAAACAGGCAGTTTACAACTTCTGAATTATACAAACATTTTTGAGAGGCCAGAGACCAAGAAGTGACCAAGAGAAAAAAGACATTTTGCAGGATTGGCTGAAATGCTTGGCATAAATTGTTTTTTGATGAAGGCATACGAAAGGTGGTCCCACGATATGAAAAGTGCCTTAATTTACATGGAGACTGTGGAGAAGTAGTTTAACCCTTATCTGATGGGGCTGGACAACTAAATTTTAGTGCAACACTTATGTAAAATGTGAATATTTGCACAGAAAAATATAGAATAGATGTAATTTTGTGGGAAATAAAACGGAGATTGTACAGCATGCCTTAAAGAATGAAGCATGTATCTTTGTTGCCTAAACGTAAAAATGAGTCTCTTGGAGTGCAATGCTACTTGTGCTGTATGTATAGGATGGCGGTAAGGAATATGTGGGTACCAACATGTTGCAATAAAGATATATTTTTTTTAAATTCTTTAAAATGTCTTTGCACCCTACTGGTTCTTACTTTGTGTATACTCTACATATAATTGCAAGATATAATGATCTGTGAGTTGTAGTTGCAGTGGCATTTCCTGGCAAATAAAACTACAATGGGTACTGTTGCATGTGGAGACTGGAATTAGGAAGAGCTTATCTTTTGTATGTACTATTGCCTGTGTGGGTGTGGACTACACAGCATATTCAGCTGTATCATGGGCTACCCTAATAAAAAAAACTGCTGCCTTTTTTAGCTGTAACATGCAAATTCCAGCTTATTACTGTAAAACGACTGTGTCCTTCCTGTTCTTTTTATGCAATGTAAGTTTCTATCCTGAAGTTCATTTGAAGGACACGCAAAAGCCAAGAAACATTTGCATGAGGAAAATTAGCCCTAGCAGGTTTATGCCAGGTATTTTTAATCTCTTGTTTCGGGACGTAATGAAAAGGTCAGCTGTTTCAGTGTGTGTGCGTGATAGTCTGCCACGAGCAGCTTCAAATTGGAATCGTGTAGAGGAAGTCCTCGAAGTCATTCCTTGTGGTATAGTTCGCAGAGAAGTACAAGGTACAGCGTGGTGCAAATACAATCTTGACACTGCGCAAGGAAAGGCAGGGGATGAACGAGTAATCCGTGAGGGCTGATAAGACTGTTTCCGTGGTACGAGCTGGGTGTGGTGGGCCGGAACAGCTGTGGAATATGGACATTGAAGTCGGTAGGCTAGTATGCACGTAACGTTTGTCCGTGAGGATAACGGCGGAATGTTGTGTGGTAGTTTTAAACAAAGAATGGGTTGACGAGGTTGGGAAATGAAGGGAAATGAAGCAACATGCATTGTATTTTAAGTCTACTACGGGACTACAATTTTAAGAAATATTTCAATGACGCAAATATTTATACCACGATACCGGTTAGTCGACGAACCACCAGGGAAACCGCATTATGTTTATGTTGTGGAATTGCTAGAAGGAGATACACATCATAGAGTTGAAAGGCGCTACAGCGCATTCCACTGTCTGCACAGAGAGGTAAATAGATCCTACAAGAAGAAGGTGCGTGTGTAACTTTCCGTATGTACTAGCAGTAGAATTTTGAGAATGCAGTTACATGAGTCGTTAAAAGGTAATCATACCATATTATTCCCCACCCAATCTGCAGCCGTGAACGGAAATAGAATCACGCTGTATAGAATAATGACATAATGACGTGCACTGTATTAGAATACTAAACGACGTTCAAATAGTCTTTCCTTATGAAGCGAGAGAATAAGATAATCGGTTGCTTCTTCAGGAGCGGGGTGTAGTTTATGTTACAGATGGTGTATGAAGTTGGAACATGTTGCACGTTTAAGTTGTGTATAGCAGCTTTCCTAATACTGCTCAGAGTTTGGAAAATCTTATTTTAATCCTATTCATGTTCTCTGATTACCAGTTGCGGAAGAGCTATAGTACCCCACTGTTTCCACCAAAAAGAGTGCGTAGCAGTCAGCCTAAGGTTCTGGAAAGAAGAAGAAGAAGTCTGGAACAGTATTTACAAGCAATGTTGAAATTTGGACCAAGTCGAGCACAGGTACTGGCATTTCTTGGGGTAAAGAAACCGAAAGGTAGCCTTGAGTAAGTATGTTTTTCATCTCTGTTTATTTGTTGACATTTGATGGTGGTGGTGATTTGTAGTATTCTTCCTATCATGTATTCTTAAAAGACATCCCATTTTACACACCCTGGGACAACATGAAGGGTTTGATGGTGGTACATTGAAATGCATCATTGTGCCCCAGTAGATACATATTCTGAGAATACTGTTAAGTATTACAGTCACACTGATGATGCAAAAAATGTTATTTTCTGCATCGTACAGCTCAAGATATGATCATACGTGATTTAATCACTGGGACCTTGTTTGTGAAAATTTTGATTTTGGCGTTAGAATCAACATGTTAACGGAGTAACATACCTGGGATGTCAGAGCTAATTATGTAACAGATCCATTAAAGCTATTGGTTATGCTAATGGGTTTATAGTTGATGCAGATGGAATTATTTATGATGTCAGCTCAAATCAGATTGACTTTACATTTACTCTATCGCTGATGTCATGATTATGCTGTTTTGATACAGCTGCCAGACCTAATTTTTGAAAATGGGATACACTAGTACTTAGAATATGGCAATGACATCTAGATTTTGGAAAACTTGTGGACCCCTAGCCATGAGTATCCATGCCCAGTATTTATTAATCACGTATATCAGCTGACTAGGTCTAAACAGAACAATTTTGATATTGCCTCATAACTTATGAAAAATATGTGAAATAACTGTATTTCATCATATGAGGTCATCTGCCCTTTGATAATGTCCTTATCATTAAAGTCTGAAAGATAGTAGCATGCAGGCAAAAACATTTGTGGTTTTTTAGCTTGTGTGTGTTCATTTCCTATCACATTTTTTGTCATTTGTTCAAGGAATGGTGCTTTGAAGATAAATTGTGTGTAAGCTGATAAATAAGTTTATATTTGGCTGTATTTAATGTGTATGTGTACAGGTGGATGTGAGTTTATTCAGGAATGATGCCTGTGTCAGTAATTTACATGGGTTTGAGTGCAGACAAAATTGGTTTTCTTATGGCAAATAAAAAAGGTAAAGGGATCCCTGTACAAGCCTAAGGCTCAACAGGGAGTAGAGGTATAGCTCTACCCTTTTGTTAGCCTTTGCACTAGAAAGGGGTGGGATGGCTAGCCCCATGCCCCAGCTGCTTAACCCCTGGAAAGACCCGGCACCATTGGATGGGTGTGGAAAATCTTGCGTCTGCTGGGATTAGATCTCCAGACCGTCCAGCCAGTAGCGAGTCGCTACGCCGACTACGCTATCTGGGCCCACTTTTCTTATGTAACTAGCATTAAAATTTTTGGGGACTCTGCGGGCATTTTATAAAATTATAAATACGAATATAAAATTTGACAGTGAACAACCAGAATAACAGTCTTCAGTAGCAGTAGTGACCTTATTTTCTTTGTTTTGTGCGTCATCGGTTATAATTTCTTCATACTAGTCTGTAGGACAAGATGGTTGAGATTACCCAAGAAGTGACAGCTGAAGACTACAGCAGGTCACCGTGCTTATATTTATGGGAAGGAAGGTGACAGAGATACAACATTGCAAACGATACTGCTACTAGCCAATTCACTGCTATGACCAAATTAGTTCTCCAAAATGTACACAGTGCTGTAACATGAATTTTTGTTTCACAATATTATCCAGGAAGGAAGAAATGTCAGAAATGGAAACCATAAATAAAAAAATTTAAGTTTAAAAATGGGTATTTCTTTACTGTTTTTATTATTTATGTATGTATATTTATAATTTGTAGTGTAATAGGTATTTATTATGTGTAGGGATGAAATACTGCATGGATGTTTAATTCTGGCAGCTGGCTGACGTATTTTTCTTCACTAGCTTTGAAAGAGTTAGGGCAAAATACAGGGAATGATTGACTAGCACTGTAGAGTTTTTTTCCTTTCCTATCGGAATTTACACAGCAGGGCCTTTGAAAATCACCAAGTCTTAATTTTATAAGTGTCAGTCATTACAGTCATTCTTAAAAACAGTTAATATAAATAGCATGATGTATTCAAGAATGATACCAATGTCAGTCACCTGTTAAATTGTGGTGTAAATATTGCTGTGTAGGGGTTATCACTCTTGCTTCATGAATCCAAGTCTTCAGCCTTAACGTGAGGACTTGCTAGCATGTCTGAGGTTTCTTGTGGCTTTTCTCATTCCTATCGGCCAAATGCTGGGAAGGAACCTTCAAATAGGCCATGACTGGTGTGCTTGTAGACCCATTCAAGGCGTATTCACGCATTCATGTAAAGTGCCTGTTGGCTTCATCATGTCCGTCTATCCATTCACATGTATCGGCTCGGCTTCCACTGGACAGACTTGTGTCATATTTGATGTTACAGATTCCTGTGAAAATCTCTCAAAGTTCAAATTTCCTTAAAATCGAATATGTAAGACTTTGTACATTTATATTGTTCACAGCAGTGTGAAATGTTTTGTAGTTCGACAGCAGTGTAAAGGGAACACAGTGTTTCGTTTCCATGGCAGCAGGCATCAGTTTTATGTGACATGGCTCCAAAATACAGAGGGAACACGTTGTATGTCCATGGCAGTACTCAACATTTTATATTATTTGTGATGATGTGTGGCTCAACAATACAAAGGGAACACATTCCTGTGTTTTCATGGCAGCACTTTCGTTATTTTGCTATTGTTGACGGACATGTAGCTCGGAAATAACACAACGAATTCTTGTGTTTTCTTGGCAACAGTGGTTAGGTGAACTCACCACATGGTCTTCCTACCATTAGATGCTGTTGGTAATACTGTATTTACTCAAATGCAAGGCAAAGTTTTTCGCTTGAATTTGGTGCTTAAATATGTGGGGTCTTCTTGAATTTGCGTATGAAGCACTGAACTGGACCACGTGGAGCCAAATCAAGGCGTACACTGCCATATCATGATGTGTAAAGAGAGAACAGAGCACAACTAATGTTAACTCACACAATCTTCTTTTGTGGGACTTTGTCCAGTGTCTGATTTTTTTAAGAGGCATAACGTTCCGGAAGCTGGCCCTGTTTCCTTTTTCAGGCAAAGAACCGCCTAACTTGGTGGACCCTTCATATTGAGCTATTCTCAAGTCACTGGGCACCATACAAACAGTAACTTATTAAGATATGCACCTAAGAACACATCTAATTTAAGGGTAAAGGAAAATGGCTATTGAAAAATTAAAAACTAACTATAAGACTCAAAAATAAAACCTGGACCAATCCACAGATTAAAAACCATAAAAACAACCATGATCTTAGACTGATCAGACCACAGACACAACACAAAAATTCGGAACACATGTATTTAAAATTCTTAACACTATCTATGGAGAAAATTGTGAATCTTCATAGGTTGAAGTACTTTTAAACCAAGAAATATAAATGTATTTTTAGTCAATGTGGATCATAATATCATGGCAGTGCATCTCACCAGAAGTGACTGTGAAGGGTTTTAAGAAGTGCTGTATATCCAATGCAGTGGATGGGACCGATGATGATTTGTTGTGGAATGACAGTGAAGAGGGTGGGAGTGTTAGGAGTGAGTGTGAGGAAGATGAAGGCACTGGCTGTGAAGATGGAGACAGTGACACTGGTAAAAGATAGATAGAATTTGACATGCTTTGTGTATTAAGTGTGTGAAATTAATAGTAAAATATTTTTTCTTAGCAGACATTTTATTTTTGAGGGTGTCACCTTAGATTTGGATAAATACATTTTCCCTTGGTACGTGTATTTTTTAGGGGGCTGGTCTTAGATTAGAGTCATCTTGCATTCGGGTAAATATGGTACATCATTAAATAAGGCCAGGAATAATCTGTTTATTCAGAACTGTTATATTAAAATCCACAAACATGTGAGTGATGTTTAAAAATTTCTTTTCATTTATTTATTTTGTGGGCGTCTTTTGTTTCTAGGTGCACTGATTTTGCTGTTCAAGATAAAACTATGGACCATCCACCAATATATAACTATAAGGAGGATCCTTACATGCAGTTAGAAGGAAAGAGTCACTTACCAGACGTAGTAATTCAAGGTGTTTTAATGGGACTGTTTGGGAACTTTCAGTGATACCAGATCAGACACAGCTGATTGCAGAAACATTTTTCGTAACTGTCCATTATGGCTCGATTGAACATCCTGCAGGTGTTTATTTTCACGTGTGTGTGGGTGCTATATGCAGCAACGTATCTGGTACGTAAACCACTGGGAGCATTAAAAGTGGGGATGAAAGATGACCTAGGGTTCAGCCAGGTACAACTTGGTTGTCTTGATACAGCAATGTTACTGCCATATTCTCTGGCACAGATGGTACTTGGGTCAACTGCTGATCATATGGGACCTCGTTATACTGTGACCATATGCCTAGGTATTGCTGGAATCAGCATGGTTTCTTTTGGTTCTTGGAATAATTTTGGAATTCTTTTGTTCTTGATCTTTATTAATGGAGCAGCTCAGGGTCCAGTGTGGCCTGCCTGTTGCAAGTGTATATCAGCTTGGTTTTCTGACCATCAGCTTAATTCTGTGTTTGGTTTTATAAATACATCAGCATATGGTGGAAGCATTATTGCATCTGGACTGGCAGGGTACATATATAGTGAATATGGCTGGCGCTTTGTGTACTGTCCCTTATCCTTGGTTGTGATGTTGCTGGCTGTAGTGGCATGGCTGGTGTTAAAAATGCCCAAGGAGTGTGAAGTTATAATACCAGGTAAAGTGCCAGAAGAAGAAAAAACAGCATCATCTAATAAGAGAAGTTCATTTCTTGCTTTATGGCATTTGCCTATGGTAATGGAATTAGCAGTGGCGATGTTGTGTAATAAGGTAGTACGCTATTTTATTTACCTGTGGTTTCCTGTTTATTTGATGAAGGAATTGAATCAATCAGCAGCTAATACAGGGTTAATGGTGTCCCTTTTTGATGTTGGTGGAATTGTGGGTAGTGTGTTCCTTGGAATGGCAGCCGATCGTTACAACTCCCTTGTGCTTACACTGCTTGCAACTATTGTTGGAACAGCTGGTTTTCTCTTCTTTAAGTTAACTGCTACCTGGGGGCTCATCTATAATTATGTCATGCTAAGTGTTGGTGGTGCTTGTGTTTGTGGATTGGATGCACTGCTTGGTGGCTCAGTGGCAGTAAAGATTGGTGAGAAGGATGGCGGTAATGTTGGCGCAGCAGTGGCTGGACTCATAAATGGCTTTGGCAGCATGGGAGCAGTAATCCAAGGCCCACTGATAGGATTTGTGTCAGATATGTATGGTTGGAACTCTGTCTTCTTGTTTATTATAGGTTTGCTATCACTTAGTTCCTTTTTAATTCAGAGGGCAATTTATATAGAGAGAAGACAAGTGGTTGTCAACAACATGAAGCATACAGAAAACTGTGTTACAGTTCACTGAATTTATGTGGCACTTTTCACTGTCTCAGCTTTCTACTACTGACATTCAGGTGGCTGTTTTTTATAATTACAGTAGAACCCCAATTTAAGATTTGTCTCGGGGGACAAACTTTTTTACCTGACATAAAAATCTTAAATCAGGGTTCTGTCAAAATCAAACAGAAAATTACTGGGTGTTTTTGGGGGGTTTTGGCTGATGCCACAAAAAATAAACCTGAAATACTGGAAAATCTTGAACTGAGACACCTTAAATTGGTATTGTGCTGTATTTTATCAACTGTTTTGGTAATATGTGACTAGTTTTTGTGCAGTGTCTGGATCTTAGCTAGGAAAGATTTAGTGTCTTATTACATCATTCTTTGAAACTGGTTCTGAAGTTCAAAGAAGCAGTACTGGGGATTGGTGCAGCAGACACCCTTACTAGGAAATTAGTACATTTGGACTTGGAAGTAAAACGATGCAAAGATTTAATATAAAATAAATGGCATGCAACATAAGCTGAGGAGCTTCACTGTGTGATTATATGATGTATGGTGTAAATGTGTGATTGTAAAATGTTAGATTTTTCTTTGGGAGATCCGTGTTTTAATTCAGGTATTAACTCAATAGAAATTCTGCAATTAATTTATTGTTAAAGACAACTCGAGATTTTCACTGAAAGAAGAAATATATATATAAGTAAACCTGTATTACTCATCCAAGGAAATATAATATGATGAAACCAATGCTGAAGTTTCTATTTTTTGTATTTTTATTACTGTTTTATTAGTATCCTTTGGGTTTGTCTGTCTCTTAGTTCCTACCCCACAGAAGGTGGGCAATAAGGTAAATTTACATGGAAAATACTGAGTAGGCTGTCATGGTTACAGACCAGATGTTTTATTCATACAGATTGAGTTCCTAAGGAGGAGAAGTTTTGATGGTGGCAAGAATTTTGATTGTGTTCTGGATGATGACACCTTGTAGCCTTGTGAGGGTTTACCACCTTTTTTCAGGAATCTGCTGGCTTCTATTCAGGATATAATGGCATAACATAAAAGGTATGTTTTATGTTTCTTTTAGAAAAGTATGAAAAGTTGTGAAAATGCCTTCAAGTGAAGCAGAAATTTCTCTATCTGCCACTTTACATGCATTGGAGCAGAGATTGGATGGTTTTAATTCTCAAGGAAGGCAGGATAAACCGGCTGCGAAAAGGAAATAGCACTGAATCATTGTTGCCGTGATCCGTTAATAACTGCATACAGGTTCATAACAAAGCCTTCCCAGTTCTTTTATATTGTCCCATAAAAGATGACATCCTAGAGGAATACAGCTCAGAGTGCCGCCGCCCCCGCCGCCCCCCCCCCCCCCCCAGTATACACATACTGGGCAACATTAGCAGTTGTGTATTCAGCAAAACAGCTTCCAGGACTTGCTTAGAGGGTCTGTGGAAAGTGGAGCAATTCCCTCCAGGCACGATTAATTACCAAGGCCTGTCTTCATGCAAGAAGGAAGTATTACAGTTTGAAACAAAGCATGCAATGTTTTATGAGGAACTATTATATATATACTGTATGTAAAAGACTGGACAGACAATAGTAATGAAAAAAGAACTGTATATTTACGTATACATTTATGTATAACATGTTATAAATTAGGTGTAAGCAGAGGACATACAGTGTATTGTGTTGGAGTTATGGCAGTTTGGAGGTGAGATGAAGGCCCAGAAGAAGCAAAGGGTTTTAATGATACAATTCACAATATATATTACGTAAAACTAAAACAAGTGTTAGGTAATTGTAATGGACCCTATACTGTGTCCATCTGCAACTTTTGATAATGGCGTGTTATTGAAGTGGGCCTTGAACCAGAAGATGGAGGGTACATGTTCCTCCAAAACTTCTGTCTGCATCTAAAATACGCCAAGGCGCAAGACAACTACAGTAAGTATTCTCACTGCTATGAAAACCCAGAAACATGCAGAAGATATTTACATGTAAACAGATAATCATGTTTAATCATAAAGCATGGCGCAGGTATTTCCAGGCTGTGGCCATTTTATTTGTAAAAATAAAAATATATGAAATCCGAGGCAGACCTATGACAATTTTAAGTAACGCCGGATGCAATTTTCATCCGTGCTCGTAGGCAAACGCGTTCTTAAGTGAACTGGTCAAAAGAAAGTTCGAATCCGTTTAATAAAGTTCACTGGCAAGTGTGAACCTATACTCCTGTAACGTGTGTGATTGCGGAAATGGAGGCAGGTTATGTGAATAACTTTGATGGTTAATGTATACAGTGGATTTGTCTTTGGTGCAGGCAGTTGTTAGGAATCCGTATACGTCTGACTCATTGCTAATCTGCTCCAGTAGTGTGCAACCAATGACGCATAGGTCACACGTCTCATAATAAAATTGTAGCTTGCGAATTGTACCGTTGGGAAGTGATTTAAATAAGTGATAGGAGGCAACGCAATAAACAGGTCATTGAAGTGATCAAAGAAGGTTAGCGGGAAGGTGGTTTACTTGCATACTTACTATTTGAATAATGGAACGAAAACCGTGTGCCGTGGTTGCAAGCTGCACAAGCACTCATCCTGACGAAATAATCAGATGTAATTATAGACGTTATTGACACACCTACCAATATTTCTGTGTAATTTAATTAACTATGTTTTAAGTACATTGTTAATGGCTCTTTGTGTCATTTCAGTAATATTGGGCATTGATGAACTTCCGGAGCCCACAAAATTGGAAGACGGAATCAATGCCTATCCGTGGCATATTGATACCAAATACTACACCACGGATGTGAATTTATGCTCCGTAGAAAAGAAGACTTTGGGTAGTGAGCAGTTTGCCATGTCTGTTGAAGCAGTTGTTATACATTTTGATAGTAACAAGGTACTTATGAATCAGAGGTGTTTCAAAGGTGCTGAATTTGGTAAATGTAATTTTGAAATCCCCTGATCTGTCAATGTGGTACCTTGAAAATTTGTAATAAAAATTCATATGGCAATTTTTTAGGGATGAGAAAGTAATGAGTATAAGAACAGCTTTAATATCTTTAATGCAGACTTGTATTGAGCAATAAATAGAATGTTGGTATGACATGTAGTAAAATTGCCATCCTCCTCGAAGTTTATCCATACATTGCTACGTTCAGAGTTTTATTAAGCAGATATGCTGCTAAGTAATAGGAGTAGCATTTACTGAAGTTTTAAGATGTCTCTGAAGTCTATTTTAATAAATTAATTTGTTTGTTACTGTAAACATTTTTTAAATGTGGATCTTTGTGACTTCATTTAACATTCTATGTGGTTGTGCTCATTGGCATTTGATATTCTAACCCGTAACGGAAATGATCTCAGGGCTGTGAAGAAGTGAGAAAGTGAAATAGTAATTTCTATAATTTATATTGCTTATGTCATTTGCAGGTCACTATAGCCCATTTGGTTGTTTATGTTTAATTGTAGAATGATGGGTTAACCACTGTGGAGAGTTGGCTTCCATTCCTGAAAGAGTTTGAGCCAGAAGTGCAAATACTTTTGTGTGATAGGTGTCATGAAAACCCATCAGTTGGAGTCTGTAGAGTGACAGGTAACAGATTAATTAACATTTTATTGTGGAATCCTGTCCTTATTCACTGACTCTTCCCATCTTGTCCCATCATCCAATCATGTATGCTAACATTGGATGAAATTGACCACTTTCTGATCACTGCTGTAGGATGTTTGTTAATTTAATTTGTGCAATTTTGAGGTGGTAGTTTATGTTGGTTGAAGTCTTGTCAGAGAGTGTACAGTAACATTTTCATTTGTTCATCCTCTGTACCTTGTCCCCAGATGTGTAAGACTTAAGTGAAACCAGTGTTTCCCACATGGTGTTCTGCAGAATCCAGTTCTGTGGAAGGAAAATAAGGGTTCTGATATTTTTTAGTTGCTGCAATCGTACAAGTAATATGATGACTGTACTTTGAAGTTTCATTTTTGTTATGGAACTCTGCTGTTGTAATGTCAGTAGATGTCCAATAATCAGATGTTGCTCCAGTAAATGTGTCAATTAGTCAGTACTGTGCTGCACTGTTGCTGTTTCATTTATATCCCAGTAAGGCCTTGCACCTATGAATATTTTACTTCATTATAGAACCATGATTTCTTGCATTTAAAAACTGAAGCTTTTATTGGCATTTTGTTTGCCATGTTTGTTTGTGGGCTAGTTTTTTAGCTTTTATACAAATTTGTTGAGTGCAGATGGATTCTGTGGCCAAATCAAATGGTAAAACACTGTGGTAGAATAGAATAATTTCCCATTTTGTTTTAGATAAATAAATGACTTATAATTTATTTTTATTTTTAAATGTGTTGTGTACAGTCCTATTCCTGTGTTACTCATTAATGAAGCATGCAAGATGAATGAGTCATTGTATGTCACTGGTGAGTCGCTTGAGCGCAGGTGTTTGTATAATAATTTGTAACGAAAATATCAAATATCACATGGATATTGTGATGTAGAGGGAGGTGCTAGTGTTATATAAAGACATTGCATGATTACTAGATAATGTCTTGGAAACATACGTTGTAATGAATGTTCATAAATTTTTTGTACCAAAGTGAAATATTCAATTCTGTTCTTGTAGGTTTTTTATGTATTTAGTTAGTTAGTTAGTTAGTTAGTTAGTTAGTTAGTTAGTTAGTTAGTTAGTTAGTTTGTGTGTGTGTGTGAGAGAGAGAGAGAGAGAGAGAGAGAGAGAGAGAGAGAGAGAGAGAAGGGGGGTGTCGGTGAGTACGGTAGGACCCTGACCATGGCAATTGTTTCAGGGGATATATCCCATATGGGGGCACACGGTGGCGCAGTTGGTTGAGGCAGTACGCCACAAGCCAGAGGGTCGCAGGTTCGATTCCTGATGGTGTCACTGGAATTTTTCATTGCCATAATCCTTCTGGCTGCACTGTGGTCCTGGGGTCAACTCAGCCTCTAACAGAAATGAGTACTGGGAGTATTTCCTGGGGGGTAAACGCAGCCACTGCATAGGGTGGACAGCCGTACCACCTTCGTGTGCCGATTGTCCTGAAATCTGGGAGCTTCAGTCTCCTGGAACCCTCAGGGCCTGTCCAGGCCTATAATGGGATGGCTTTACTCTATCTCATATGAAGCCCCATCCACCCAGAATGTATAGCTATTCTTGTGCTGGTCACCAACTTTATTTCATGGCAGAGTCTCAGAGCGCTGACTTCCAGATCCTAAGCAGGCCTTGCACATTTTGAAAATTTTTTCAACATGTAACAAAGGTCTTTACTTGAAATATTAACAGTTTCTGTTCAAAAATTGCCAGTTTCTTCCAGTTAAAGTGGATTGCTATTGGTTAATTCCCACAAAAATGGTTACAGGGTGAATTTATTATAATAGTTGAATTTGTTTCTAAAATAACAGGCCCTTTGTTTTTGCTTGCACTCACTGCATTTTAAGGCCATGTAGACGAAACCTTGTGGACTGCATGGGGTTTTTTTGTAAGATTAACATTTGTTATTTTGACTGTTTATGTTCCTACTTAATGTATGTCATACCTCATCCAAGAAAAATGTTAAGTTTTCATATTTTAATTCTGTGCAGTAGTGAACCTGCAATTCAGAAATTTTACAGTCGTCTGTGTGTTCTTTTACAAGCTCTGTTGATGAGGGATATTAAAAAAAAAACCTTTTGACTTCTTTTTTTCCATAACATGTATTTTGTGCAAGTGTTCCAAATGAACATTCTTTTTCAACTCGATGAATTTCATAAGTACACTGAGACCATCTGAGGTCCTTTTGCAGTAAGAGATTACTAGCAAGTAAGTGCCCATTCCACCCACTTGGTTATCCATGACAATAACACAGCCACATTGTTGGCACACAAGCCCATGCACATGGTGTTTGTATTTTCATGTGCTTGGAGACAGCAACTGAAGCCTTATGTTAGACTTGAGTATTTTTGCAGAGTTATTGACTCCTTTAATTAGGAACGTAAACACTTTTTTGCATGTGTATAGCATGCATAATTGTTTGATCAGGATTTCGTATCTCCACGTATGTTTCAGCAGGACTGCTGTTTTTTAGCAGACAGAGAATAAGTGTGTCAGTTACTTAACCACACTCACTAAATTCTCGTCTGTTTAAAGTTTAATGATATGAGAAACAGTTGTGAATTAATCTTTACGCGAAAGTTTATGATATTTGATGTACGGGACTTTATTGTTAAGAATTCTTGGTTTGTAACTGCGTTAGGCCTAAACTGGTTGGAAATTTTCATCAATGGCTGCAGCTAAGGGTGGATTATGTTTCAGTCCAAGAGTGGTGTGTCGAACAAGGCTTTGAGCTTGTAGAGTTGAATCCTGAACTGGATCCGGAGTGGGAGGAGGAACAGGACTTCATTGAGACTACTGGTATTAAACGAGTTGTTCAGGCTATGCATGCTCATCTCTGGCCCAATTTGCATATGAAAGGTAAAGGAACATTAGTTTGTATGTTAGTGATATTACTTCATATATGCCATAGTGTATGTAGGATGTTTATTGGATGTTTTTAAAGGTTGGTTAAATTAAAACTTAACTTTATTACACAGAGTCTGAAATGTGGTGGTGATGATACCATTGTTCTCTGATTATAAACTCTTCCTCTTCTGTCTAGGTTCTGTTGTTGGAGACCAGTCCTCTCCTGCAGACATTAGGTCGAGTCAATTTATTGTTATTCTTTCCTCCCTCCCACCCGTCCCCCTCCCCCCCTTCCCACAAGAGCATAGGACCTTCAAGAAGCAATGCCAGTGGATTCTGTCCCCCCAGACATAGTGATTTTTTGAGAACAGTGGACGGAGTCCATGAAGTAAATCATTCAACAGTTCATTTTAGTTAAACCTGAAAGTTCAACTTTTCTGTTAAGAGAGTGTGCTATTTGGCACAACTGGAGATGGTATGCTCCACTCCACACTCACAATCTGTATTTCTGGGATACATGTTAATGCTATTCTCCCATCCCCATGTTAGAACACAGATCTGTTTTGGCTGTGTGCAGCAATTTATTCATGCAGTCCTGCCTGTGAGGCCAAATACCTACATGAAAAATGACAGTTACAAGTTATTATTCTCTGAAATAGATCAGTCACTAATCACGACTGACTAGGTTATGGGTTGGATGATGAGGGGTTCAAATCCAAGCACGGGCAAGAGATTATCTCTTTTCCCACAACATTCAGACCAGCTTTGGGGCCCACCTATTGTATTATTCAGGGGGGTACTGAGGGCTGTTTCCCCTGGGGTAAAGTGGCTCGGGCATGAGGCTGACCACTTATCTCCATCCAGCGCAAAGGATAAGAATGAGTGGAGCTATCTCCCCACTCCCACATATGTGTTCGTGGTATACAGGGACAACTTTGCCCATGTTTTGTGGTCCTGTGAATGACTGCACTTGCCAAGCACCCAGTGTTGTGTATGAGGATGTTGCTGTATGGAAAAGAATATGATAACATCAGAATGGAGAAATTCCCAAAAGGTGCTGTAAAATATGGGCATTTTCTTTCATCATCAGCTTCGTTGCGTGTGAAGCCTCATTCCACGGGAACATCCTGTGACTGCTGTGTGTAGGACAATAGAAAAAGACATGCACCACGTATTGGGAGTGGAAGTTGGAGCCCTCTGTAGATGTTAGGAGTTAAAATTGAGCATATTTAGTAATGGTCCGTAAAGCAGTGACATCAGGAGAGGTGTCCTAGGGAGTTTGTTGCTGTCCGAGTGATCAGTTTCAGGGTTCTATTATATATATCATGGTATTGACTGATTACGTAATATGTATGACAAAAATAATACAAGAGTTCTGCATAACATATTGAAATTAAATTTACAGAGAGACCTCAGCAACTGTCAAGAACTGTACAGTCTGTGTTGAATGGTGATGAAAATGTGGATGGTGAGAGAGGCTCAGTGTGTGAGTTAGTTCAGAACTTGCAGCATGTTCAGCTGGATACACAGAATAAACAAGAATGTAATGCAGCTCATACTGGGGCCAGTATAAATGACATTGATGACAGAATTGGTAAGCACTGTAGTGTTTTCGTGGTTCTTTCCTTCTGCATGTTGAAGATTTGTGACCTGATTGTTTGGTTTTCCCTTTTTAATTTTCCTTGTTTATTCCACTATTCAGTAATGGCTCAAAATCCCAGAAACCATTTGGAATACACATTTTGAAAGTGAATCTTCTTCATTTAACACCATAGTGATGTGATTTACTGATAAAATTTCAGTACACGATGATGAAAAATCACTGAGTGCTGGTTTCTTTATGCCTTATAAAATGCTAAGTTTAATCTTTATTAGCTCTGCTGTATATTACAAGTGCGTGCACACAGTCTGACTGGCTCATTATTGCATTTTTCAATATGAATGCTCTTACCTCAGAGTGGAGATTTTGGCTCCTACTTAAGAAAAAAGAGGGTTGAATATCTTTTATTTGGGTGCCACTGTTCACTTTTGCTTTCAGTAGTTCAGAGGAACTTAAAAAATTGTTTGTGGATGCTGTAACTTACTAGGAGCAAGGAACTAAGGAACTAAATAATGTATTTTAAAGTGTCTTTAATGCAAGAGATATTTATGGAAATTGTGTGACTTATACTAGCAGGAAGTTCACATTTGAGACAAAAGTGTTGTAAAGAAGATTATTATATGTTAAAGCTCAAGAACAGTGTGTGTGTAAGTTGATCAGATGAGAAAAATATAACATCATGTACATACTTATTTACAGATGAATTGTTGGGAGATAGTGGTGGGGTGGCTGGATTTTCATCTCTTTTTGAACAGCTTCACAACATGAAGGAATGTGTTCAAGGACTGCCAAGTGATCAGAGAAAGGCATGTGCTGAGCAGGTAGTTATGGCATTCTGGCATGCAATTGGTGGTGACGAAGATGAATTTGAGGGTCTTAATGAGTCTCATGATACTTAATGGTGTGAACTGTTTCATTAGAATATCGCTACCAATTTGAAACTGTATGCCTTGTGTGTATGTGTGCCTGTTTGGTCTGTGTGTATATTGTTGAATCCTGAACCAGCACAGTAAAGAAACCAGTGGGAAATTGTTAGTGTGTGGAGTTATTGTACATGAACATTGTTGTTATTTTCTGTCATTCTGTAGAGCTTCATATTGAAGGAAGGTCATTTTAAGTCTTCACTTGGAATGATATGCAGACATTCATTGATTCCCTGTCAGCTCATAAACGAATATCTAATTAGTTTGATGTTAATCATTTCCGTTGGTCGATATATATATATATATATATTGCAGAAAATTACGTCTGTCAACCAACAAGTTTTATTATTTGAAAGTAGAATAATAAAATTATGATATAACAACCGGTTTCGGCATCTATAATGCCATCATCAGGTCAAACCATTCTAAGAAGCACGAAAACCATAGATATTACATAGTTAAAATTACAACAAAGCAAATATTATTATTCTAAAAGAAGAAGGCCTTCTTGTGTACATGTATTAAACAAGCGGGAAAATTGAAATTAAGCTATTAGTATTGTGACATTGGAAGTTTATTGGTGATCTTACTCTGTATGTAGTATGCGGGAGTCCTGCAAGTAGCGGCGTTTGACTTGTTTGTTGAACATCGGTTCTTACTTAGTGGTTTGGTCGGAGCTGCGCTGGTGGTCTCAGAGATATGGATTGATATCGTAGGGTTGTAGAGGTGTCTGAGATGGCGTTTCTTTGTGATACGACGATTTATGTTTTCACAGTTCTTGCTCTTTATGTGGGTGTTGCAGTCCTTGGTAGCAGCATTAGATGGACTTTGTGCTGTTGATCCTGGTTCATGTGGGAAAATGGTGTTGGTCCTTGTTGCACTGGTGGGCTCAGAATATGGTATACCGTGGTGGGGACTTGTTTCTTCGTGAGATTCGGTGAAAAGTTCGTAGCAGTATCAGAAGGTTCTTTCTTGTATATGGTGTTGATGCTGCGATGAGGCGAAATTCGTTGTAGCTTATATGAAAAAGTAGATGTGTTCCGGTAGATCGATGGTTATTCCTGGCTGTCTCGTAGGAGATGATTGACGTGAAGATTCGTTTTCTTTGTTTCTTTATTGAAGTATCGCGTATTGGAGTGAATATTCTTATAGTTGCTGTAATTCGGTGTCGGATTTTTGTATTTTTAGTAAGTGGATTGATGTTGAATACTTAGTATCAAACTGTAGCATAGGCGTTGTTGTGTTGTGACTAATTGTAGAGGCTGAAAGCTGCTGGATATTGTGCTGGTTGGTGTGGAGTGCAGTAACTGGTTGTTGTTTGGGTTATATCACGTTTTATATGTACTGTTGTGGTAGTGTCACGTGGTGCGACAGGTATTGATTATTCGGCTGGATTGGTTGGGCAACTGTTATGTAATGATTCGGTTGCTATTAGTTGTTTGATTTTCAAGGATAGTTTCAAATATTTTATTGTAGGAAATAGTGTTTTTGTCGTTTAATTGGTTATTTGCCTTGGTCTCTTGATATATATAATATTTTTCCATCGTGTCAAGGAGTTTGTTCTTTTGGCCTATGAATTTAATGGTCATTATATCTGTTTTGGTTCCAAACGGATGGTTGTATTCTAGGGAGTGTTGTGCAAATTTGGAATTCTGGGGGTTGTATTTGTATGCTTGGAAATGTTCTTTGAATCTTTTTTCGAAATTTCTGCTGGTTTGGCCTGTGTATGTTTTTTAGCAATTTTTGCAGGTTAACTGATAGACTCCGCTCTTGTCGTACAGATTTGTTTGTCTTGGTTTTTCGTTTAGTAGGTGTAGAAATATCTAATATTAACTTGTGTGCCTATATACAAGGGAGCTAGGATAATGTCATCAGTACAGTGGCTAGCTACGGGCCTGAGAGTCCAGGATTCAAATCCCAGCAAGGACAAGAGATTTTACTCTTTTCCCAACTGTCCACACTGGTTATGAGGCCCACCCAGCCTCCCATTGAATGGGTATCGTGGTTCTTCCCCAGGGATGAAGTGGCCATGGCATGGAGTTGACCACTCACCTCCATCTAGTGCTGGGGTTAAGACTGAGTGGAGGTATACCTCTACTCCCCTATATGCTTCATGGCATGGACAGGAAGAACATTTTTATGCCTATGTACAAGTAGTATCATGTTTGAGAATGTGCAACTGGCGAATGAGGGCTTTGGAACCTACCTGGTGAAATGTGAAAAAAATGGGAGAGAGAGGGAGAGAAGTGACACATATTTAATTCATTCTTCCCAAGAGTAAAGCTGTTTATAATAAATTCAGGTTGGTATTAAGAGGAGGTGTCCCTTAGCCATAGTGAGTGAAGGGTTTCGTAAGATCATTCTTTCCTGCGGCATTTAATTTAAAAAAATCAGACACGCGAATGATTGAGTTTGCCTGTTAGGTGAGGTGTAACTACTAAATGGGGAATTTGTGGGTAACATGTAATTCCACATTATTTCTGTGTTGCCTGGCCTTATTTGTCTTCACTTAAACTCACAAAAGTTACATACATGGAGTTCCTGAAGATGTGAACTGTTGGAAGGTACTGATTCACAGTAAATGGGGAATTTATATGTAACAACATGTAACTGCATTTTATCTTGTTTCAAAATTTTTCGTATGTTGCTTGGCCTTGTTTCATTCCTATGAGACAATAGGTACATTCCTGGAGTCCTTGAAGATGTGAACTGTTGGAAGGTATTGATTCATAGGAAGCACATTCTTAAAGGGTTTCTGAGCATTAACTATTGGAAGATACTGGCCAACCACTGCGTGTGAAGGAAACCGTTGGAATGAAACACTCTGGGCCGCTCGCTCAGAGAGAACACGAGCATTTCAAAAAAAAAATGCCAGTCCATGTACAGCTCTTAGCATGATATTGCTGGAAATGTATTTCCTGTGCATAATGCAACCTGAACCTTGTCAGAATGCTGAAGAAGCACCTGGGAGGCAACACTGCTGACACAATGGCATGAAAGGCAGTATGTGCCCTGGATGCAAACTTGTTGCTCACATTTCGTGTCCACAGTAACTGAGTAGCTGATATCACTGGGACAGTCTGTTGATTGTGTGAAAAAGTAAGTGGGTTGAATATTTGTTATCCTCTTATTTCTTTGTTTCGGAGTAATAGATACAAATACAGTGATCCCCTATCGAAGGTGGGGGTTTGAGGGAGTGATCATAGCAAGCAGGGTGAAACCACATTGTGCGACCTTGTTGCAGGAAAAATAGGGCTATGTGAAAGCAGACACTTTTGCCCCCCCCCCCAATTGCTTAAAATACGTACATTTTTGGGTGTTAAGTATCAACACAGTGCTGCGGTAGGTTGTGCTGCCGGATTCCACAATGGCTCACTGAGTGACTATTCACATTAATCCACATGTTTTTACATTTTTCAGCATATGGCGGAGTTTTCTTTTGCCATATACAGTGAAACCCTGTTAAGAACATTTTTAAAATTCCAAGAAAATCCTACTTAAGCGGGAAATTTCTTAAAAGGGTAATTTTAATGAAATGGGAGAATTTTGGTGCTTTCTTATCCTGACTTCTTAGGTGGGAAATTTTCTTAACCAGGTTTTTGTTAAGCGAGTTTCACTGTAGTTAATTATTTTCAACTGCTTGTAGTCAAAACTGTGTTGGTCATAGTGTAATGGTGCAGCACACTCTTGGGCGTTACATACGGAACTCTGGACATGCACTTTTGTTTGCTTTGTGCTGTCTGACTCTGTGCACACAAATGTGCTGGCCACTTTCAAGGTGGCTCAGTTGTATAAGGAGAGTCAGTACTTCATCAAGGGCCTGCACAGACCTGAACTCTGCACATGATATTACTCATTCAGCATCACGATTTCATCTTCCGTGCTCTACCAGTGCTCATGTTGCTTGATCTATTCTCCTATTCACATACCTTGACTTCCTTATGACCAAGAGACATCTAATGTCACCACATAACTACAGAAGGGTGTGTATTATTTTTCTTTATGCTTTTTTTAGGCTGTCTAAAATGCCTTTGTAACTAATTGTTGAGTAGTTTTTTTTTATTTTTGTCAAAATGGTATTTAGAATAAGCATTTCTTTTCCTTTGTTTTTGCTTATGATTTATAAGACATTGTATTTCTTTCTTGTGAACATGTATTACAAAGGAATCCTATATCTGCTATATCGAGAGGTTTCCTGGTTTTTTGGGGAAGTGAAAAACAAATACTTTATTCTCTTTTCATTCTTTTGTATGGTTTCAAAGATAAATTTCATATGAACATATTTTTAAGCACTCTGTCTATATAAGATTTTTCTTTTATGTTTTGAATTACACATGTTAATATGATGATTTATTTGTGGCATACATGAACTGGGTTTGCACTTATTTTTGTTCTCCCTGTTGTGAAATGCAACAATTCTGTTCTACTTTGGTCCTCATCTTACTAGTCTCAAACTGCTGTATGTAAAGCTACAAGTTTCCCCACTTTTTCTTCTTTTTACCCATCCCATTTTTCCATATGTAATAAAAATAGATAATACGGTTTTGTATTTGTAGTGTTAATTAGTTCTTTTAACGCGAGGTACATTTGTGTTAGTATTGTTTGAACTGTTAATTGGCTGTAGAAAATAGTAAAGAATGAATACGGAAACCAGGCATGCACCCAGAACTTTTCCTTGGGGGTGGCTGACCCTGAGGCTATATATAATTTATGTTTGATTTTAAAAATCATGCTATAAAAATCATGTTTTTATGCTAAACGCCCCAGTTGGAATATCCTTTTAAAAATCATGTTGTAAGTACAACATAACACTGTCTGCAACTGCAGTTACATACATACGAATGTAACTGCGTGTTCTGTCACTGAATCACAGCGTTGTATCTTCTTGTTCCTTTTTAATTCTATTAATTTATTTTTCAAACTTCTAATGTACTAGTGGTCAGTCGGTTTCTGTGGCTGATTTTGGGTCAAGAGGCTATCGCGTAAAACTTTTGATATCGTAATATGTACAAAATCTGTGCTTTTTTTGGGAGGGGCGTAAATTTCGGTTTTGGGGGGTTTGGGGGTGCACCTTTGATGGAAACTGCGTTGGGACCTAGAGTACCATTTTCCATGCTTGCGTTTCGATCTGTCGCTCTTTATCAAATGAGCCACTGACGCCGTACCTCCCAAAATTTGAGTTGATGTGTCAACAAAGACGCCAGATGGCTGTTGAGTTCATTGTGCAGATATCGTCCGTTCTTTCCATGTATAAATGTATGGCAGGATTTCGCACACGCCGTGCGTCGTTATGTATGCAACCAAAGTGTGCAGTCAGTGCGGTCCTGTTCGTATACTCGTTCTGATTACAAATACCTGTCATGTTTAGCCTGCAGGGACTCAAGGTTGCATTAACAGCAGTAGGCTTTTGTAAACGTCGAATTGGCCATGGAATGGGGTATCGATAAATTCAAGGGCATAGTAGTAGTTCAAAACTGTGAAGGTTAAGTCAGGTAGCATCGTGCAAGTACAACGGCATTGCTAGGCACATGCGCAGCATCATTCCTTTCGACGTACATTATCATCGTCATCATCATCATCATCATATTGTTTTAATGTTATTACTGCTACAGAGTTTTCGTTGTATGAGGCAGTGTACGACCGGCGTAAGCGCTGAACGGGGTAATTGACTCATTGTTCAGCGGCCCCTAGACGGTCAATATTATTGCTCAGTATTGGCTTGAATTAAAATTGCGCAATATGTTTCTCCCTAGACGACTGCGTATTATTATACAATATTTCATGTCGCTTGTGGGTTACAACGAGTAAACGTGTTGAGTGATGCTGATGCTGTTTAAGCATTGGTTTAACCGTGTGTTTAAAAAAAAGTGGAAAGAATCGCCCCTGAATCAAAGAGTGGTACAAACCAAGACCACAATACACACATACGAAAACCTCATCACAGATTTGATGCTGAATGGGTCAAATGATTATTTTTCTTTTCTTTTCTTTTCTTTTCTCTTTTCTTTTCTTTTCTCTTTTCTTTTCTTTTCTTTTTTCTTTTCTTTTCTTTTCTCTTTTCTTTTCTCTTTTCTTTTCTCTTTTCTTTTCTCTTCTCTTCTCTTCTCTTCTCTTCTCTTCTCTTCTCTTCTCTTTTCTCTTTTCTCTTCTCTTCTCTTCTCTTCTCTTCTCTTCTCTTCTCTTCTCTTCTCTGCGATTCGACGCTCCATCACATGACGCGATACTCAAGATTGTTACCCCTGCAATCGGCAAAGAAATGCTAAAATGTGAGAAGCAGTCACTCACAGCCAGCGTTTATCGATTACGCTACGCTATTTGGCCAATGGAAATAATTTTGAAGACCTGAAATTCAAAAGGTTTACTTCTCAGCCAACTGGAATATTGTACTGGAGACCTGTTTACTACTCGGCAGACAGGCGGTGACTGTAGTAATATTGCACAATACTGTCCACAGACTACTCAATATATTGCGCCATACCGTTGACCGTCAGGGGGTGTACAAACGCATTTCCAGCGTCAGAAGTTGAGTACTGTAGCATGCAGTTACGGTCGCTATCGTCATTACGACTGCACTGCTTTCACCACCGCCACCTGCATTGCTAGCAGATCTCAGTGTTGTTTAACCCTCTGTAGACGAAAGGCATCAGTCTTAAATAAAGACTCAGTGCGTACCGCGCAGTAAACAGTCTCCACCTCAGTTATACAAAACCAATCTCTTAATGTTTTATAAGGTAAAAGTTGCTGTTTGTTCTGAGATCCGTACAAAACACATAAACGCAATGTGGGCACCACGTAGAATTTTTTAATGTTAAACCTGGTGTTATGTAAAGTTACCGCTAGGCTTTAAAAGGTTAAGTACACTCTCAGGCCTGCCCATAACAATTATAAAGGGACAATTGAACACAGGCATCCCGATAGTTTATAGCCGCGAATATTATTGATAGACAACATATCCGATCACAGTGTTACGAACATCGAGTAGTTTGACTAATTCGCTTAAAAATCGATTGATGTGTATGGGTTAAGTTTGCTAGCATCATGTGTTGTATAGTAGGTACAACTGCAGGAAGTGTTAACTTCTGTCAGTATACGTAAGTCGTAAACTGTCTTACTGCCTCCATCTACTGGAGTCACTGACCGGTACATTTTCCATACGGCACATGCTTTTTATGACGACGTAGTTCGGTCTTCATATTTTCTGCAAATGTTGCTGTTGTTTACCATTTGAGCCTCATTGGCCTTAAATTAGGAAGAGTCCTTAAGGGATCAATCTGCTCTGGCAACCACTGGAGACATGGGAAAGACTGTAGCACGTTATAATCTCTGTGTTTTTAAAGACAGGGTGTGGGATATACTGTAGTGAATTCAGGGGATATTTGTGGAAATAACGCAGAGAAATGAGTGGGGTACCTCATGGTAATTTTATAGCGAGTATGTCTTTGAGTTGTATACTGTATGTACACATGTATCTATGCATGTATGTAAATGAAACATAATTATGAGGAATTTATTAAATACAGTGCCCTATCGATTATGCGATATAATGGTGGGGAGGGGGTGCACGGAATTCAAGTCATATACTTTATTATAGAGCCACTAACAAAAAAATGAAACTGTAATTGTTTTATTACATACGTAGGGCCTAATACATCCATAGATTACACACAAAAGATTGAGGTTAATCTATTTAGGATTTTGTTCGAGCGCTCAGCGCTAAATCACTTTATTTCCCACCTTCATCATTAGTCATTAGCAACTTATGATCGTGCAGGGATAATCCGCAAACCGGATAAGCCACGCACGGATAATGAGGAGTACAATGTAATATGTGCATAACCATATGACGCGCGATATAATAATTACATGTGATTGCCATCTGTGGGCTTAGCCTCCTAACGGTGCAAGGTTTCCATTCGCCATACTGTTGGAGGAAGAGCAACAGTAAGGTTATGTCAAGTTTTTTTTTTTCAGTGTGTGGTTTGTTACGTTTTCAAATAAGGGCAGAGAGGGATGTCCAATTGAGATCTTACGATGCTTGGACTTTGAAGGTTCAGGTATCGAATTGGCGGGACAGCTGCCTAATGTATGCAATGGACATAGACCCCCATCGTCGTGACTCGGTACCGCCTCTTGCAGAACCAGCGCGTTACTCGCCGTTTATATAACTGGACATATAACTGCGAGCGCACACTCCACAGATTGAATAAACCTCGTCGTGTACGATGTGTACTTCTATCTTCCTCTTCCACTGCATCTCCATCTAATCCGTTCGGGCATTTGATATTCCACAGGACTGATTATCCCCTGGGACACAACAGCTGAATCCCAGTACACGAAAATCGTTTACCGACCACTGATCGATATGGTACAGGCACGCTTCGGCCATGTGCACTCAAACCATGGCGGTACGCGGGAGTTGTGACGTGACGATACAATAGCGGTAGAGGTATGCTGTGTCTATTCTCACAGCAGCGAGGCGTTACTGTTTCGCGTTATGGCAAAGTGGACACTGTCGCGCGCTACTTTGTGGGAACGTGTACGTGCCACCTGGCGAAGAAGATCGTTTCGTATTAGCTGCATTACTAACTGACAAAAATAAAAGGTTTATGTTTATTTAGTACTATTTACTGTTGGACACGTGGTGGTGCAGTTGGTTGAGGCATTGCGCTACAAGTTGAAAGGTCGCTGGTTCGATTCCCGGTGATGTCATTGACATAATCCTTCCGGATGCTCTATGGCCGTGGGGTCGACTCAGCGTCTAATAGAAATGAGTACCAGGAATATTTCCTGGGGGGGGGGGGGGGTAAAGGCGGCCGGTGCGTAGGACTGACAACCTTACCACCTTCATGTGCCTATTGTCTTGAAATCTGGGAGCCTCAACCTCCTGGAACCCTCAGGGCCTCTCGAGGCCTCTAAGTGGGGTAGTTTTATCTCACTGTTTACTGTTACTACAATTAGGCTACACTTTCGTGATGCAAATACTTGGTGTCATGAAAATGGGTCCATGAGATGAACCCCATCCCATATTTTATTTTATTTTTGTTGTCTTTGTAATCTGCTCTCCTCATGTTATATAAGATACGAAATTCTTTCACGAACTCAATTAGAGCTCGTGTAGACGTTTCTTTCTTCCAAATAATATGAAGTATGAATTAAAAATACGACGCAAAATGCCTCCCACCCTCTCCTGACACGCAAAACACAACACAAATTGCACATCGCTCTCTCCTGCCACGTGCAAAACTACAGTGCATTACGCGGGAGGACTCTGTGTCTGCCGTACAGAAAATCACGGCCACAGTGCCGATGCACCGCGGCAGGATCCCACATTCTGTGCGAGCGTTGCCGTTTAAAATCCAAGGAGTAATATATCGCATTCCGGTACCGCATACGCGTACCGCCTTGATTTTGAGTGCATCTTATACTTTGTTGTTCAAGTAAAGTGCCTTCATTGTTGATAGATTTCAACCAAACTCACATTGTTTGTAGCGAATGCGTGGAGAATTTGCAGTATGAATTCTCAGGAAAGCCGCTCCTATGCAAGCCGAAATACATCGGAAAAGGCACCGTGTTCTTCACGTAAAGTGCCCTTCACTATTGACCGATTTCAACCAAACTAATATTATTTCTAGCGCATGCGTGCAAAGTGCGAAATATGGTTGCAGAGCATTCCCTCCAATGGAAACCGAGATACAGAATAAAAGGCACTTTGTTACCCAAGTAAAGTGCCCTTCACTATTGACCGATTTCAACCAAACTAACATTATTTCTAGCGCATGCGTGCAAAGTGCGAAATATGGTTGCAGAGAATTCCCTCCAATGGAAACCGAGATACAGAATAAAAGGCACTTTGTTACCCAAGTAAAGTGCCCTTCACTATTGACCGTTCGCACGCAAACTTACATCGTTTATAGCGCGTGCGTAGGAAGTTCTAGATACGAAGTTTCAAGAAAATCCCTCCTATGCAAGCCGAGGAATAAAACAGCAGAAAAGTTATTTGTTCTTCGAGTGAAGTGCCCTTCACTGTGGACCGAATCATCCAAATTCACCTTAAAGATTTTAGATCCAATACCGTCTAGTACTTTGTTGACATTCGAGCTGCTGTGGTGCAAACCTAAACTGTGCACGACTCTTCCTTTTTTTTAAATAACAAGGTGGGTGAATGACTTGCGCCAACAGGGAGAAAGTGCACGAGCGAGCTACGAAGTTTGACGTTGCCAGATATTCTCCTTGTACTGTTTTAAACAGTTTTAAACTGACCTCACGTGCTTCAGTGGTGCGTTCTTTGCAACTTGGTAACACCATGCGCAGACACGCCACTCTCAGCTGTTAGTTTAAAACAATTAAAGCTCTTAAAACACAAGTCGTAAGTAATATATAGTGTATACGTAAATCTGCGACTTGGGCTCTGATCTTCCATTATTAAAAATATGATAAAACTTCACTCATTTAAACCACCACTTGAAGCACATTTTTGTTAATAAAATTATACTCAACTGCGAAAACCTTGAGAGAAAGCGTACAGTACCAATAATGAAGGCTAATGCTGATAACTCTTGCCACATGACAGTCCTTCCTACAGGACATCTAAAGCCAGTCTCCTCCATGCTTCGAATCCGTAATGTAAAAACATGTTTAAATGAAGAAGCTGCGGAACATTTTATAAAATATATATTTTTTCAAATGTACAGGAAACAGCTTCTGTTCCACTGACTGTAATGATGTGAAAACCTAGTGCCAGCCTTTGTTAAGAAAATGTGTTACATAGTCAGTATGTTTGGGTGTTAACCGACCAGCATGGGCGATGAGTTTACTGCACACCAGATGTATAGTTAACACAAGCATGAGTGTGTTTCTAGAGTATTGTTTAAAAAGTGTATGCACCACGTGAGTGTAAGGTTGAAATTAAGATACAAGAATTCCTAACAGACGCATGCTTGAATATTACAATATACGTAGTCGAATTCGGTTATAACGTCATGAAAGGGACTGAATATTTTGTGTCGTTATAAATGAGTGTCATTATAACCAAGGAGTGTAATGTTTATGGTTAACAGTGTGGAGTTTGTGGTACCACATAATATCTGACGCTATAGACGCGGTATCGTATTAACTGATGTCGTTATAACCGGGTTCGACTGTATTCTAAACAGCGTACGAAGGATGGGTTAGGAAGAAGTCGTGGTCAGTTTCAAGTCACTTCCGGTTTAATGTGAAAGGGCAAAGTAAACCCACAATAGTGTCGACAAGATTAAATCTGTGGACTATGCGAATGCGAGTTAGACTGTACCGCTGATTTAACTTATCACGTAAATTCTGAATCGCTTTAATTTATATGCTAAAATAAAGATATTTAGAAACACCGCTAGTTTCAATTTTGAGCTTATGTGTTATATAGCAGTACTAGAAAAACGGAGCGCTTTATGTCCCTGCAGTGGTGGCTATTTAACAGTAAAAATCGTGAATTATCGTGGGCATGGCAAAAAGAGTTGTGTACGTTTAGGTGTTTTAAAAAAGGCAGACGGAGAGGGCTAATATGCAACTGTAGATACTTCTGTGTTATGGTACTGAAAGAGGAAATCTGCGCCTGTTTAAAAGACGGCAAGTTCTGTTTTCCGTGACTTGGACACCGACTTTAACAAGGCGTTCATTATTTTCTAAATGTCATACGCTTTCACGGTGCAGGCACAAACGTCATAATCTTTATACCCGTAAGAAAACGTATGGCCTTCCCAGCCGATTTTCACGAAATTCATGAATGCTTAACAGCATTGTGGTCAGACCTGTTATTAAAAATTTAATCGAAATCACACAATAGATGTTGAAAGTAGGGATAGAAATTTATTTACACAGCTAATTAAAGTGTAGATTTCACTGGACCAATTTTCATGACATTCACAGCCACTCAGTACAGTTTTATGGATGTCTCCTGTGCCAAATCATTTGCGAATCTGAAAAAAAAAAGTTGAAAATTGTGCAAAATTTCATTTGCGCCCTTAAGTAATGCATGCCGTTCATTGCACCGATTGTTACGAAATACATGAATGTTTCACGGCACCACGTTGGGACCTTCTGTGTAATACAGCCGGCCCAACACGTACACAACAGGCACTCATTACAGAATACATTACATTTGCCATCCGTTCTTTCACATGGTTGTAAACCATACCCATCGACTGCACAACCTGGCTTCTCAGTAGGATGTTGTGACAAGAGCCGTGAAATGTGATGTAGTCATTGATGTCAACACTAGTGTTTTTATCGCCTTACTTTTATCCTCACTGTTTTAATTTTTAACAATCCAATAAGGCACAATGTGTGTTTATATGTTATGTGTTTTTTGGCAACAATATTACATAATCTGTGTGCTTCTCTCCGAGTGACAAAGGTCTTTGAAGTGCAAAAAATCCCCCTGAAGATGGTGTCTTGACGCACCGAAACATGTCGGGGTAGATGAAGTGAGTGAATAAAAATTGATTCTATCGTCTATAGTGCATTTTGTTGGTGTATTTATCAGTGTTATATAAAAAAGAACTCATGTATTGAAGTTTACCCGGACCTCTCAAGAAATGTGTAAACTGAGGGTAGAAATTAATTTACGCCTGCCAGTAAAGTGCGACTGTCACTGCACGGATAATTTGTCGTAAAAGACAGCTGTACCGAATTTTATTAAAATCTGACAAACTGTTTAGTTGCTGATAATCAAATACTTAAGTAACCACGTTAGTAAACCAAGTAGTCTAGACATACGGAGACACAGAATTCAAAAACGCCACTAGTCTGTGACACGTTTTACATTATTCCACGTATGACGCTGAAAAGGTCAAGGATCTTAAATAGAAAGTTGTTAGCAGTAAGATTAATTGAGAATGCCTTCACCAGCGCTTGGTGTCGCTAGGATTCATAGTTGGCGTTACGTGCGCCATGAGTCATTGCTACGTGAAAACGACAGACAAGAGCAGATTCACTTTCGGGTAACACAGTTTAACAGACACAGTGCACACTGACAAACTTTGCATGTTCATGCACGTGAACACTCGATAAGCACCTTCTCATCCACATATCCGTAGACAAGATGTCCTCTTCTTCTTCTGCTCCTCTTCTTCCAAGAGCAACATTTTATGCCTTGGTTCTGTTTTGTTGAATATATGAAATGTTCTATTTCTCTAAATTTCATTCTTAACTACTTAAGACCTTTAGTCATCAGTTCTCCCAAATGTGTTGAAATAAATGTGTCTTTACGATCACTTCCTATTGCAGTAACTGTGAGTGATATCATAGATGAATCGTTATAAGAAAGACAAATTAAAAAAATATTAGGGTACATTTCATGGACTTACCGTGTAAGTTGTGATATCGGAAATCATTGTTACGTTACTTGGACTGTAGGAACTGCCTTCTGAAAGACATGTGTGATGGAAAGGACGGGAAAACGAAGAAGAAGATGTAAGCAGCTACTGGATAACCTTAAGGAAAGGACAAGATACTGGAATTTGAAGGAGATAGCACTTAATATCACTCTCTCGAGAACTCGCCTTAAGGGGCTATGGCCCTGTGGCAAGACTGACTACGCAATGAAAGTGTAGGGCTGTAGGTTAAAATGACGTCAGCTGGTCGTCTTTAGAGTCGTAATATTAGCGAGAGGTACAGCTGAAGTAACGTCACACCCTCACACCTGCAATAATATTAAAACTGTGAATGCTGGTTTCGAGTTATATTTTCATTGTCGTGTTTGAAGAAAGATACAAGGGAAACATCGGTTTTAAATTTAAAAAAAAACTCTTTATTAGGAATCATTTTTTGGTTCAAAACATAGCTATCAATCTCCAATGACGTGAGAAGAAATTTCGCTAGTTCACTTCGGAGTACACACTCCGTTCAGGAAATATTTCTTCATGGCTCGATTTTGTCTTGGGCATTTAAGCTTCACGAATAATTTCTTTTGCATTAGCAGATATTTGCTAATATTTTGTGACCATATGCACGCCTGAAGTAGGTGCGCGTTTTTAGCGGCACGAATGAAGCCAAGAAGTCTTCGTGCATGCGCGCCCTGCCTCCGGATTTCTTGATTGTGGCAAGGATGGTGTCATAAGCATGGAAGTGTTCTGGGAAGCAAGTCGTTTTTTATCTGCTTAGTGCATCGTTTATTTCCTTAGTCTGAATATTATATGAAAACATATTTTTCTCCATTAATATATTCTGCAGCTAATAAAAGCTCTGAGATCTGCGTTCTTCTGGGATATTCCGCAACGTCACTGTGTAACACCCCAGAAGAACGCAGATCTGATCAACATAGCGGCGGAAGCCTGAAACCACGAATGAAAACTCTGTTGTAACTATAAAACTCAAGCACTTTAAGTCGAAACGTTTATGTTAAGTACATATGTTAGCCAAATGTTAGGAGTTAGTCATATTCACAGCGGATTGCAGAAGAGAGCAAATACATGATAATGTTTCACGCTGCCCTTTCAGGCGCGTTTGCAAAGTCGTGAAAAGCAGCCACTAGCTTTGTCCTTTCTTCCGCATGTTACAACTCGGTTCTCACTGAACGGATTTTCATGAAATTTTGTATTGCGGTGTTTTAAGAAAACCTGTTGAGAAAATTCAAGTTTTTTTTTTGAACTCTGACAAAAATAACCGGCACTTTACATGAAGACCTACATACCTTGTATTTTGGTTACTAACTTTAACAATGTTGCCTTTGTTACCAAAGTTGAAGACATTCCTTGATGACCTTTCCTACCATGGTTAAAATGTTCACCTACGTTTTTTTGTTTCCTATGGCTGTGTGAGTGCCTCAGAATCGTTGCGCTCTGACGAATTCTTTTATCTTGTTTTTCACTCACGAAATCTGGTCACTGTCCTCTTTTTTCAATGATGCAGTGTAGCCACCCTATTCTGTATAAAACTTGCTACGCCCTGATTACCAGAAACGAGAATCTGATTATCTCGTCATGTCTGTATAACCCTTAACGACACTGTCTAGCTGAATAACTTTAGCAAAAACTAGATTTAGGTGTACAGTACTTTCTTTTCCAATTTAATTTTGAGTTTTATGGTCGCATATAAGTTGAGAAACTCTGTTGAATGTAAACCTGTGAACTACCCTACTTATTATTTGACATGCATACAAGATATAGGCATATTTGGCATAAATTTATTGCTGCCCTCTCTGCGCCGCTGTTTCATAATGAGGCGGATTCTTCCGTCTGGGTTTCATTGTCACAATATTTTTGTGCCATATTAGTGTTTTTGTATGTAGCACGTATTGGAGAAAGGAGAGGTGCTTGCAGGATTTTGGTAGGGAGACCTGAGGGAAGGAGACCGTTTAGGAGACCCAGGTGTAGATGGGAGGATAATATTAGAATGGATCTTCAAGACGTGAGTAGGGGGGCATGGACTGAATTGTGCTGCCTTAGGATAGGGACAGGTGGCGGGCTGTCGTAAATGCGCTAATGAACCTTCGGGTTGCATAAAGTGCGGGGAATTTCTTGACTAGCTGAGGACCTATTAGCTCCTCAAGAAGGACTCTTCACCGTGGAGTTAGTTAGTTATTAGTGTCTTTGTATTCCAATACAAAGAACACAAGTTGATAATAAAGAGTTCAGAAGGCAGAGGATGCAACAGGAGGACGGACTGAAATACGCGCTTTTATGTTATTGTGACTAAGCTAACTGTTCGGAGCGTGGTTGTTAATGTATATAGCGCCAAATTTAACACTAAAGATTGTGGTGGTTAGTGTATATACCGCCAAATTTAACACTAAAAATTGTGGTGGTTAGTTTATACACCGCCAAATTTAACACTAAAAATTCCGCGGTGTGATCCATATGATTCTTACAAAACGGCTATTATAAACATTATTTCGCTTCATCGTATTCACCGATTGTTCTTTCTAGCAGAACCGCACTGTGTTGTCTGTGACGCACGAAATTAAATTTTATATATCATATATATTAATTTTATTCTTCAGAGACTTGAGGAGGTTTAAATTGTAGTGACATGTAGCTTGGTTGGGAGAAATAAGCAATATAGTATTAAGTGTAAAACACTTTACACAATTTAAAACAACGGCAAAATTTATATTGGCGTATTTTAATCTTTACAGTTTTAGACAGCAAGCGGGAAAGCAAAATGTTCTGAACTGAGCTGTAGTGGGCCTTCGCCGTGTTTATTAGACAGCAAGCGGGAAAGCAAAACGTTCTGAACTGAGCGGGAGTGGGCCTTCGCCGTGTTTAATATGTTCTTAGTTCCTTCTTGATTGCAGGTTTGATTTGTAAATGTCGTATCGAGGTATTTTAAATTGGCCACATTTTCAAACACTTTATTAACTGCTTTACGTTGTGATATTGCCTCACATTTTTCAGGTGAGACCAGAACACTGCGTTTACTTCTAGATCAAACTACAGGCTAGTGACTGAGGAGGGAACTCTTATGTTCTTTTTTATAATATTCATATTTTCGCCCAATAAATCATCAGCACAGAGCAGAAGCAAAGTTGAAAGTCAGTGGTGATAAAACAGTTCACCTCAGACCATTCTAATTAGAACACGCGTAAACAGTTTCATACTCTGAGTGTGCTGTAGGTTCAATTTAAAAGCCTTTTAATTTTTCTAATTCGTTTCGTGTATGTCCCAAACTGAACGAGAATACTATACAAAACTTCCGTTCTGAATCTGTATTCCTTACGTCTTCTGCCTACCCACAGTAGGTGTCGAGGTTGTTTAATTTCACTTGATCACACTCAGACACACACCACAGTCGGTAGGACTCTGGACGAGGGATCGGCCTGCCGCAGAGACCTCTACCTGACAACACAAACACTCACAAGAGACAAACATCCATGCCCGCGGTGGGATTCGAACCCACGATCCCAGCAAGCGCTCGGCCGCAGACCTACGCCTTAGACCGCGCGGCCACTGGGACCGGCATGGGCTTTTTTGGAGTTTATAAATAGCTGATATTTTCTTCCGTTGTATTTTCATTTTGCTTACAGCATCTGACGATAACTCAATATGTGATCAGTAGTTGATCCATTACCGATTTTAAAAAGGATTTATACAAGGTCTGTAATAACAAGGCACGAGGAAGAGAAGAATATACTTTAAATGTCGATAAACAGCTAAGTTACTAATTATGGTCATAGAGCGTTTTCTCTGTGTCAAGATGTAGGACATTAGAAATGATGGAAAACCGTGTTCGAAACAGACTGTTTCAACCCTCCAGTCATAGCGTTTGTTGACGTGACTGTACACTGGGCGCTATCCCTGAAACCCGTCTTGCCACATTCCTCGACTCTGACCAAACAGCTAACCCCTATTCCTGAGCACTGAAACACTTCAATTTTAGAAAAGAGTAAATGTGCTGGAGGTGCTGCATGCAGCCCAAGTTGATTCTGTTTGCTGGCAGCGAGAATGAAAATCCGAAAGGCCTTGACTTTTGAAACCAAGAGATATGAAATTGCAGCACAAAGTAGCCGATACTGCAAATTTTATACTTCGTACACCGTGCATATTATTCATTTTTAATGTAAACCGTACTGATCACATCACTTTACCAGTGTACAGAACGCAATCCTCAATGGATCAGCGCGACTGTATGCATAGCCAAACTATCTATCACATCGCTATAAAGTTTCTAAAATCAATGTTTTAACTTACTGTTTTATAAACAACTTGTGTATGCATGACACTCTGTAAGTCCAATAATTTTATCTGTAGCGAACCGAGGCACAGTGGATTGTTTCGACTTTGACGTGATAGTATCTTTTAATGTGGAACCAAATAGTGTTTACATGTAATCAGTGTTTAAAACTTTTGATATAACCCCTTGATAATGGTAAGTCGCTTACCGAAAAATTTGTAGACGTATTTTAATATACTGAGTTGAAATTTTGTACATTTGTTGGTTTACATTAGAAACAACCGATACTGCCTTTGTGTAGGGTATAAAATTACGCACTCTGTATTATCTGCCTCCTTAATTAAATGTGCTTTTGAAATTACCAATGGTTCGATAAGTGGCATTTGTTTTATGACCATCAGTTCCGCTTTAGAAGGTGCCACTAAGATTGTCCAAGAAAAGTCAAGAAGAGTTTGAATTAGATGTAGGCTAGTACCTCATACCGTACTCTGTGCTGGTGATTGTAATTTATTGGGCCAAAATATAAGTACCAAACATGGCAGCCATATAAGAGGCTATGATGGAGTCTGGCTTGAAGGAAACGCAGAGAATCGGTTAGAAGGCTGTGGCCTGAAGCTGATTACTTCCCTGCAGCTGCTACATTTACACAGACCGAATACAACATGTTGTTCTCCTAACGCACAAGGATAAGTTTCCCCTAGCGCGTAAAATATAAATTATTGACTGATTTTTTGCATAGATGCGCAAAATTACGAAGTGTTAAGAAAGGGCAAATATAATTTATAAATAAATGGATATGTACGTGACGTAAAACACACAGCATTTATTATAAAGGTATTTGTTTATGTTGAATATATAACAATTTACAAGGAAAGAACTTTTGGCTGAGTTGCTTCAGTAGGAAATACACGTAGAGGCCAATAAGCTGGGCAGCCACAAATAACGCAGTTAAACATTCATATACTCGAACTCGTTGGCTTGGAGTAGGTCTATACCAAACCACTCTTGCTTTATAAATGACTTACACGTTTTATTATTTATTAATGAAAGTAAATGACAACTTTAATTCAGTCGTTTATGTGTGGCTGATAAAAGAGCTGGATTTATAAAGTTCTTATGTGGCCCCTTCTGCCTTCTGTGTCAAGATCCCTTTCATTTTTAAACCATTGTGAATAATTTATTTGACGTTAAGTACATACATTAACTGATACAGATTTTGTAAATAACTTACCAGTGATGGACGATTTGTAATTCGTGCATCACTCGACTCATGTAGTGAAGCAGACATTCTGTTGACTGGCATCGTGTTTTGCCTTGAAGGACAAGGGCTATATAAAAGCATGACGAAATTCAATCCCTAAAAAATAGTTGACCTTCGATGGATATGTACTTTGATTCACAGACACTGCATTCTGAAACGCGAGCAAGCGCTCCGTCTGTTTCACTGTTGTAATCGCTGCCATAGGCAACTTGGAGAAAACATTTCGGGAAAGTTTTATTTATGATCCAGTCCTGTCTGCCTCACCTGTGGTCTTTTTTTGTCTTCATGCGGCTGATCAAAGTTTTTTTCTTCCATTTCTTTGTCCTTCTCTCTTCTACGTCAAAACCTGTTCTGCGATATGCGAAAGCTTTCAGTCTCCAAGCGTAGTGCAATAATGATTTGTCGATTTTCCAGTAACGTATTGAAAGAAAAACAGCGTACAATTTCGCATCGCTTTATAGATCGCTGCCTAAATGTAAAACCGCAATTTGTACCTTGATCTAACTCACAAACTCTATAATAAACAGAGTCTTTAGCGAAAAGCTAGTATTTAGTCAGCTGGTTGAGGAATTTACTGCTTTATTGCACCCCAGAGTTTCATGGCCGTGCTCACAAAAGCGGCCTTTTCTGACCCAATTGAATCCAGTTCACACCATGATACTTCAAATGTCAAAGCTCAGTTTTAATATTATCCTCCAATTCAGACCGATTCTGGGGCTGTCTGCTGGGTTATTCTTTGAGGTCTTGTTTTTTTTTTGTTTTCGCATGTGTGCGAAATACTCTAGCCATTCCGTCCTTCTTGATCTACTCGCCCTAACAAAGTATGTTACACGTAGAACTTGAGTTTAGATATTTTACCTTATGCGCTTTTTTTCTGAACCTATATAATTTTCCTTAGAGTCAAAACCAAGTTTCGTAATTACATAAGACGAAAGGTAAAATTTTAAATTTATGTAATTTACATATTTTAAGAAAGGACGTGAGGACGTTAAGTTCTGCAGTGGGTGCTAGCGAGCATTTTGCCAGTTTAATCTTCTCATAATTTGATCGTGAATATAATTTAAATTCGTTATTGTCGTTTCCACATCGGTGTATCAGAATTTCTTTATATTTAAGACAATTTATTAGCTAAACTCGTAATATGGTTTTGTCATCCACATGACTGATCAGAAGAAATTGTAAGCCTGTATCTTTTCTTCTGTGTGTCTCTAGACTGAACGTTTTACAAGGAGTTATAGCTTCTGTGACAGTATTTAAAAGTAGCTTGTTAGTTAGCCACGTGGCAGGGTATGTCGGGCAGTAGTCATTCGTCAGACGGAGAAGAATTCCTAAGTCAGAATATTTGTGACCGTAATCAAAAATCGCCTTGCAATATTTTTAGGTTCCTCTCACCTTCCAGCGTGTTATCTTAAGCTGCATTCTAATGTCTTATATCCAGACCTAAGTATTTCAAGTGATGTCTTGAATTTCTTGACTAGCTGAGAAACTGTTAGCTTCTCAAGAAGGCCTCTGCTCCATGGAGTTAGTTAGTTAGTTCATTAGTTAGTTAGTCTTCTTAGTTAGTTTTTTATTTAGTCGATCTGTGCAGTTTCTGAGATTTGAAGCTCTTAACTTAACACAAACGGAATAAACCAGTAGATCGTGAAAAACCTATCCCAAGGAAGATTTGCTTATTTTAATTTGATTGATTATTCGGTGCGTTTCGTTATCGATTCCCTAGCTACAAATTATCTGTTGCCTGTTTCTTTGAAAGTAGCCATTCCAAGAACATTTCAGGCACGTCTGCAGTTTCTGTGGAGTGCGTTTAGAATCATTTCTTGTATCTATCTGAGTGAATGAAATAGCTCGAGAACTGCTGAACAGATTTTCATGAAATTTCATGCTGGGGAGTTTTACTAATTCCTTGTCAATGCATTTCTTTTTTTTTTTTGTTATAATTGGAAGGAAGTAATGGACACTTTACATGAAGACCTACACGCCTTTCTGCCAGCAGATCTACCACGTCACTAAATACTTACTAACGAGAAAAATGTTTCAGACAAAGTTTTGGAAAAGAATAAAGTACACCTTGCGTGTTCTAAATACTTTTTCGTAAGCCTCAGAGCCAAAAATTTTTCGATATGCTTAGTATATTTCCCGGCTGTTGTATTCAGCAGTCAAAAATTCTCTCGACTACACGCGAAGAATATTGATCATCCATTATCGATGTTACTTAAACTAAACATTTCTTATCTGAAATTCTAAGTCTACATTTATATGTGTATATTTAATTAAAATAACTAGAATTGCTGCTTCTACTTCCGTTACTTTTTTGAAATTTAATCTCCTTTATTTTCGAGCCAACTAAACAAAATGGATTGAATATGCCACAGTTGTTACTTTATGCTTACCGTTTCTACCTTTTTTTCGGAGTATTCAATGTTTTTCGAATTCTGGAAAAGGAAACAGATTTTCCTTTTATCTGAAGCCTTGACCGGCTGCACCGTCCCCTCAGCCTCTTATCTAACGTACCGGAGGTCTTTTGTCGAACCTCATGGGGCTGGTGCGTGAATATGATCATATACCTTCATCTGGACCCAAGGTTAAGAGGGATTAGAACCATACCTCCACTCCTCCCTACACCTTTGCGACATTATTCTCAGTTAAGCCTAGGGACAGCAATACAGTGTGTCTGCGGTTCTTCTGTAAATCACAAACGTGAAATAAGTTACGGCATTAGAAATCTAATAAACTTAATGAATAAAAGCAGAAGAATGAGGGCAAACTTTGTAACACAGCGGAACTGTATTTGATAAAGTTTAGGAAGTTTCTGCCTCACCATGTCACGTCTTATTTCCTGCGCTGTGTAGTGTTGATAACACCTGAACATCGTCCAGCGATTCCGCTTACAAGACGATTTTTCGAGCTTATGTCCAAGAGGAACTTGGCACAAATATGAAATGCCCTAATTAGGACCACCGTTTCGACGAATTGCGAAAGGGGATCACCCGATAATTTGACGCTTACACGTGTGCCAGTCTGATGCTGTTGAAAATCTGGAAGTTCAGCTTCAGGATGTTTTTAGTACTTCGGTTTACCCCGTAAACTATACTTCCTTTTCCTTTCCTGTGGCGCAACAGCCCAAATCGGGCCTAGGCGGCCTCCTTTTGGACGTTTCTAGATAATATATAATCAGACACACCACTCTCGGTGGGACGCCTGTGGACGAGCGATAAGTCAGTCGCAGAGACCTGTGTCTGACAACACACTAACACTCACAAGAGACAAACATCCATGCCCCCGGTGAGATTCGAACCCACGAACCCATAAACTATACTTCCACTGAAGCTAAATATTCACGTTTATTCTTCTGCAATCGACTCCGTACAGGTAGTCTTAGATACTGGGAGCGTCACTAAAATGGTAAAGTTGTCGCTGTCCAAGCCTTGAAGGCCTATAGCGGGAGAAACGTATATCGCCACCCATTCTTGACCTCGGCGCCAGAAGGAGCTGACGGGTAAACTTCACTGCAGGAAAAGAACCGTAATATGCATTGAAGGCTCAGTGTAGCCCAGAGCCGGTCTGCACAGCTTTGGATAAGAGAAAATCTGTTACCCCTACCGGTATTCGAACACCAGGCCATACAGCCCATAGCTATTCCGTATAGTGACTACGGAGAATTTTTTGGTTTATTTAGGCAGCGTCACTAAATGAACCACAAAATTAACCTATGATGTTTTCTCTTGGTGTGTGGAAACGTGTTCAAAGTAGACAGGCTTTATGTAATTGTGCAAGTTAGCCTTGGGCCATTCATGACAGCTCGATTCTTAGAATTTCAGACGGCTGCTTATGTTTTGTTACCCTAAGACTGTAAGGTTTATCAGCGAGTTTAACTGTCATGTACACGTAGCTGGCATTAAAACTGTCTGCAGGTAAAATTTACATGGAAGTCGGGTTTTGTTGGCTGCGAGAGGAAGAAGTGTCAAAAGAATAAGATTCCTGCATGTGTGGTACAGCTTTAATACCTGCAGGCGTATGACTGGACGTTTTCACAACTGTTCGGTCTCACTGTAAAGTCTTCAGAATGTCTCGAAGTAGTAAGTACTGCAGATATTTAAGGAAATTTACTGCCTCGGCGTAGTCTGTTTTTTCTGTAGGGCAAATGACGAGATGATTAACACTCCGAACATATTTTTCCATAAAGTTTACCGTGAAGAGGGAAGCGAGAACATCCTCCGATGTAAAAATCACCAGAGTTTCCTATGAAGTTCTGCCTGTTGACACATTATTGCATATCTAAACAGTCTGACGTTATTTGGCCGTATTTTGGTCTCAGATGGAGGCAGTTTATGCTCTGATGTAATCACTATCAACGGTTCAACTCAACCAACGTTCCCTCTGATTTTTTTACAGCTGCGCGGACCTGCTGTTGCTCTAAGCAGAAAATTTTTACACGACCTGATGACTGCGCGGCACTTTAAAAAAGTTTTTTTGTAATGTACGCAATAAGAATATTTACAATGAAAATTGAAAATTCCGGCTGCGCGGTAACAATTCAGTGTGCGCGGGAGCACTTCAGTTACTGCGCGGCCGCGTACCCGCGCAGCTTAGAGGGAACATTGGTCGCAAGCTTGCTGTAAGGAACATATTATTATTATTATTTCCATATCATGCGTAATTCATTAGCAACTATCATGTCTTTCGACATTTCATAAATAATGCATCTGATGCAGCACCATTTAACAGATCAAGAGAGATATACTAAGTGTTACTAAACACAGAGTTCGGGGTTCGTACATTTTTCGAGATGAAATTTTAAATATCCTTTTAATTTATGGGTTCTAATTAGGTTATTTCACGATGCTCCTTCAATCACTTAAATTGTATAGCATTTAGTCAGACGGGAAGAAAACTACTACGTATAAATGAAGTAGGGAGAGATTTTAAAGGCGCTACAGAAAGGCTGCCATCAGGAGAGTGGGCATCCATCTGAGATTTGAACAGAAATTTCCACAATACCATTCAAATTCTACACAATTTGAGAGATGTAATTTTACAAGCCTATTGTTTCAAGTACTCAGTGCAATCTAGATTACATTCTGTCTTTATGAGTGGCGGCTTATGAGGGATCCAAGTCCCACTTGGCCCCAAGTCCCACTTTACATGGGTGTGCCGTGTGTCGTGGTACCAGCAATTAACCAGATGATATTAACAGTCGTTTTAGGTAAAGCTTGCAAAAGATGCGGGGGAGACAGGAAAGAAGTCGAAATTGGTAGTTCACATGGTGAAGAGTTTCACAATTTGTACTGTTTATCCAACATTATTAATGTCATACAGTCACAGAGGTGGGATTGGCAGGACAGGTAGCATGAACGGGAAAGGAGAAACGCATGTATTACTTGATTGCGTCTACGTGGAGGAGGAAGAATGCTATTAAAATCAGACTTTCCCAAATTTCCTGTTACTTCATCTTTCGCGTGCCCAAATAATCAATGAGGACTCCACTGAGTAGGCCTACCCCCCCTTTTTTTTAGAAAAACCTTGTGTTTTACTGTTAAGGCAGAGAAAGGAATTTTTACTTTACAAAAAGAAGTGGAATTATAAATATGTACTTTTTTACTGGATGCGTACACTCCTATGTGCGGCAGACACTGAATGTGTATGTATAATGCAGGTTAATATTACACTACAAACAGTCAAATAGGGTAAATAACGGATGGACGAATGAGTACGGAACATCAGAGGAATAATAATGTACAGTTAGGGAACAACAGAAGTACTTGCAAAAAATCAGTCCACGTGCTACTTGCTCCACATAAACATAATAAAATAAAAAATACAAAGTATAAACTGAATTGTTTCTTTTAGGATTTCTGCAATTTATATCTGCAGTGGATGAAGATAAGAAGAATGACGATTTTGAAATCCTAGGGATTTTGAAATAATCACTGCCACTTGTGTGAAGTATAGTCTTTAAGCTTTATGTTACCCGTTGTAGAAGAAGACTCGTAGAAATTCAAGCATATAGAATATTCCCACTTTCGGGTAGCTGACACGAGAATTTAGGAGCGACTATATTGAATGTAGCGTAATCGTAATGGTGGTTACCACAGCCATCAGCCTGAAGGAATACCGGTCACTGAATCTGATAATACCAAACAGTAGCTATAACAAAAATTCTTTTTCTCCAAAAATAACTTTCTAGGGCTCAATCGTGGGGGTACAATAAATACGTTTTTGCCAATAAGATATTTCACAAACAATTCATTCTTTCGGAATTCTTCTATAGATTTTTCCCCGTCATTCTCTTACTACTAATTGCAAGATTTGTTATTAATACAGAAGTTGTTGAGATGTTAGTTTCAGCATGCTCGGTGTTATAATGGGGCAGAATACAAACCTCTGACCAACTGGTCGTTCTTGAGAACCCGAGAGTCATTCTACTGGCCAAGAAGTTTTCCACTCATATAAAAACCGCAGATTAATTATCGCTTCCAGCTAGATGAATTCAGTCCACACTCTCACAACTTGTTTTAGAAATTACTCTGTATTTTACAGACCATTCTTTGTTGTCAAATGGGGAAATACGTGTTTATGTATGTGTGGTGGCATACGGGCTTCATACCGGTAAGCTGCAGAAGGCCTGATAAATTCTGGTTCAACCATTTTATGAGACCGATATTATCTAATCTTAGCAATTAATGGCGTCTTTAAATAACACACTTCAAACACCAATTCTTTAAGCAACACCGATTTTTATGTTGATTTCACTTCCTGCCACGGCTTGTCTTCAAAACGTAACGCGTAAAACGTAGAATTCGTTACAGACCAGAGAAAGAAAAGAATGTTTTAAGAAAAGGAATATGTAATTAAAATTAACCTTTTAAAGCCTAGCGGCAATTTTACGTACTGCCCGGTTTAACATTAAAAAATTCTACGTGGTACCCACATTGCGTTTATGTGCTTTGTACGGATCTCAGAACAAACAGCAACTTTTGCCTTATAACGCATTAATAGATAGGTTTTTATAACCGAAGCGCAGAGTATTTACAGCGCGGTACGCACTGAGTCGTTATATAAAACAGACACGCTTCGTCTTTAAAGGGTTCAAGAATGAAATATTTATTGAAGACTACTCTGAACTAAGTATATAACAAAGGAATTATTAAATATATGTCCAGTTGCATGTTTTAATAATACTTAAACTATCCAGTACGGGATGACTGGATACGAACATTAGTTTTTGTGTTGATTCCACTTCCTCCCGTGGCTTTTCTTGAAGATGTGAGGCGTGAGATTCTGAGTTTATTACAAACGAGAAATAGTGTGCATGTTCTAATAAAAGTAATATACAATTAGATTTAAAAAATTAAAAGAAACTTTTAATGAAAACCACTATAAATTAAATATATGAATTTTTAAATGTGTACATATACGTATATATACAAAGTGTTGTAGTTTAATAGTACTTAATCTGTCCAATAGGGGATGAGTAGGTGGTACAAACAAGTGAATGCTCGAATCCGCACAAGGGTTGCAGTACTTGTTACTGGTTAGTGTTAGATCAGTCTTAGTGCGGAAGTTCGTGTGTGTGGTTGAGTGCAGTGGAGAACAACAGTGTAAGTTGCCGTCAAATACAATCTTATTGAAGAGCAGTTTGCTGAATTGGTTACATGTGAAGGAATATTTCCAACCTTATATTTTCGGTTAATTCTTTCATCAATAACCGCGATGATAAGTTATTTAAATATTTTAATCATAGTAACAAAAATGTTTATATTTTAATACGGAGTCACGATTATGAAGTTATTCGGAAAGATAGATGCAATGACCATGTGACAAGTACAAAATCATTTCCGCAAAATTCGGTCTCTAAATTAATTTTCAATTTCTGCATGCTTCATGAATTCGATCTAACGTGTAGATAGAAGGTAATCTCACCCAATAAGAAGAAAACTGATCTAAAAGCAACGCATTCGCGATAAAGGTATTCAGTTAAGAATCTCTCGTATAATAGCTCGTTAGGGAGACCGATGGTTTCATTGGCTCAGGGTAGCCCAGATACAGGTTGTTTAAAAAAATAGTTTCGGTAAAAATTTTAGTTGCTTTACCAGCTAAACAACAATCAGGTTGTCAATAGACACTCTGTTTTAAGGATGTAATCGCTGCAGTTGCTTTTTTTCTGGCGGAACAAATATATTAAGTATTCTCAGCTCCAAATTTATCGTAACTGAGCTCCATCTACGTTAGGCTATTCCGTCTGTCCCACTACTGTAGTATGCAATGCGACATTCCTTGTGTTCTCCATTAAACCGAATACGAATCGACGTAGTGGAACGTATATTCAGAATTCTGAATATCCCATCCGATCTGAATTAACATTAAAATCAAACTCTCACAGATACATGGAGAATAATGTTAAAAGTATCTTAAAATATGACGCCGTGTAGATCGCTAAATGAATAGAGATGTTTCGTGGAAGTCTGTTCTTCGTGAGCTTTGAATATGGAGGCAGTCAGCTTCTCCAAATATGTCTGTTACTCTACCAGTACTGCGTTTGTATTGAGGAACACCTGAATTTTCATCAACACTGCTGTGAGAACCTTAAAATACTCATATGGAGAGCAGTTTAATATCACTTTTACGTGTCAAAATAATTTACGAAAAACCTGATACTGTGCAAGATCAGTCTCATTTCCGGGCGCATAAAATGAAGTCTCTAAACATAATTTATAGTAAATTTAACCCCATCTTGCCCCATCCGTTATTAATGATTCATTTAAAAATTCAAAATTAACAAGTGAACGTATGAAACTTTATTCAGAACCAAGTGACAATCCCTGTTCATTGCAGTTCATCTACACCACGACACACGTATATACTAACCTCTTCACATAGTCTGTCTTTGTCATGTGTTTATGTAAATGTGGGTGGAAGAATGAATGGACTGACGGAAGAATGTAATGTAAAGTAATGTAACGTAATGTAATGTATGTATATATGTATGTATGTATGTATGTATGTATGTATGTATGCATGCATGTATGTATGTATGTATGTATGTATGTATGTATGTATGTGTGTGTGTGTGTGTGTGTGTGTGTATGTATGTATGTATGTATGTATGTATGTATGTATGTATGTATGTAGGGAGGTATGTTCATTACCTTTATGTGACGGTACAAGGGGTATACATCTTCCCTAACATAATGCATGGCCGGCAAACTCTTTGTCCTCTCAGATGAACTGCATTTCTCAAACAATTGCCACAATATTTTGCAAAATTCTGACTTCAGATGACTTAAAAAACTTAATGTGGACATGCAATCAAATTACATTTGTTAGAGTTTATCAGTAAAATGTCAACACATGTACTATTGCATTTTAATAATATGTGTGTTATATCCGGAATATTATATACAACACTGGTGCATCGTATTGTATCAGTTGTAATATTATTTGTGATTTTACGTTATTTAGGATAACGCAAAATAAGACGAAAAGCCTGTGGGAGATACTTCGCTTAAGGAATAAAAGTTTGATTTCGTACGGTTAATTTTTAGTGATCCACGGTCGTAGCCTTAATTCGATACATGTTGACACAAACAGTAATACAACAGCCCACGAGGCAGAGCCCTTCTGGACGAGTCTGTAGTCGCTTAGATCCTGAAAACGTGTCTGAATTAGTGGACAAAGCTAATGTTCTCCTAGATGCAGCGTACGTAGATTAGAATCAACAAGTTCGGTAGTGTCAGACATTCAGTTATTTTTATAGGTACGGAAGCTCAACTTTGCGTGACGTGTGTGAATTCCGAACGCAATCACATTATCTTACCAGGTTGACGGAAGTATGTAGCGGGTTTCATATAAGGCACTCCCGATGATTGTTTGTCCATCCATCTTTTCCTAGGGCAAGCTAGTGTTAGCTACATAAGTATAGCACTAGTCACAAGAATGCTCCTTCAATTAGGACTGGGTGGTGTGTGCAAACAATCTGTGGTGGTTTTACTTTTGTATGGAACCGATCAATGAGTGGGAAAAGGAAGGTTTGGAATCTTCTTACATCGCAGGAGACGTGTCCGATTTGGTTTATAAAGGAACGATTCCATCCCAAGGACGCGTGTGCCGATTAGAATTAATTGTCTTATTAAAATCGTCTTATTTTTACAATTTCGAAACTTGTCGAAGAAAATCGCACCACCTAGCTGCGTTTTCGGAAGTACATAACGGCATTCACACAAGGCACTCCCAACGATTGTTTGTCAATCCATCTCTTCCTAGGGCAAGCTAGTTTTAACTACATAACTATAGCACTTAGTCACAAGAAAGCTCCTTCAATTAGGCCTGGGTGGTGTGTGCAAACAATCTGTGGTAGTTTTACTTTTGTATGGAACCGACGAAGTGCGTCAAGAATCGATTTAATTTAAAAATAATAACCTTTTATTACATGGAGCGTGTGCAATTGAAATTTAACAAGCTACGAGTGAAAATATGTAGCTTCGTTAACAAAGTGTTCGAAGTGGAAGTGTTTTCAGTGTCAGAATCAGTTTGTTTCCAGTGTCAAGTATCAAAGCACAGAAAGTGTTTTTAAGTGTAAAATGTGTTCGGCGATTTCAATAAAATAGTGAAAAAGTATATGCTTTCATGTAGCTTCAGTGGTGGCTAGTGATCAGTGATAATTGTGAGGAGAAGTGGCAAATCTCGCTTTAATCCACATCTAATAAGCTACAACAACAGCAGTAACAAAAACAACAGCAGCAGCAGAAACAACAGCAGCAGCAGCAGCAACAACAATAACAGCAAAACAATCATCTGCATCAGCACCATCTCGACATACACGTCGATCGCCACTGCAAGCTTTATTACCTACAAACCTTCATCGTCCACTACGTGACGTAAGCAGAGCAAGATCTGCAGCGCGCTGGGGGTTAAAGTAGGTGGTCATTTCTTGTCCCCCGTTGCTTCTCGCTCAGTAAGGGTCGCTGGCTGAATCACTTAGAACTGGAAAGCCACTCCGGACCAGTCGGGGTTTGGCGTGTTGTAGAGTCGTAGGGTTTTGTAGCATGTAAGCGTCAAGTTGGCAGCCTGTATTTCAGAGACATCACTACATATTTAAGCAAGTGTTCGCAGTTTTCGTGTGTTTTTGTGTGCTTTTGTCTACCACCCCCCCCCCCCCGCAGGTCTTTGCTGGTTAGGTCGTGATATTAGGTTTTTCGTAATGTTAGGTAGGCAGGTATTTACGTGTAGATATAAGACAGTGCCAATGTGCGGGGCCACGTTGGTAGCGTAGTGTGTCGGCAGGCTGCAGGAAATTTGACACCTCTGTGTGTTTCAGCCAGTGGCGGACGGAAGCAGCACTTGGAGAGGTCGCGGAGAGGCACACAAAATTAATCGTGAAAATTTCATGGAAAGAATCTTTGAACGTAGAGAGGGTAGCCAGGTTGTTCTACAGGCTACTTTTCAATACGATGGAGACTGTTTCTACCAAAGAAATTTGAATTGGAGGAAGCAATATATATTAATGTAAATTTAAATTGTTACCGTTAACCTATTTAAGTAAAACCTCTAGAATTTTGAGGTTTGCCTCATGTGTAAGTTGTGGCCTCTTCTGTACAGAATTGATTGCATACATCAGGGAGGAGAGTTCACACGTTTGCTTTTGTCATTTGTTCTTCAAGTGACGAAGTGACGTAAAACTCCTTACCTACCTATTTTCACTTAATTTAAGGTAGATTCGTCACGAACAGAATATTTGATTACAGGCGTATCTAAAATCTATTCTTTCATTACATGATGGATTTTTAAATAATTGAAAAATTCGTTAGTACACTAAAATTCGCTTGCTTTCACTAAATTATGCGTTGTTTGCAAAGGAACGTGACGCGTCTACACAAAAAATGGTGTGTGCACTCAGTTCTTCCCTTTGGTCCTAGAGCGAAGCAGCCCGATCTCCATGTACATGCCAAATATACATTACAGGATGTCACTGCGACGTTAACACAGTCTACACTGGGATGTGGAGCTCGCCCGGTTTGTGTTGGCAGCCGGAGGAGGCGAGCGGAGTGTACCTAACATGTTGTGGCTTCTGTCCTCGTTCATGTTAGGATTGCGGGGGGGGGGCTTTCATCGCCTGAACGTGTCAGAACTGCCACACATGTTACGGGACACTACGTGAGCCAACAATGCCAAATGCGCATGCGCAATTGTGCTTTTTTACAGCCATGCGCTTGGAATTTTTTACGAAGCACGTACATTTTGGAACTGAGTAAGAGGACTGAGAATTTTTGAAAATTTTGGCAAAACTCTTTGAGGACCCGAGGTCTCTTAAACTATGAAATTTGGTCTTTACAAGCTGCAGCTCTTCCGTTGTTTTTCCATTTGCCCATTTTCTCTTCAAAATTTAGTAGGACTACGCGATGGGGGTACCAGGACATTTGTTAGGATGTTTGGATCAGCTGCACCTTGCATTAGAAAACGAGGACAATAAAATTATTTAAAGCTGGAGGAAATTTCTCATATTCCAGCGCACTCGTTTGGAAGAATGTCCTCAACTCTTCTTAAAGTAAACCATGTGGTATTCTAATGTTCTGTTTGAATTGTTTCAGACTGATAGCGAATCAGCCTATCTCAGCGAAGAATCAAATCTGTGGACAAGCTTCTTCTGTCACTGCAATTGTTTTTAGAAACTTTGTTTGGCACTGCCAACCTGCAACTCTTCCAACCCATTTTTATCGCACATTTTCTTCTAAATTAGTAGGACGGCGTGGGTTGGGGAACCAGGACAATTTGTTAGGAAACTATGGATGAGTTGCAGGTTGCAATAGAAAACCAGGACTACTAAATTATTAGGCGCATTGAGGAAGGAATTTTCTTCTGTTTAGAACCTTCATTCGGAACAAGGTCCTCAACGCTTTTAAAATTAATGTGGTATTCTAATGTTCTGATTGAATTTTTCCAGGTTGTAAGCACCACATCTCAGCGAAGTGAAAAATGTCTTCCGAAATTTTATCTGTCATCGCAATTTATTTAGCAACCTTGTTTGGCACTGCCAACTTGCAACTCTTCCAACCCATTTTCATAGGACATTTTCTTCTAAATTAGTAGGACTGCGTGGGTGGGGGGAACCAGACCAATTTATTAGGAAACTGTGAATCAGTTGCAGGTTGCAATGGTAAATGAGGACTGCTGGAGAAGAATGTGTCTCCCATTTAAGAGATTTGGAAGAATGACCTCTGATCTATTAAAAATAATCTATGTGACATTCTAATTTTTTGATTTAACTGTTTCAGATTGACATCACTTCGTCTCAACAAAAGTGACAAGTCTGTGAACAGCAACGAGAGGACACAAAATTCACTGAAGGATGCTGCATACTCACCCGAGTTCTACATCAAAGTTTTAATTCACTAATCAAGATGTTTTCTCTTTCAGGTGTACTAATAATTTTACTTTTTTTCAGGTCCCTCTCACTGACCCTGTGGCGCATCGTGCCGAGTGAGTGTGACAAGGAGAGACGACTGTCGGTTACATTATTTTGGTTCTGTCAGTATTATTACAATTTTAACAGAATTAAGATTTTAAAGAGAAATCCAAAAAAGTAATTTGCAAGAACATTTTTACCATCTGTTTAATTGTAACCCTGCAGATAAATTTGGCGTAAAAAGAATACGGCTACCAAATATGAACACGATAAAAGATAAGATTGGTAAATATTTGACTGAATAAGTGAAAAAATGCGAAGACTCAGGTGTGTTAGAAAATTAAATTTCCTGTTACTTAGTTCAGAAATTGTTAAGCAATCTATAATTTGTAAGCAAGGATTTTTTGTGGATATGCAAATTAGTCTGCAGTTTTCGAGAGCCATTTTCAGTTAAGAGTAAAAAATCTTCAATTAAAACATACATTTGGCAGGGTTATTTGGGAAAGGGTTATGCAGTCTCTTAATGACCACACCCCCTCCTCCGATCATGCATTTAAAGTCTGGTGCAGTTTTTATTACTTGTGAAATGCCATTCGCGGAACTGATTTCTTTATTACGACATTTGAACTGGACGTTCGAGATTTCTTACGAATATCCTGCACATACGTCTTTCCTTGGCTAAACAGGGTCCAAAGTATGAAACAATGAATTTGTAAAGTCTGATTTTCATTTCAGTCGAGTGTTATCGTCGCCTGACAGCAGCTGTTAGTGATATCCTGGGGATCAAAGTACCAGCCGAGACACAATAACGCAGAATTGTAATTAGAATGTACAATTTGCTACAGAATTGTAATAAATAACTTACCATACGTTATATGCACCTTATCAATTTGATATTTAACATCAGGGTACGCTTGTCTGACCTGTATTTGTAATCTACCTACTTATAGCTGTATCATGTATGTTAATTTGTGTTGCAGACACTCTACGATGGAAGTTTGTGACGTGGACGTGCTGAGATGTAGACTCTAAGAGACGCAGGATCTTAACGGCTTAACCTTTTCGGAATACAAAGAATCTCCTCTGCAACACCTTAAATCTTTCAGAGAATTGTCTGACTAAAGTATGTATCTGCAGTGAACAGAATTCTTACTTTCCGCTATAGGCTGTATATAAATACACTCGCATAAAGGCCCGCTCAAGGGCAAGTTACTTAGAAGAGGAGGTGTTATATTAATTTTGGCATTAGCAGTTAAAAATGTAAATTTTCTTCATTGTTTTCAGTATATTGCCATCTCGTAAATTAGTTATGTCACTTTAAATACAAACACAAACATTTCTTCCTACAATTGTCGCAAAACATTGCAATGAGAACACAAACGAAATATTCTGCAGTACGAGGAAGCTTGATTCTTTCAGCCTTTATTCCGTTTTGATATATTCTTAATTTATACTTATCCAATTTCAACTCTTTAGCACAAATTGAAAAAAATGCTTTCCTGAACACTATAAATCATTTGGGGATAGAAATTCAAATTAATTGTCTATAGAACATGGGGTGAAATAACTTTTTTCCTTAATATATTAAGTCGCGTTTACACTTTTACGTAAAGTAACTTTCCTAGAATCAAAATTAAATTTGCCAGAAAACTTGACCCAGGTCCCAAAAACAAGTTAACCGGTAATCACTATTGTTTGACAGGTTAAATGTGTAGACTGATGTACTTTTCTCTTGGACGTAAAATTGGATGCAAATTGCTATCTATATTTCCCACCTCGACCCAGAAGGAGTTGACTTAAAATGCTTACATTAAAATTCGTGGCAGAAAGTAATTGGTGTTTATGATTTCAGGTTCCTGCAGTTGAGCTGTGTGCAGAATGCGAGGCATGTAACTGGTACAGTTCCTGCAGTTGAGCTGTGTGCAGAATGCAAGTCATGTAACTGGTACAGTTCCTGCAGTTGAGCTGTGTGCAGAATGCAAGGCATGTAACTGGTACAGTTCCTGCAGTTGAGCTGTGTGCAGAATGCGAGGCATGTAACCGTTACAGTTCCTGAAACATCATTCAGTAATCTAAGTGCTGACATCCATCGGAATTACCCAACAACACGTCAGCTAACGGAAATTCATGTCCTGCAGTTTACCTTCCTTTTGCACAGAAGGGTGGAACACGAGGAGCTGATGAGGAGAAATATTAAGACGAAGCCTAACATTGTCTCATCTTTTCAACTTTGTTTCAGTGAGCGTATTTTGAAGGCCTACTTATTTTCCATACCTTTCCTAATTTTAATAAAAGCTGGTACCTCTATTCGTACACTTAACCTGGATTTTCTGTGCACGTTTCATTTTAATTTAGTTGCAAAGCCAAATTCATTTAACAACATGATTTATCTCAATTGATTATCTCTTTGAAGTTTTGACAGATTCTAATGGACTTAATTTAAGGAAGTGTCATTATGTGACTTAAGAAATGAACAGCTGGGAAACCATTACTGGCTCTCATGTTATACGGTGTTCCGAACTTTTTCCTGTTTAACGCTGCACGTGATGAGTATTCAGATGTCAGGGCCACACGGCAGATTATCATAAACTTGTACATAACGTTTCGATTTTAAAAGCCACACCCTTGTGTTAACTTGCTAATTAATCGTAACTGTCCCTCGAGTACCAGGTTCTTTGTTAGTTAATGATGAACTGTAAACGACAAATCTTAAACCGGCTGGTTCATTCTCAGTTGTTCCGTAATTACGTGACTATTAGAATAAGCAGCCTTTGGGCTCTGCACCCAAATGTTCATACTAATTCTAATCAAGCCCTTGATGAGGAACGATCTGGTTTGAAAGAAGCCTCAGACGTAACGAAATACGTAACAGGAAACTTTCCCTCTGATTTTTTTACTGTTGCGCAGACCTGCTACTGCTCTGAGAAGAAAATTTTTACACGACCTGACGGCTGCGCTGCACTTTATAAAGTTTTTTGTAATATGCTTAATAAGAAAACTCCAGCTGCACGGCAACAATTCAGTGTGCACGGGAGCATTTGAGTTACTGCGCGGCCGCGCACCCGCGCAGCTTAGATGGAACATTGAACTGAACCCTGTACCCCATATTAGTTTTCTAAATTCACAGTTTGACACTCTGATGATCTTTTTGATTCTCTGCGACCCTAACTAGCAATCACCAAGGTACTCTGGGACGCACTGCCTTTAGCACGGTTCGATGCTTAAAAGCATGCGAAATGAACTTTTAACATTATTTGTTTAACGATTAGGAATTACTTGTATCAACCCGATTTTTCAGTCTTAATCTGGTATTCTAAACACCGTCGGATTCTTCCATGTGTCCCTCCTCAAACAGATTTCCCAACAAAAATGCTGTGTTCTTTCTTTATTTCTGTATCATAAACTGCTTGATTTAAATGACCTAACAATTAAATTATCTGTTGTCAATGATTCCCGCCACTTGACGCCAATTGACAACAGTCAGCACCTCTTTGTATTTCTTTAATACCAGCCTCAATATTATCATCCCATCTATGTTTCAGTTTCTCAAGTAATATCTTTCTTTTAGATTTTCCGACTGAATTTTCTTTTGCGTCTTTTGTCTGTGCCTTGCGTCCGACACGCTGTAAGAAATTCTATCAACCGAAATTAAATAAAAGACACAAAGCGCTACAGGAGCCACTTCTGGGTTGCTTTAGAGAAGAGATATCATTGATGGCAGGAGATTACTTTGTGTAATGCTTTCCACTGTTCGCGATTTATTGGTTGTTCCGATCCAGCATAACGATGTCAGCCAACTGGCTGAAAGTGTGCAGATCGGAAGGTGTGTGTCATCGCCTGACATGGGATTTATGACTCCCTTCTCTTCTGTTGCAAACTGACGTCCTAATTAGCCTCATATCTAATGTTGTGCGTGCTTTTCTTTCACTTTACTGTTACTTTCATTCATCATATCTCTGCTCCCGTCCTTCCCACAATTTTTGAACCAATTGACGGGTTTTCATGAAAAGGGATACAGATATCATGCCGAAAATGACCACCTGACGTCATCGCTAATATTAACATAGCGACCTTGCTAACTTGCGAGATTTGTAGGACAACATTGCCTTTTGATATAGGGCCCTAATAGTTTTATGGTAGTAAATAATAAAAGTAATATTACTGATATCAAATTTATATTTTTACCCCATTTAGACTTTAAATTTATTGCAACTAGACATGCGATCTTACAAAGGCAGTTAGGTTGCAGATATAACCACACATTTTGTGCAAAATGTTGTGCTTGGTGAATTACAAACATGGAAAGGATCTGATTTCTTTGCAGTTTATATCTAACAACTTCAGTGGGATTAGAGGAAATCACAAACCGAAATAGATCAGAACATTGCCAAATTACTTATCTTTAAATCTGCGGAGCACGTGACTGGAGATGTACCATCTTGCTGTGAGGAGGCTGATATCGCTTTTTTTTAAAGTGTTAAGCTCAGAGAGTGTTTTGCTGAGCAAACGACAGGGTCACGCTAGGGCATGGGACATGGGACAGTGCCTTATTCATCGGTGGTTATTATCTTGCTGATCCCAGTCACCTTGCCAGCTAGGATACTGACCTGCAGATTAAACAAATGTTAAGGAATGTGTGAAGTAAGTGCCAGACATGAGGGGAGACTGAAGTTTCAGAAAGGAGCTCCCTGTGAAGAATAATCTGATCCTTTATTGTATTCAAGTAACGCTTAATCCTTTAGAGCAGAGTGACAGGTGCATGTGCCGTCTACTTTAATATTCATAAATACTGAATTTTGTCCACACGATGTATGTCTTACAATCCTCAGCATAAACAGCTGTTTTTCCCTCATGAGCTTCGACCACTGGATATTTGTAACGGTGATGTGGTTTCCCTGAGGTAGAAACTGAATTATTAAATATTACTGAGCTAAAATTCACAAGAGTAGCTCCGAAGTTTGGCTTTTATAATTTCAGATTCTTTATTTCTTTAGATTTTACCGTAATCCGATTTTGCTTCTTTCTGAAGTTTTTCCGCATTTACGACATTAAGGAAACGTTTTGATTTTTCATTTTAGACTTAAACAGCAAGAATATCAGCTCGAAATACGAAACAGGCTGCATCATCTGCTATTTTAGAATGCTTTATCAGTTTTTGTAGTTTATATTGTGTCGAATACAAGCTTGATGCAAATTAACTTGTACATACCTCTAAGGTGTAGAAGAATGTGGTCGCTGCCAATTTTAAAGTAGGTCTATCATCCTTGTACTCCCTGAAGAAGGGGATGAAAAGTACAAAAATCATGTCATTTTTCAGACCGTAAATCAATGTTGATTGTCTAATTAATCGGTTACTTTACTCATATGACTGATTGAGTAACTCGGAAAGTTTAGTATGCTGTGCTGCTATTGTCATAAGCCAAAAACTTCTTATCAGATGATTTATTCAGGAGCACACACTGACCTGATTAAACTTGACACTAAATTGACTTAAGACGCAAAGTAGTGACATTTCCTTTTTTCCATGCTACTACTACTACTACTACTACTACTACTACTACTACTACTACTACTACTACTACTACTGTTAACTCTGATTTGTTAGTTAGCTGAAATCTTTTGGGTTTTTTGTCTTGTGCTTTTTCCTTTGTTTTTCGTTATTATGTGTATATTGGTTACATTTTGAATTAGTGCTGATTTTGTAATTGGCCACTGGGCTGTTGAGTCAGAACGGAAATGAGTAGAATTTAATAATAATAATAATAATAATAATAACAATAATAATAAGTGTAAGAACGTGTATTGTAATTTTCTTTAAATTCTACAGGCCTTAGGAGCCGCGATTCTGAGTTCTGTAAAACCAGCTCTTAATTTAAAACTTTGCAGTGTTTTGTACGAGGCAATTATTGTTACCTGCGCCCTGTTTCTGTGGTACGAACGTCCTTGTGCGTTAGACTGATTACAGAATCTAGTTCTTCTTCGGCATGAAGACTTTAAGCAGTAACGATGACTGTCGTAATGTAGACCTCCAATCGACGAAAAATAACAATCTTTCTCTGAACTAAGGAAAATCTTGTCCAGGTATGCGTGAGGACTGCTTGACCCTTGAAGATGGGACCGATATAGATTGTCTCGAAACGTCTGTACGGAACTACCATTCCAGGATGCATAAAATCCCAAAAGAGGGCAGATCCCACCTTATCCAGTTGCCCTAAAATTATGAAATTCTGTTGTTCCAACATGCCAGCCGAAGTACACAAAAAAAGCAGTGGCTGTGTTTCTTGGAACTCTTAAAGAATGAAATAATAAATTTCATTGTGTCTGTCCTTTCAACCCCATTTTTGGTCAAATGGCCCGAACGACTTTTTGAGAGATTGTCTCCAGTTACCATATGTGGACATCGGGATTTGTAGAAATACTACGATGCTGAAGGAGGCAGGCGGGACGATCCTCGTATTCATAACAATAGAATCTGAACACTTTAAGTACAGTCGAACCCGGTTATAACGACATTGGTTTATGCAATATCTCTCCTAAAGTGTCAAGACATTGTGTGGTACCAATTAATTCGTCACTGTTAACCGTAACATTATACACCTCCGTTATAACGACACTCGTTTATAACGACACAAAATATTGAGTCCCTTTCATGACGTTATAACCGAGCTGGACTGCATTTAAAAAATTAGTTCTAAGCGAAAGTTGTACCCTGAGATGGAAGGCTTATTTTTCCTTGGGTTGCACGCAGTAGACCTACGTAAAATAAATACGTAATGCGTAGAACACTTCTGTCTTTTCACCTACATTTTTCGTATACTCTATATGTATTTAAATTTGGTACCTCAAATTTTCTGTTTTGTGTATCGTGCATTTTATCGTAAGTCTAAATCAAACCAACAAATGCGGAAGATTAATGGTAAGTATAAGATATATTTTTAACGCATGTATGTGTTTCGGCAAATAAATTGCCATCTTCAGGGTGTCTGTATCAGAGAGGTATAAGTGCTACCTGCATCTAATGTACCTCACCTAACACGAAAGACACACAACGTACAGGACGAGATCTACCGTAGATGCACCGAACGCTTGTATGCATGGCCAAGCACTAGTTTTTAAAAACCACTGTAAATTTTAATTGTTAAGATTTTAATATCGATTCATCTAAACAATTTGTATATATCCTATACTCTGTGATCTTAAGGCGTATTTATTTTTAACTGTTTTAGAAACGTAGTGTATTTATCATTTTTAATCTAGTCGATCTAATCTTGAATCATGACATGCATTAAAACTTTTTACTCTGAAACCATATATTGTATATGTGAATGCAGATTGCACTTGTAGCTCTCTGATATATACACCCTGAAGCTGACAATTTATTTGAAAATATATCTTATACGCACCAATAATATTGTGCATTTGTTGGTTTGATTTGGACTTGGTACCTCAAATTTCCTATCGAATTTTATTGAATTTAATGCGACTGAAATTGATAGGTCTCAAACACAATTAAATCAGACAGCCATTAATGCTTTACGAAGAACTGTTTCGCGCATGCGCTTGGCTCACAAGGTGGGGGCAGTGGAATAAAAAACATTATTAATTCGATTTGTGATAGGCCTGTAGATGACCAAATGTTGCGTAACAGGGTACGAATATAACGTGGGGTCCTCATGATGATATATTCGAGGGGTCGGAAAATGCTTTCATCTTCTCCCTGAAAAAATATCTTCACAGAGACAGGTTAAAACGCGTAAATAATAATAATAATAATAATAATAATAAAACGTGTAAACCGATAGAACCATCCCAAAAAATAAACCGTACATCATAATCCGGGATAATGAAGAACGAACAGGTACGCTAATTGATATAGCAATCTCGGGAGACAGAAATGTGATAAAGAAAGAAGCTGAGAAGACTGTAAAATATAAAGACCTTACAACAGAAATACAGCGCATGTGGAATGTAAAAACAAATGTGACGCCAATAATAATAGGGGCACCCGAAACCATTTCAAAATCCTTCAGAAAATACTTGAGCAGCATACCAGGAAGGCACGAAGTCAAGGAACTGCAGAAAACGGCTATATTGGGCACAGCACACATACTGCGGAAAGTACTAATGTAGAAGCACAAAATAGTTTAATACAGACAACAGTGTTGTATTCACCATGAGCAGCAAGCGCGGAACAGCTGCGACAATGTGTACCCTAGAAACATGGTTTGTTTCAGGTATATAAGTGTGAATAACCTGCATAAAACGGATAATGTAATAATAATAATAATAATAATAATAATAATAATAATAATAATAATAATAATAATGGAATACGTTTATACTATTTAAACCCTTGTATATGTAAGTAAACCGGGGGAATGTACATCATAAACAATAATATAAACTGATTTGTCCATGTAATTAATCGGTTTCAATAATATTTGCAACAATTTCTGTCACCACAACGGCCGCTTTTAAGTGTCTTTGGCTGCCGAATACTGAAACACGAAGCGAATAATTAGATAAATAAAGGTTCTATTTTTATCTAAGACATTACACGTGTTCATGTCAACAAACTGTCCCATACAGCCTATACAATAACAAATTTTATAGCAGCATCTTTTGTCACTATTCCATGCGATACGAATTCAGTGCCAGGCGAAACGTACGATTTCCGGAAACTGACGAAATGGAGCCGAACTTTCGCGAACGTTAGAGTCGAAAACAGAAGACAGTCGCGCCTGGATATTCGTGCAAGACTGATACTGGTGTTGTGTTCTAAGTGTAGTAAGTGTACGTTTCATTGCTAGTTATGAGTTCTGGTACTCGTATAACAAGAGTATATTTAGTGCATTTTCTAAACATTAGTTCAGTATGGAAGCAAATTGAAATACAAATTAAAATTTTCGTAATATATGCCTGGCGTGCGATTGTGATCACCATGTTGATATAGGCTGTTCAGCCATTGAAGCCAGTAGATGACGTCACAAGCAGTCAGGTGAGTTCTGAGAGTGGATACACGAGCCAGACAAAGGGTTAGCTTATTAAAATGTTTCCGTATGAAAACGTTACAGAAACGCGCTATTTAATCTCAAAGATTTGTATGTAATGCAAGTGTGCACAAATGCGTGGCGCCGGGTCTCCGTGGCGACTACATTTTGTACCGTGGCCCCTAATATTTGTGGGTCTTCACTGTGGAACATGGTTCATGTCTCCATACTGGGGCGTAGAATTATGACGTGGCTCCTAGCTTTTTTTTGGGGGGGGGGGAATTTGTGCACCCGAGATTTAATGTTACTTTACTGCGCAATAAGTCTTGCGTTATTTTCGAATTCTGTATAGGATTTACTGTAGGTGAGATACCCTGTTTTTTCCTCTGTTGATCGCAGTCTTCAAGCGTATGACCATTTTGACGTTTGTAGTGTTTGTGATACAATTAACATTTTCACATAGCAACATCATTATCAGCATCAGCAGTAATGTCACGGCTTAACCTGGTTGACCTCGTCTGTATCCTAAATACCTCTTCATTCTATCGCTTTTGAGTCGTCAATTTATGCTTTGTCCTATATCAAACTGAAAAATCGGACGTATACAGTAGCCCAGCGATCCACCACAAAAGACCGCGTACAATTTGTCCATCTTTTACACATTTTATGTATTTTAACATGTGTTTGTATTGTTTGTATTGTGTAATTGCACTCTCATAACAGCCCCTGGTGGTGATCCCAGGAGGGGCTCGAAACACGTTGGACTAGTTTAAAGTGATTATAATTTATAATATATTAGGGCTATTTTGCTACCCAGAAAGAACAATGTCTTATATAATTTTGCTCCTGACGTCACGAGCTACAGGTGGAGGTTGAATGGTCCATGCTTTGCCAACCACTGGACAGGGCTGGCAATATCCCACACTTTCTCGGGAGATAGAGGAAAGATTAGATCACAAAAGACACTGCTAAATCTTCCGTACGTATTCGTGTTTTAAAAGTAAGTCCTGAAACTTTAAATTTAACAAGCCTTTGTAAGTCTCCTCTACTAGTTTTAATAACGCCTCCATGTTGTTTTTCAAAACTTTCTGTAGGCAAGCATTATGTCTGCACTTGAACAGTTGGTGCTGCAAGATATGCACGTCTCTGATTTATAGGACTACCCACTGTAGCTTCCAGGTACAATGCATATTTTATAAAGAAATGGCTTGTCTTTGACTCCCACGCACATGAACTCATATAGCCGAGTAAGGCGAAGGAATACATCACAGCAGATCGCAGGTAGGTTTTCTGTAGTGCTATTCGCTGCAACCTAGCAGGTTTTTATACGGGTAACGATCGAGACATTTATTCGGGGCAGCGGGCCTTTTCGAAATTCAGTGGTTTTGCTTACTGTATTGTTTGAGATTCTGCTTTGTTTGTTCTGTCAGTCTCCCGAGACTGCTTGTTCCCAGTCCTTTGCTGGTCGGAGCATTTCTACAAGATTCCTTTCCTTTGTCGTGGCCCATCAGAATTGGAACAGAAAATCAAAATTTATAGGAAATAAGATTACACATATTTTTAAATAATGTCTTTCTTGCATTAAGACAAAATTATCGTACTGCAGAGAGATGAAATTTGATAGAAATATCATTTTAAAAAGTTTAAGTAAATGCAACGATTTCCGTACCTTATATAAGACTCCCTCTTCAGCTTGGAAAATAGTTCAAACCCCCCACCCCTTTCTTAAATTTATGTGTGTGAATGTGTGTAAGGAACACATTTATCGGTCTTTCATTTCTAGAATTAATTTATTGTAGGTTTCCATCATTTAAAATTTATGAAGGTTTTAAAAGTATTATATATAATGCAGTTTTGTGATCAGTTGAACTCTCATCACATTCAATACAACTTGTACAAAGACCGAGTGATAGAGAACCGTGCCTACAAAAATAGTAGGCATTCAGTGTTTGTAGCAGACGGGCAACAAATGGTGTCCGGTAAAGAGTGTGTTGAGGTACCTTCATAGCACTTGTTTTAATGCCAATAGCAATCGGTGCTACCCCTTTTTTATTAGGTATATTCCTTTGTTTGTATATTATGACCCTGTATGGAATCGTACCACTTAAATGTCTTTTGGTAATTAACTTAATTAAGCACCATGAATATACTGAAAAGGAAACTGTATGACGGTATGAAAGTAAAATTTTGTTTTGTCAACAAGTAAATAAAATATAATACGTTAAAATACGTAGTAGTAATGGCCGTCCCCCTTTTTATAGGGTATTTTTCTCCGTTATTGTCTGAATGTAGAATTAAATTTCAGTCGTCGTTTCGTACGTTTGTGAGAAGTTTACAGGCAGTGAGGCTCGTGTTTATGTTGCCGTAACGGTGTAACTGATGGTATTTCCAACGGGCTAGGAGGCGTTGTCATACTGTTTGGTAGCTGGTTCTATAGAACACTTCGTAATAATAGCTATTCTGTATACAGTGTTCCCCCGAAGGTGGGCCGTAATTGGTTCCGAGACCGGTGACCTTATTCGAGACGACGTATTCGAGACAGATTTTCCCATAAACATGTAATGCTAAAATGGGGAAGGTCGTTTCAGACAATCTATACTAACCAATATACGCTGTGCTGCATCTTTCAGAAATAACCGTGAGGTATATTTCTGTCAGCATGCATATTCATTCGCTGTCACTTGTAACAATGTGGCGTTTTGTTCAGTTGGAGATTTTCTCTCTTTTACTGTGAAGAAATCTGCCTGAAGATCCAGAGTTTCTAATCGCACAAAAATATCTGCGACATAAGGGGGATAAAAGATGTCAATTGTCAGTTAAAACTACAATTACGATAGGCTGAGAAATTAACTGAGATTGAATAAATAGGAAATGAAAATAAAATTTTGGCATTTTTTTTGCATTTTACAGATAAAGATCTCTTTAAAAATCTGAAATGAACTGAAACGGTATTATTAAATTGCTTATGGTGAAGGAAGGTTATCATGTCACGAAGTGGAGCGAAATAAAATAATTGCATCCATTATTTTAGGTTATCAGTGTCGATGTTTCTGGTTCTCTTGCCAGAGAAAAATCTTGTGATTTGTTTTATTGGCGTGTATGTAAAGGCAGATAGTAGCGAAGTGTTGAGGCACTTTTTAGCGATTTGAGCTTTATGTTTTCAAGGGCGCTATTCACAAGGCATGTTAATTGATTGTTAAAGCATAAGATCGGAAAAACCTTACGTTTGTAAATTAATACAGCCCTCGTGGCGCAAGCGATTTGCTCTGCTACAATGTTATAATAATTTTGAAATTTATTCTGCTATTTATGACTTCTTTTTAGGTGAGTTCGCAAAATTGGCGAAGAGCGACTGTTAGCTTCGTCACGTCTGTTCGTGCCCATAGAACATCTCGGCTGTCAATGGACGGATTTTGGTGAAATTTGGCATAGGATTATTTTTCGAAAATGTGCAGAGAAAATTTAAGTTTTATTAAAACGAGAAGAATAATGGGCACCTTAGGCGAAGAACTTTGTACATTGCGGTAATTTCTCGCCGAATTCTTCTTCGGATGCGAAATTTTTCGGACAAAAGTTGTAGAGAAAATCGGAATACTTTATGTTCTGTTACTTTTTCTTCGACAGTCTTGCCGTTTATGAGATAATGTGGAGAAATATGGTACAGTCGGACAGTCCACAGACGACCATGTAATAGGCGCATGCGTTTTACGTGCGGATAACTAATGATACAAAAAACACTCAGAATATATAAAATTTATTGCTTTACCCCGGCAAGACTGGTTACGCGAAAGCGCTTCAAATTTACGTGTCAAATTTGCCTGTCTTCTAAGATATTTTTGTGAACTAAGTATAATTTACAATTTTAAGGCTGCAGTTTATCAAAATTTTACATAAAAACATAATTCCTAAGTATTTTCTAAATACACGTCCAATCTAGAATGTAGTAGCTTAATGCTGTTTGGGAAATTGTCGGTGTTTCTTGAGAGAACCTTTGTGAAACACAAAAACACACTGTGTGGTAAAGTGCAAAGTTTATTAACGTTGCCGCAGATGGTACATACATTTGCCGCTGGCTCTGAATATTTGATTGATTTATTACATATTTGTGTAGGCAGTGGAACCTCATAGTGTCCATACAGATCGTGGTAGAATAAAAAAAAAACCATTTCGCTTAAATAAGTTGTGCTGAACTTCTGCTGATGAGGGGGTGCTGTTCTTAACTTCGGTAACCTAGCTTTATGACGTCAGTTTTACTCATACAGCTAGATAACCAAAGAAAAAATCAGCGCCAATATTCCACTGGAGTTCAGACGTAATGCTGTTTATGGCTGGTTCTTGCGACACGTGTTGTACAAATAGGCATACTTACCGCCGTTCCTCACTGCCCAGCCCTTTGATGTATCAGGTAAAGCAAATTTATGCGTTTTCTTTATTCAGCGATCCAACCTTTGCACTTAAATCCCAATATATTACTATCATTCGTACTTTACTGTGTACATGTGATACTTCAGAGCACTTGTGGGCAAGTGGAGAGGTGCATACAAGGTTTTGATGGGGAAAACCTAAGGGAATGAAGCCACTTGAAAGACCTAGGCATAGATGGGATTATAATATTAAACTGGGTCTTCAATAAGTAGGGCGTAATTGATCTGGTTCAGAATAGGGGTAGGTGGCGGGCTGTTGTAAATGTGATAATGAATCGCGGGGTTTCATAAAATGCGGGGAGTTTCTCGACTAGCTGAGGAATTTTTATCGTCTGAAGAAGGACTCTGCTCCGTGGATACTTTAGGCAGATAATGTTTCAGACAAGCACATTGATATACGAACGGTATTACAAACCAGTGCCGGAATTTATACTGCAGTGTGTATAAAACTGGTGTCCTTCTACTTATTTTGCAATTGTTTCCGCTCATTTTTTGTACGTATATTGACTTAACACAGTCGTTAGTTGAAGCAGTAACACTAAATTAGAGAAGAAAACGTACCCGAATAAGGTGTTCTGCAAAAAACCGTTTCACTCTATAGTCCAGCACTACGATCTCTGGTCAACATTCTTGTCATACCTGTGCCTTGTCTGGCCCAGTTGTCTTCTGGAACCGACCGACCCAGGTAGAACCTGCAGTCAGGGGCTGGGTCTATCAACTTGCTTGCTACAGCTAATATAACAATGCATTTCGTGGTAAGAACCGAGAGAATGGTTTGCTTGCGGCATTCAGAACTGGTTTTTGTGGTTACACGTCTCTTACGTGCGTTTACTGGGTTTTGTGAGCCTTCTATTTTGGCTCTGTGGCTGACATCACGTCTGTTTCTTTCACGACACGTTCAACGATTGGGTATCTGTTATCATTTTTATATTTGAGTCCGAAGGCATACTAATTTATGATAGGAAATCAGTTCATACGTCTGTACTTGATTCAATCATAGATAGTGTGTTTTAAGAAATATCGTCTGTATGCACCATAGAATTTGTACACCAGGGCTCATGTAGGCTAACTGCTGTTATTAGTACGCAGTATATTTTGTGCAAAGCAGCCCATTGCCAGTAGAGTCTATTTCAAGTCAGTTTAATTCAAGATTTTTCTGCAGGGATATGGCGCCGTATAGGCTCGTAGAGAGGTACGAAATTTTGTCTACCTTGAAGACGGAGGCAGTAGATTCATCCGAAGTGTAGGTGCCTTGCTGCTAGACTAAACAGTGCGACATCCCCGAAGAGAGTAATCTGCGTTTCCACCGCACTTACAACTTCATAACACATACAACGGAATTTATTTTGCCTCTTCATACATATTTCCTAAGATCCGCTCTTAATATTTTTGCCCTTTTGTCTTCGCTTAATCCTCCTTGAAGCTGACCAAGCAGAATTATATAGGCCTCTGCTTTTAATGCCTCAGCCACGTACGCCACATGTACGTTTCATTCCACCATACTTGATTCGATAATTCCAATATCTTAGCTTTATTAGGCGAAGAATATCTACACGAAGACTTACTGACCACTTCAGTACTATAAATTCTTGGCGCCTTTTAAGTTGTGAAATGGAAACATTCAATTTACTCTCCTCTGGGTTAATTGGAGATGTATGAAAAATATTCAGTTTTTATTGGCAATATCCTGCAGTAATATATATGAAAGATATTCAATTTTTATTGGCAATATCCTGCAGTAATATAAAGTACTAATGTCGCTATAGAGTCCAGTATTTTTTTACATTTTCAAATAATTAGAATTTGACACGTAAAATTTGATTTGGCAACTTGGTATGAAAGATTTTTCCAGCGTATTGAATGTTGTTGAAACCTACAGAGTTTCAAGTTTCGGAAGCCCAAAATTTCATGACGCCGGGAGCAAGTTAGCTTTTGTGGTAACGCTAATAACTTGCACCACTGGCGTCCACAACAGCTAACGTTTGTGATATTTGTGTGTCTCCAGGCGTATACCAGAATCACTTCCTTCTGCATTGTCTCCAGTTTCTAATTAAATTTTACCCAGTCATTCACCCCTGCATAGCCGATTTACTGACAGTGGCGTCAAATAAACTAAAAGAGAAAATCTGCTACGCTAATAGTTTGAGCTCTTGATGTTATCTTATTTTCCTCTTATAATGCGTTTGGTAGCAGTTTGTGTGTAGGAAACAGTTAATTAAGCACGTGTTTTGAAGCGTGACGTTGCTGCTTATAATATGTTGAAAGCTGTGTGACTGCAGCACTTACCTATTTGGCTCCTGCTTAAAGAAGTTGCTGTCGGAATGTTCAAATAAAGCTTCATGATTTTGTGTGTGAGATGTGCTGCACGCATGAATGCTTCAGAGCAGTTCGCTCATCTTTGTATGCTTTGAGCAAAATCGTGTTAAAACCTTTCAATTGCAGGCAGCGTTGACTTCCTTAAGAGTTTCTGCTCTGCGATGCTTACTTATCAGGGTGCTGTTTACATTTCTGCGTACACAGTATTCATATTGACTTAGAGAATAACCAATAGACACAAATATATGTGCAGTGGATTCTCGTCTGTCGTAAATATTTGGGACCGATGAAACGGTACCGAAAGTCGGAGTCAGTTTTCGAAATAAAGTTTATTTGGTTCCCAGAACTTACCAATTGCCTGGGAAGGGATACGAAAAATCCCTAGAAGAAGATTGAAAGTCGTTTTACTTAGGGCTACATGTTACCCATTCAGGTATTAGGTATGTTGATGACAATAAATATTCTGATTAAAGATGACATTTTTTAACCAGTAATCTTTTGGTGCTTTAAACTGCATCATTTCTCCGGTGTACTTAACAGTCAGCGTCTAATCAATCAGTAACTGTCAAAATAACAGTCAGTGACTAATCAATCAGTAACTGTCAAAATAACAGTCAACGTCCAATCAATAACTGTCAAAATACGCAATCAGTAATGATTGGGTAAGTTTCAAAAACCTCCAACCCAAGTAAAATTTCTTAGCCGATTCTGGTCAGACGTGGTGTAGTAAAGCTACCCTATATTTGTCAAGCGATTTGATTTTTTTTTTGTTTCAAGGGCCACTTAACTGGGGAAGTAACTTCTACCTCTGACGGTAGTTAGTATGCCTACTTTTAATTCAATTTAATTCCTTTCAACCGTCACGTCATTTAAAGGGCTAATTACTCTGTAGATTTTGATTTTGATTCATTTGAAAGGTTTTGACAAAGCTGGATAAAATTTTATTAATAAATCTATTGGGATCTATAATATTGCTTAGTTCTTATTTCTCAAGAATATTATTATAGAAAGTTTTTTAAATAAAGTAATAATAATAATAATGTGTGCACACCAAATTTTTATCAAAACTGCAGCTTTTCCTTTCCAATTCCGTTTCATTTACAACGCACTCCGCATCCTGAAAAAACAGACGCATCCTGCATAACAAAGCACAGCTTTCCTACTCCTCTCCAAGAGTGCATTTTTCCGTTCTTCTTATATCAAGTCTCTGCATATACTTTGAAAGAGATCTCGAAACGAGAACCACTCCTTCATACGAAGAGTTCTTTTTAAGGTTGACGTGAGTACTTCAGATCGTGCGGCGTCGTCGGTCGCTGTGCGGAAATACAGCTATGAAGTGATTTGTAGATTCTGTGAGCGAATTTTATATCGTTTGTTCTGTGCATGATCGTTGTTCAATTATAACACTGTGCATAAACAGTGCATTAGTTGGATAAAGTGTTATAATTCTATGAGTGCTTTTCGCTTTGAGCTGAACATTCTGTGTATGGCATACCCCTATCCATTTTCTACTCTGAATAGGGATTATTGCCGATCCTAGTGGACGCGCGGTCTAGGGCGTAGGTCTGCGGCGGAGGGTTTGCTGGGATCGTAGGTTTGAGTCCCACCGGGGGCATGGATGTTTGTCTCTTGTGAGTGTTTATGTTGTCAGGTAAAGGTCTCTGCGACCGGCCGATCCCTCGTCCAGAGGAGTCCTACCGACTGTGGTGTGTGTCTGAAAGTGGTCAAGTGAAAATAAACAAACTCGACACCTACTGTGAGTAGGTAGAAGAGGGAAGGACTGCAAACGAAAGAAATAAGGATTATTAAGTATTGCTGATGTCCTTGAAAACGGAAACGTTTTGAGCGATCGAAGGTGAAAGTAACTGAATGTGTAGTGGATGACAAGGAAAGAGCTGTAAAAACCAAAGAACGAGGTCTGTAGTTTGGAGGATTATTTCAGTTCTCAAAACGGCGTTACGGAAAGAAAGTTACAGAAAGTGCAGTACTAAATGTTTGCAATTTCTCATATAAAAATCGGTCAACAGCCAACACTATTTATCTGTCTCTATTTGGATACTGAGAAACTACTTTCGGTCCATGTCAAGGATATCATCAGACTCCTCTACAAAAACATGAATATTAAAGCTCATGTTTTTGTAAGGGAGCCTGATGATGAGCATGGCATAGGCCGAAACTTGTTGCTCAGTCTCCAAATAGACAGAGATAAATAGTGTTGGCTGTTGACCGATTTCTTATGTCAGAAACTGAAAGCATACGCCAACGGGGATGTTGAACATTAAAACTAAATGTTTGGCTTAAAATTACAGTTCAGGAGGCACTGTAGAACTTCACTCTATGCGGGTTTGCGAAGTTGTAAACTGCCAAGTCAAACTGTGTTGCTTAATCAGCTGCTTCGATGTCGTCAGCTTTCTGGAACCGGACACCCCAGTTCGCTAATCCTTGTCTTGTGAACTAAAAGTGTGTATCCTATACTGTAAAGACGCTTAAATACAAAGATGTGTAAGATTTTCTCGTTTGATTGTCGCCTGTTTGTTCTGTGGTAGCAATGGGTGTATTTTGAGGCAAGAGTTCTACCGCTTGTGTGAAAGATTGTGTCACAAATGTTGTAAGCTGAAACTTGTTTTAAACCGTCTAAATGTGAGAGAACTGAATCCTCATTACATTTAACTAGTTTTTCGTCCAGCCGAGCAAGCTGGTATGGCTAGAATACCTTATATTTTTATTTGGTAGTTGTCGGGATCGAAACTTCCCCGGGGAACCGGCCATCCTTACTGGGACTATCGTGGTTTTCCTCAGTATTTCCAGGAAAACCCCAATATAGTGCCGCGAATTGGCCACGACCACTTTCTTCGAAACACTTTTTAAATTGCGATTCTTTCATCAACCTACACTTAGCGCTGTTGAGATGCTGATTCTCTCATAAAATGAGAAAAAGCACTTGGCTAAATTTCTGGGGGGACATCAAACACACACGCCTATTTCTAGAATCGCCACAGTGCTCATTTGCATGAATAAAATAAATGTTGGTGAATGCGGTCCTTTAGTGAAGGAAGAGTAAGATGGTCAGAAAGCAACAGCAAAACTTGGGTCTAGACTTTCAGTCACGTAAGTGGTGAGGATCATATTTTTCAGGACGGAAGTTACGTATTCCTAGCAGGAAGTTGCTTCTTGCTTAAGAAAGGTCGAATTTAAGACAATTATTAGTAAAGTGAGATTAATCGTTCTTAGTAAGATTTAAATATTGGTGTCATCAGATTTTGAGGGTAGTATTGAATACGATGGTTATACTCATTCTATAATATAATTACAGAATTTTCTATGCGTACAAGCTTCGTGGTGGTAAAGCGAAGACCGACATAACTAATCACCTACAGTGTCCTTCCTGAGGTACATCATACCCAGGTATACAGCCTCTTTGTTCATCTTGTCACAAGTTTAGGAACGCCGATGAAATCTGGCAGTACTAAATGGATTTTATCGTCAACAGAAGGGTGCGGATGCGGCATATTTGAAAGGAACTCTGAAGTTCACCTACATATTACAGAACTTATCAAGAAACTTTAACCGCGGACTTTACTATTATAAATTCACACGGTGCAGCTAAGATACTAGACTTGAACTAATATCATGAACAAAGGTAATAGAGCAGGCGTATACCCTGTATGAGAAAGTGACGTCGCTGGGAAGATGCTGCTGCGGTTTTTGTATCTACGCCTGTGAGTGGATCCACAATCCGCGATACCATACTGAATGATGAACGGATTGAACAAAGAGGAACCTGTTAGCCGTTGATTAAAAACTTTGAAGGCAATGGGGTAAAGTTATTGTTTTCCCTGTTCAAGACACGTAGGAATAAGAGGGGGTAGATGAAGCAATATAATGGACAAAGGAACGAAGCGACAAAGCAACAAGTAAAGCGCAGGAAGGAAACTTTTTAAACGCATTTCTGTGATGATGTGCGCGTAGGGAATGGGAGAAGGATCGACGATTCCCCCTGAGTTAGGAAGGGGTTTTTCATGGATGTGTCTCATATATACATACATAAATACGTACGTACATACATACATACATACGTACATACATACATACATACATACATTCATGCATACGTACTAGAGTCAGCTAAGTTAGCTCTTGAATCAGGTCAGTTTCAGGTTTTGCTTTCTGTAAGAAATGCTGAAAGCAAACAAACAGCTCCAACTCTCTAGGGATAGTGAGTAACACTTGCAGCATTATTTGAAATTGGCTGCATGTTGACAAACGATTTTTTGTAGCAGCAAATAGCAGAAGAAAATAGCTGTGCGTCAAATAAACCGAAATAAAATACTTTCTCGTAAAAAGTTACAGCATTTAACAGCCGTCTTAATGTATGTTGCTTGCTAGTTCCGAAAGGCTTATGCTTCCTAATTAACAACGGACAGTACCTTAACTTCTCACGGGTTGCCGCCACCTGTGTCATCAGGACATTGTATCCAGCTGTTGAATACTAAACCTTGAATTTGGCCGAATAAGGTGACAGACTTAGGGTCAGCATTTTGTACACACTTAACTCCATCCCTCTGGACACAGATTTTTATATTTGATTTACATGGTGCTCCATTTAAGGCAAACGGGGTATTTAAGGACCAAAAATTATAGGCAAATAGCTAGCGAAAATTTTTGGAACGGAAAGATTAGTGCCATGCTGCGGAACTGTTAGGGATGCCTCATTCTCGCCATCAGAGAAGGGTGCAATATGGTTTGGATTTGGCTACGTCAGTTTCAAGCAGACGGAGTTGCAGGTCCATGATTGTTAGCTTTAGCTGACCATGGATCTCTTAACGAGCTTGCAATGTCTAGAAGTTTGTGAAATAAAAAAATATTCACATATCACGACTTTCAAGTCCTGCCACACACACAGTCTTCAGCCTCTGGGCGGGTTTTCAAGCCCGTAGCATCGTAATATCAGTGCAATTCATTGATGCGGAAAGAAAAGAAGTCTTCCACTGAGGGCAGCAGATGTAAAGGGGCAAATTTGGAAGGAATTTGTATCGCCTTTTTCTTCAGGATCGAAGGAAGTGCGCTGACATTGCACGAATGAAGGTCGTTACACATTCTTTGGATTCTGTCACGTTATATACGACGACACTGTTTCAGAAAACTTGGCTGATTGAGTACAGTGCAAAGGGAGAACAAGGTAATCTTGCCATCAGAGGTGTGCTGGTGCGCAGGGAAATAATATATGTATTTGTGGAAGATGTGCTAGCAAGAAATGCAACAGAATGAAAATACGCATGGTATTGCTAAGTCTACAAGCTTTTCTCTGCTGATGTGTGACTTAGGAATAAATATGACGTGAAAACACTTTAGTGTACCGACCCGATTCGTTCAAGGGCATTAATGTAAATTGAGTCTTGCAGTCGTACGCTTTAGACAGGTTTTGCTCCCAAGTTTATGGTTAGACAAGTTATAATTATATGATGTGTAGCTCAAGGATCAAGCTGAAGAACTGAATAACATCTGCAATGAATATTAAACATTAAGTTGCGGCTGTAGATTTAAATTTCTACCCGAAGCACTCTAGCTTACCTTATACATGCATATAGGCCTATGTTAGCAGAAACCTTACATATATTGCTATGCAATGTAGCAGACAAATAACGAGTAATTAACTGATAAAAAGAAGGAGAATTTTCCGCAATTGTAGGAGTTATATTCAGAGAAAGTATTAGTAAAATAGAAAAAATATGCAAAAGCCTAAGCCCTATAAATAACGTGCTATTTCGGGCGGTCTTCGAAGCATACTTTCTATTGCATAGACTTTTAGTGTTATATAGGCTTATTTATTGAATTTATTATTATTATTATTATTATTTTCTTGCATATTTATGGTCAATTTATTATTACAAATTCTGTATACAATACATTTATCAGATATGAAGTCACGATTTCTTATTATCCCCAGATTTGTAATTGGTAGCTTAGTGTTCCATTTACATACAGCTACGTTCATAATGCTTTTCCATACCAAATTTCACGTGCTTAGCTCCATAGGTTCATTAATTATTGCCATGAAACTGAAAGATAAAAAAAATTTCTCAACCGACTCCAGTTATTTAATATTCTCCAAGGTATTGCCTTAAAGAAAATTTGCGTATACTTCCAAGGTGTATTAGCGTACATTACTTTAGTTATTACAAATGCAAGTGGCACTTGTGTTGTTCTCACCTCACGTTCGCGCGTTCTTTCTCTTCCAATTACTAATTCCAGGAAACTAAAATGTTACGGACCTAAGATGCCTTGGAGTGACAAAACGTTTATACCAAGTTTTGTGAAAATAGGTGAACCGGTTCAAAAGTTAAGTGGGGTGTGCACTCTGGTCTTGTAAACACCATTTTCCTTTTTAGGAAAAAACGTAGAATAAAATGTGCGGTATATATTACAATAATGTAGTTACCGAATCTTATGTCGTCATATTTGTGAATCACAAACACATCCCACTTGACCCACACTCGTAAAAAGATACGTTTATAAGGCATGAATGATGTTTTGTGTAAATGACTGTACATGCTAAGCATAAGTCATTAGTGATAAGACCAGCATCGACACCAGTAAACGGCGCGAAAGTACCCATACTTCGGTATGTGTACTGCACTGTGAACCTTGGCATAAAAAAGTAATTTGCATATTCACTGAAATCATGATTTTGAAGTGTCCCGCATAGACCTAATACAGGATCAGTGAATCTGAATCTGCGGCAACCGTAATTACAAATCAGCATCGTCAAATATTTCCGTTGAATATTAGTAGTTATTTATCCGGTTTCAATGGATATTTCACTAGTAACATAATGATAAAAAAATCTGCAACCTGTGAGACACGTGACCCTGCTCACGGGTTCAGCAACCTCTTGGGGGAGGGGGGGGGGCGGTGGTAGCGACATAAACTGTTACATTCAATGATGCTGGCAATGGAGAGAAAGTTGCTAGAAAGGAGTTCGAAGCCAGGCTATTTATGCGTTCTTTGCTTCAAGCCCACGTAAGTAGTCGTGGTGGTCAGTCCTTTTCTGTCATGTGACATGTTTTTTTCTTGTATCTAACTATGAAACAGAACTTTATATTGGAAACTTACGCTTCAGTTTGACAGGCAAAATTCATTTTAGTTTGTGTAATTAAACTACATCTCCTAGTTGACACGAATTTATAACATTTCATAAGAAAATTCAGTGTGTATGAAAAAAATAGACCTGCATCTCGTAAGACGTGCGACTTCTGTTTGAAACATTGTGCCAGATGGCCTACATTTACAGTAATAAAAGTTATTTCTGACCATAACATAACATTATAAAATGTGAGCAAAAAGCAGATGCATCCTTGGACGTAATGCATCACACTTCCCTATCATAGGCTTTTGACACTAGGCTTTTGACACTGCGATTTTGACACTAGGCTTTTGACACTGGCCTTTTGACACTAGGCTTTTGACACTGGGCTTTTGACACTAGGCTTTTGACACTAGGCTTTTGACACTGGGCTTTTGACACTAGGTTTTTGACACTGGGCTTTTGACACTAGGCTTTTGACACTAGGCTTTTGACACTGGGCTTTTGACACTAGGCTTTTGACACTAGGCTTTTGACACTAGGCTTTTGACACTAGGCTTTTGACACTAGGCTTTTAACACTGGACTTTTGACACTAGGCTTTTAACACTGGGCTTTTGACACTAGGCTTTTAACACTAGGCTTCTGACACTAGGCTTTTTCGGAATGTGATCAATGCGATACTTACGTTCCGCTTTATTTCTTAACGGCTTCGCAACTCCTGACGTCCTACCGAATTTTCCAGTTCGTTGCCTAAAATTGTACCGCGTTCTCACGTTTAATGAACTGAAACAAAAGAGAAGGGATTTTCAGTGGATTGTGGCCGTGTTTGATTACATTGTGTTACCTACAGCGGCAGAAAGGATAGCAGATTTCGTAACAGTTCTAATTCATACTTGGGGGGGTTATAATTTCAAATCGTATTCGGTGACTGGTTATCCTGCGAATTCCGTGTTTTTCTTCACTCCTTCCAGGAAAATGCTGGAAATCAGGTAACTGCCGATTTCTTCTATCATTTCGAGTCCATTGTTCATTTATCATGCTTTCTTTCGAAGTTATGTGATATGAGCAATTGAACGAAACCGTGAATAGATCTATACAAAAAATGAAGCTGGTGCACATAGCGTGATGTGTTTCGTTGTTTATTTAAGGACGCTGTCTGTAGTTCAGAATATACAGGGTCGAATGTTAGGATAAATCAATATAGCTGTCACAAAACTTGCTGTTGTCTTGACAAATGGGGTTCTTTTCTGTATGGGATGACCGACTTTTTTGCTAGAAGATTTTCCCGTAGCAGTGTTATTGAAGATTGAAGCCTTCTAGAACCTCACCCCTTGCAGAGCTGTAAACAGTTACCGACCAATCCAAGGATCGCAAAGCGCTGTTCCTTAGCGTCATAGACTGCTTGATTCTGAAGATGGAGCAGCTACCAACTTCGTCCAAACTCTGCGACTACCAGTAAATAGGCGTGACATGCAGAAGGCTTGAATCTTCAGAGATTTTTCTCTTCGGACCAAGTTCGGACCGGCTCTGAGGCTCTCTCAATGACTTTATAGTTTCCCAGGACGTAAATCTGTCCGATTTCTGTGTACTCTGAGCTCTGCCTTTATGCATGGCACTTAGTCATAAGAAATATCTTGTATTTTCAGCATATTCAGAGGTTCAGGTCAAATGTGGAATGCTGTAGGTCAGGTACTGAGACACAGAAAGAAACATGGCCACACAGACAGGAAGAAATAGAAACTTTTTTTTACCAGTTACATCAATCAACATGTTATGACGATGCACAAGAAAGTTATGTGACGAAGGAAATAAGATAAAGATTTCACAAATATCGAAATGCCTAACGGACGGGATTACAGAAAGTGAAAGCCCTAAATTATGAACGCTGGAATTTGTTTTGATTATAAGTACAAAAATATTGAATAATGCAGGATCCTCTATAAGCAGATGACGGCTAGTTAGGGCTCCTTCTTATTATAGCACTGTATGGTCATAACCGTTACAAGAAGCCTTTCCTGGAGTTATGCAAATTTGCTAATTTTCTTTCCCAAAGAGTAACAGCCCGTAGTGGTCCAGGGCCTCCTCACTATCGAGGCTTCACGATCACACCCAGACAAACCACACTCAGTAGGACTCCTCTGGACAAGTGATCCGCCCTTCGTAAAGACCTCTACCTGACAACACACAACGTTCACAAGAGACAGACATCCATGACCTCGGTAGGATTGGAACCCGTAATCACAGAAAGCGAGCGGCCGCAGACCCACGCGTTAGACCGCGCAGCCACTGGAATCGGCTTATAATCGCTGGTAGATCTTATGAAACTGGATTTGTAACCGCAAGCAGATTTTGTTCTTCGAATATTACCCAAGGGTTCACAGAGGCCATTAGGAGTGTTCTTGTTAGGTTATAATCCTAAAATGTGTGCTAAATAAACACAAATCGACGTTTTTGAGCATAAAGGTTTTGCCTTTCTATTGCGTGTATTTGCTACTTTTAATTTTTCCACACTGGAACTACGACGGGTATGAGAAAGCAGAGTGTATTGGTTTCAGTGATTTGAAGAAGAACACCGGTCAGACTGTACGACACCTTGCGTGAGATATTTGTAATATTTCTCACATTTTAAAATGAGAGAAGTTTCATACTTAGGATTTAAATATTCATATGGCGAAATGATTGTTTAAAAATACTTGGAGTCACAATAAGCGAAACATGCTGATTCGTCTTGATGGCGGTGGTGGCGGCGGCGGCTGTCGTCTTTGACTGCGGGCAAACACGCACACACACACATACACACATACGTATTCCACTTAGATAATTGATTGGTATTTTATTTTCCTGTAAAATATCGTGGCGGTCACGTGTACTTCTGAGATGTGAGCAGTACAAGTTACAGGTTGCTTAGGGTCCTGACTTTATGTATGATTATAGACCTTGTAAAATGTGTGTTGTAAATTAAATTTTTTGTAACTGTTAAATGACTACATGGTGGCAGTATGAAAATTTCTTTAGCTTTGTGTTTGATGGTGACAGATAATGACTCAGTGGAGACAAGCATGTGAAACTTCGTAGGGCAGTAGACTACAAACATAACTAGACACTGTGTAGGAAATATTTTTTTGTAAATGAAATGTGTGTGTGTGTAGACAGTGACAATTTTAAAGGTTACATAAACAGTATGAAGGAATCTGTGAAAACCCTTTAACTAATTAATCACTTATGCACAAACATAAAATGAAATGGTAATATTAGATGCATAGGAATAGTGTTTAATGAAACTGGAAGTTGACCATTGAAAGTTCTTTTCGGAACTGGATATTTTAACTGCTGGAACAGAATAATTTTGTAGTTATTACGTAATAGGCCTATCTGGATTCTGAGTAAAAATAGTTGTTGAATAGTTAATACTTTTTCCAGATCATATACTTTTTTTTTTAAATTCGGTACATGTTTAGTACCCCTGACTTATGTTGTAGAAATAAAAATTTTCCCTTCTTACTAATTAATTATGCCGATCTCAGTGGCCACGCATTCTAAGGCATGGGTCTGCGGCCGAGGGCTTGCTGCGATCAGGGGTTCGAATCCCACCGAAGGCATGGATGTTTGTCTCTTGCGAGTGTTTGTGTTGTCAGGTAGAGGTCTCTGCGACGGGCCGATCCCCCCTCCAGAGGAGTCCTACCAATTTTGGTGTGTGTCTGAGTGTGATCAAGTGAAAATAAACAACCTCGACACCTACTGTGAATAGGTAGAAGAGGTAAGGACTACGAAACTAAACTAATTAATTACTTTGTAGTTTATTTAACCAAACTCTTCATAACTAAGATCGTGTAAGTGTAAATCAGTGTGGCAGGTTGGATGATGGTCAGGATAACTTCGGAACTTGCACCTACTGAATACAAGGCAGAAACATATCCGTCTGAGCATTCTTATACTATGTTCTCCCACTCATAATGTGGAAAACCGCTGTTGCAATTCATGGCTCGACACTGCCATTACGTAACGCGTGTGTCGCACGTTACTGTACGGGTCTGTTTATTAGCTTGCGAGTCCAACAAGATAATTCATTGCTGTCAAATGTCACACTGTCTTCTGTTTCGAATAGCTAAATATATTTATCATACCGCTGAAGTCTCGTAGGTCAGTGATACCAACGTCAGGCTTTTGAATAATTTCACTCGTCATTACTCTAAAACTCCTGCGACATTTTGAAACGCCCCTGGATAAATACAGTTCTTTCCTGTGTTTGCATTCGTTTGCTGTCAGTGGGGCTCGTGTTTTTCGAGATTCTAATTGTGACGTATAAATGAATGGATACACTGTGTAGATCTCTATATGTACAAGTATTACTTCCTGAAACGATTTATCCGGGTGCAGTTTTGCGCCAGCCGATCCCAGTGGCCGCGCGGTCTAAGGCGTACGTCTGCGGCCAAGCACTCGCTGGGATCGTGGGTTCGAATCCTACCGGGGGCATGGATATTTGTCTTGAAGAGTGTTTGTGTTGTCAGGTAGATGTCTCTGTGACGGCCGATCCCTCCTCCAGAGGAGTCCTACTGACTGTGGTGTGTGCTTTAGTGTGATCAAACGAAATTACAAAAACCTTCGACGCGTACTGTGAACAAGTAGGTAGAAGAGGGATGGAAAAAGAAAGAAAGAAAGAAAGAAAGAAAGAAAGAAAGAAAGAAAGAAAGAAAGAAAGAAAGAGAGAAAGAAAGGTTTTCGCCAAAGTGAGTGAGAGGCTTCTAATTCTACAGGATGTCCAACAATTTACAGGACTTCAATTTACTTGCCATGTGAACCGACACATGCAGTCCGTATGCCTTGAATTACTGTGAAACTCGAGGTGGTGTGTGGCGGGCAACACTGTCAGTATCTGTGTGTATGCGACGACACTTTACACGGCACGCAGCCTGCAGATAATGATTTATATTCGAAGTGGAACTGTGGCGACTTTTCGGACATTTTGCACTTGGGAGTTTCGGGATTTTAGCGTCGGTTTAGCTGAAGACTCCGTTGCTCTGGGATATGATCCTGCATCAGTGGGTAGTCTGATCCTGGAACTTCGAAAGAAGATACTGTCATATAATGTCCTATAGGTCCTGAATTCTCTTAGGACCTTTTGGTCCTTGAAGATCAAGGCAATACACTCCTTCGAAATATCTGGATCCAATTATCCATTGATGCAGCATCATATTCCTGAAGAAAGGAGCCCTGTTGTAGTTCTCCTCACGTGTTTTCTGTTGCTGTTTTCTTGGTTTATTTTGTACATAAATTAACACTTTAATTTTGACAAATACGGAACCTATAATTAAGTAACACGTTTTTAGCAAAAACACAACAAAGCAGCAACAATAATATAAACTGCTATGTAGAACTACAATTTTATGCAAAGAGCAAGTAGTCTTTGAATTATTCTCGGGTTTCTGTAGCACACTATGCACGAGGAACTGTCAGAAGTTAGCTTTACATTGCACTGTGTTTTGGATTCCTCTAATTTTTTACTCTAAAACAACTAAGGTTTAGTTACACTGCTAACCGACTATTTGCCCATGTAAAAAACCCCCTCCAAAACTAAGAAACTTATCGTGTTATGGAACGAAATGAGTAATCGTGTCACAAGTCTTTAAGCCTGGTTTATCTTCTGTTATGGACGCCAGGGTATTGCTTCAGCGCTAGAAAGGCTCGCAGATGAAAAACTCCGAGCAAAGGATTGCCCATATATAAGTATGTTCAGTGTAGACTCCTTAGTTACAAAATTACACACCATATTAAATTACCTTCTGACCGACCCTCGTACATATGCACCGTGTCGATCTAGAGAATATATCTGTTTTAGGAGGATTTATTTTTATGTGCCAATGAATCAAGAAGGTTCATAATTGAAAACATAAATTTGCTTTTTAAAGCGACGTTGGCATTTAATTATCCTTGTCTGGGGTAAGCGATTACTCCATGGTCCTCCAGTTGCTATCGAACAAGAATGAACGTGTTTTCCAAATATGATCTTTGCGAATACGCAGCTTGGTGTCTTTAAGAAAAGAGCAACACTAACAAGTGTTTTAAGGTGATGTGTTTAGATACGTAAAATTATTTAAAGCTGAAGATGATAATAGAATTCTAGGGCAGTTCAAACGATGTAACTCACATAATTGCAAGGATGCTAAGTTTTTATGACCCTTGAGGATGAGACCACTACTTTGGCAACCCGAAACGTAGTGAGGCAGTGTCATACCCAAGAACAACTGATACCTCATTCACACCACGGCGCAAAATTGAAACCTCAGAGAGGAATTTTTTTCCCATAGCAGAGTGTAGGAAGAAACATGAGTAAATTTTGCCGTTTGATAGAAGTTAACAATGGGGAAAATTTTCTATAATGCACGCAAATGCAGATGTCATATAAATGACTGTAGTGCGCCGGAAGTTGTTTGTAAAGTTCAGTGTTGGCGCGTGGAAGTGAGAACTGTGTTGACATGGGTGGGTGCGCGCGCAAGAGGCAACGATTAGATCCGCTAGCTGGCAAGCAAGAAAACTGTGAGATTACTAACACTGTTCCGGCCACACCCTGTCTATTGCAAAATGTTATGGAATAGTGCCTCCCGTGCTTTGGCGCTTTTAATGTATGCAGCACGAGAAAGCGCTCACAGGTGGGTGCACAGGCGCAGGCGTGTGCCATAACTGGGTGAAGCGTGTGGCAAGAGTGGGCAGATAAATGTATGTAATTTTAAAGAATTAATTTTCCGGCGATTATGTGATGTCATCAAACACAAGGCTTTATGCTGTGTTTTACGTCATTTTGATTTTTATTTGTTGCGATGTAAATACTTTGTATAAAAAATTCAAAATTGATAACAGAATATATGCGTTAGGATAATGATATCTGAACCTCGCCATGTCCCGAAAAGTTATGTATTTATTTTTCCACTTTCCATTTCTTAGTTGCAAGCAACATTTTTATCACCCCCGATATACAACACGTAACCGGTCTTTACCAACACCTTTGTATTCGTGTATGATACTTAAGAATCATCTTCTGTTTTAACGTTTTTCGAACTGTTACGTGTCTTGTACAACAGCATGTCGCGGTGGTAGAAACGGCCGCAGTGTACGGACGGGATCAGCAGATATATTGAATAAGCAGTCGCTGACAACAGAAAAGTTGCGGTGCATTAGGACCTATGGAGTTTTGGCTCGAGGGTGCCAACTCCTTACTGTGGAAGAGACACCAGGTTAATAAAATTTACAAAACAGGATTCCTTTAGCGACGCAGATTAAAGGAGTAGATTGGAATGTTGTGGATTAAACTGGCTGAGGTTAGGGGCCATTACCGAACTCGTATGAACAGGGTTGTGAAACTTCAGATTTCATAAAAATTGTAAATTTTGTGATTAAATGAACAAATGTTATCTTCTCCAGAAAACATTGCTTTAGGTGTTTAGTGTTTCGGGTTTTGTCGCATACTTGCAAGGAATCTATATTTTACGTACTTCATAATTGAAATAGTCTTGCACAAAATGTAGATAGCTAAGTGCCAAAATTTCAACAAACCACATCAGGCTAGAGTTGCTACCAAATAAATATTTTCATGTGAATGTAATGAATGCCGTCTTCACAACTTATTCTTAATTTATTAAAAATTAATTGGCAACATGTTTCGACCAACTAAGTGGTCATCATCAGGCCATAGTAAAAATGTAATAGGAAAATACTCAGATTATTGAGATCTCAGTTTACAAAATGTACTAAGTCACAGCAAAGATTTTACATATAATTAAAATAATATAAATATATAAAATATAGGACTCAGCGTTTTGAGAATCGGCGGATGAAACGTGATTTTCAAGCACATGTATAAGCCGCCAGCATATTATTCTCTGAATCACTGGGTCTCAGCTCTGCATCGTTATGAATTCCGTGGAGTCACGGTTGAATATTTGACATCAAGTCCATGCACTGTGTCTCACATTCCATTTGGTTAAAATCGGTGAAAAAAGAGTCATTCATTACACACATCCAGGAGTCGCAAATGTTGTATCGGTGATTTTTATGCAATTATTTTTGTTGATTCTTAAATTATACAACGTTTCATTCTAAGTGCACGTGTTGTTCAGCAACGAATGACAAGCGAAGGAGTAAGTGACGTGTAAATAACGAGTTTTATATTGAAAGATTTTTCCTTATTCACCTAAGGTGACTGAGGAAAACCGCGCGGTTTATTTCGTATTTTCCAGTAATCCTACCTCCCAAGAGCAAGACTAGGGTGTCATCATTTTACCAGCGTGCTGAGTAAATTTAGTTTTATCCTTTTGCCGTCCCATTTCTCACTTAATGGATTCAGTGTTATAACTAAAACTACTAATGGAGAGGAAAGTACACACTTTGCGGAAGCCAGTGTCTCCTTGTGCTCTTAATCTGCAGGACGGCATTACCATTATTCTTCTCTTATTTTTGCATTTATACGTAAATGTGTCGGATTTAATTTTATTCAAACATTTCTTCTTCATGTAATGAATGTTTAAACTTGTCATTACTGTACTTCTAGTGCAATAAAAGGAACAGGGGGTTGGAACTAAACGTTTTCAGAAGTGTTTTTCGGAACACGGCGAGCTCCTGCCAGGGCTATAAAACACTCGATTGTTCTTTCCAAGGAAGTAAACAAATTCCTCTGCTGGAATGGCAGGATTTTGTCACGCATTACGTGCATTCAGACTGATCAACATACGTTTGTAGCTATCTGGAACAGAAAACTTTGTATTTGCCTTAATGTGCCGCATTAACAATCCATAGTTCTATGTCAGTCCAATGGAATTTAACGGTGCAGTGTTTTATAAATTAATCTTTCTTGCAAATAGCAAGGTCTTGAAATATTAATGATTTGTTCGACTTAAACCTACAGAATGTGCTTATTCCCAAGTCAACCACGAATATAAGATTAAATTAAATTAAATTAAATTAAATTATGTTACAGTTTGTCGAGTTATCATTACGCGTGCTGAATAATCTCATGACTTTCATATACCAAGTTCGACCAACTGCTGGTTATTGCTTGTGCTAGTAAGTATGTACGAAATCAAAAGCTGCAATCGACGCAATTTGTATAGCATTCGGTACAGTATTATTGTTCCAGCACAGCTTAACTGTCACGATTTGGATTTTTCATCTCTAACTTCAACTCCAAGCAAGCCACAATTGCTGCTTGAAATTTTTCCTAACGAAATGTTTCGCTCCATGTCTTGGGGCCTGAAGCACAGATCGTTTTAATCAGTGGTTGTCGGGGAGATATTTTTTGGGACTGGAGTGAACAGAGTTTCATGTATTGCCTTAGTGCTAAAAAGACTGAAGTACAGTGGGTGGTTGGCCGTCCGTTTATGATGCTGTGACTCTGGTACAAAATTGCAAACTTACGAAGTCTTCTTCTTGATCTACAAAATTGTGCATATTAATGCTGAACTTTAACAGTGCATCGTGAGATTTAGTATATAATCTTGCAGAAGCCCAATATTTTTATCTGTTTTTGAAGCAATTAACCACTCAAAATGCCCTTAAGTTTTGTGTGAATATTTGATGTTTGAGTCTTTGGTGATATATTGCGTATTTAACATCACACTTAACGTCACGCCGATTGCAGTGGCCGTGAGGTCTAAGGCGTAGGTCTGCGGCCGAGCGCTTGCTGGGATCGTGGGTTCGAATCCCACCTGGGGCATGGATGTTTGTACCTTGTGAGTGTTTGTGTTGTCAGGTAGACGTCTCTGCGACAGGCCGATCCCTCGTTCAGAGGAGTCCTATCGACTGTGGTGTGTGTCTGAGTGTGATCAAGTGAAAATAAACAACCTCGACACCTACTGTGAGTAGGTAGAAGAGGTAAGGACTACAAAACGAAAATAAACTTAATGTCACAAAATAATAAACCATCTCAACAAAGCAGGTAATGATAGAAATCGGAGAATACGAGCATGTGAAATTGAATGACGCTTACTTGTTTTAGTGTCACCAAGTGACACTGGTTACCCACTGTTTGCTCCCAAATTACTGTAATTTCTCCTCTATTGCCAGATATGCACTGTAATGGAGCAATATTTTTAAGTTTCTTTTTTGTGTTGTCTGGCTTGTTCCACTGGGTGCATCGACAGGTATTTTTAACCACGAACTCTCGAGACGGACATTACAACTGACATTTATGGTCCTGCTGAGGCAATCAGACCCATTAATTACGCAACCACGAATAATTAAATCAGCTGCTGCTGGGAAGGAATTTACGTAAGAATTGAATTAGCAAATAGAAGTATTTAGTACCACATGCAGTTTCTTCTTCTGTATTTTACTCTTTATTTGGGTGTTACAGGGTATTCATTAGTGTCCTGCTGCAATCCGTTTAATAAAACCAGGAAATATTTTGTAATGGTCACAGTCCCTCCGGCTTGGTCTTGACATGATATTAATTACTACGTTGCAAAAAAGTCTTAATATCTTGTAGTCTGAACACATTTTCAGAGATGTTCCGTAGCTAAATTTAGGTTTATTGCTAGTGCCTGTAGATGCTTGTCTGTCGTCGAAATGAAGGGTCCCGAGTGCCTAAGAAAGTATGAAACAAGTTGCTGCAAGTTCAGGAGTAAGAGGACATTTAATGACGCATACTTCAAGACTACTTTCTAGGAAATCGTTTAGCAAACAATAATTTATTTAAAATTATTTCTCACGTTGAAACTTTGTCTTTGTAAAAGGTTATATTAATTTTGACCAGCATAAATAAATAATTGGCTTAGAGTCTGTATTTATCTGTGCAAGCCTTTCATAAAAAAATGACATAACATGCCATTTCAGAAAACACCCGTCTGCTAAAAATGTCGATATTTCGACAAGCAGTGCTACACAATAAGGCGTCCAAACTTTATCGCTTTCAGTTTCATTTCCTGGGTCTTATAAATTTTCTTTCTCTGACAGGTCCACATATAGAAAATAATGTTGCGTAAAGTCAGTTTCCATCGTTATGTGCGGTGGAAGATTGTAGAGGCATGTCTGTTACAGCGAATTTCATTCGCTGTCTCTTACAGGCAGCGAATGAAATTCGAGACGATGACTAAAATCCCAGAAATTAGAACTTCTATACATCTTCGCCCGAACATTCAGAAATAGTTAATTTGTTAAATGCACAAATTAGTTAGGCCTGTGTCATATTGATTCGTAAAAGACTTGAATTGTATGCATCATGCGGATATGAAAGTGCATTAACAGAAGGCAAGTACCGTTGAAACTTGCATGTCTGCTTGTGAAAGTGGAAAAGTGGAAGACCAAGAGACACGTACAAATAGCTGGAATGCGATCTTTCAGTCCTGCTGTGTGTATGGTCCCGTTAGACACCACAGAACGTTTGGAACAACTAATGCGTCCACTTTCCCTTTCAAGTGCTTCTATGTTTTCATGTCAGAAACCACAATGTTGGGAGTTGTGATGTTTGCCTTATAAAATGTTGGCAGCGTTCAACACACATAGGATCTACAGAACTGCCTATGTTTAATAATCTTAAAACATTATGTATGTTATGCGCAAAACTACAGTATTTCGCCAGTTATTAAATCTGAGATTAAAATATGTCTTCCTGCCTTGCCATCTTTTTCGACTGATTTATTCTAAGAAAAGTTAACACAAATTTTTGCACCGTGAAAATAGACCAAATGGTTAAAGACGTATTTGTCAGATGCATATTGAAAGGCACAGCGTATTATGCCGTAACTTTTTCTTTTTCCAATAATAAGGAAAGGAAAGTTAAAACAAAATATATGCACCCAAACCAATGTAAGCACAACTGACAGAATGCTTGTTTCAAACTTACTTTTTCTTCAGACACGGGATATTAAATTTTACGTTCTGTGGGTTTGGTTCCTTTTTCAGTTACATTTCCAAGAACTCCTTTTATATTCTAACATGAGTTAGGATGGTGAATGTAGAGGACATGAAAGAATATGTTAATTTCTTGAAGATATTATGCCGGGAAGAATGAATTGAAGCAGACTAATGAAAGAAGCACGATTTAAAGCCATAAGAAATCTCATACAGTACGGAGTAGCGCGGGATATTTTAATGGTCTGTTAATCAGAGTCACGCGTGTTAGAACCGTTAGGGCATTTGGTTTTATAGACTTAGGTTAGATGATTGTCTGATATCCTGTTATTTCAAGAAGGGAAATAAGATAGAAGTAATTTTAAATATTCTACTCTTTCACTTCCCCCTGTTGCATGTGCTTCGTTACAGGATATGTCACACAGCGGTGTGTTCGCATAGCAAACAGATGAAGTGACAACCTCGTCGCTAACTTATAGCTTGAGGCTCGGACCATACCTTAACCCTTGAAGGGCTGTTGGTTACTTTATGTAGCATGTGTTTAACATCAAGAAAATTCGATTTTCTGCCCACAGAATGTATTTCTGTGTTTGTATTGGTCTCAGAACAAGCGGCATTCATTTCTCTATACATTAAATGTTTTTTGTGACAACGGAACTTGTTTTCTGTGCAGCAAGAGCTGAAGCTTCACATATACGCTAGGTTAATTGTCTTCTTTACAGGATTAATTCTATTTTCTAATGCATTTTTACCGTGTACTCCAATTTAATTAGTAATATATTTACCACAAATTACAGTATATATGTTAACTGTATCTGTCACTTAGCTATTGAATATTTCTGCATCAGTGGCCAGAAGGCACTCAATATTTTACAATTGCTTTAAATATATTAAGTATATGTCGCTGTGTGAATTGATATGCGCAAATTTTTGTTGGTCTAAAACTTACTGAAAACCCTATTACATAATTATAATATAAAACTCTTGAAATGGTTTGCATGCAGTTGTTTCGTAATGTGTCCTGCATATGTTAGATAATTTTAAATCACTGCACTAGTGTTATTCTATGGGTACATTCCTTATTTATGTGTGCGAACATCGCCCATATGCATTAACAGGCTCGTTCCAGTTACAGTCTGTGTCGTATTCAAAGGTCGAAATGTAACGTGTTCAGTCTATTAATTAAAGTTCCTTGCCCACTGATGTTAACATCCGACGAAGGTCTTCTATAATTTGCGTTATTATAGGATATATATATATATGTTTGTGTGTGTGTGTGTGTGTGTGTGTGTGTGTGTGTGTGAAGTCCAAGAATTAACCTGTAAAAGGATCCCTTCCCGTGTTAACGTCAGTGGGCATGGGTTTGTAATTTATCTGTTGAACACGGGACATTTGAACCTTTGAATACAACATGGGCTGTAACTGGAACAAGCCAGCCGAAGCACATGGGCGATGTTCGCACACATAAATAATGAATTCGCCCATAGAATGGCAGTACTACAGTCTTTTAAAATTATTTAACATATGTTGGACATATTAGAGAAAAATTAAATATAAAATACTTTTTTAAAAACTTGAAATTATAATTATATAATAAGCTTTGAAGGAAGTTTTAGATTAATAAAAACGTGTACATACCAATTCACACAGCTGTGCATTTAATATATTAGAAATAATTGTAAATATCGAGTGCCTTCTATTATTATTTGAAAATATTCTCCCCGAGGATGGCCCTTGAGACCAAAATATGTAGGAACTAAGTAATAAATATAGTTGTGATCCATATGCTGTGTGCTTTGTTGATAAACATATCACTGGTTAATCCCATATTATTTCATTTCTTTTCAAATGGCAAAGGGAAATAAAGTTGATTCATCAGGTCGAAATACAGATTTGGATTACAAAACAGTGCTAGTACTAATAGGCATTGAAATGCATTTTGAATGACCTAAGACAGAAAGATATTTTGCTTAAAAATAACAATGTACCCGTGTCTGAGATTGTGGTTTTGCGTGCTGTAATGCCGTATAGTCGGGCAGGTGTTTTCCGGTGTTTAGAAGAACCCTGCTATGCTACTTATTTAACCGTCTACTCTTTGTGAAAGCACCTGCTGTTGTGAGAATTTAATAAAGAATTAAGATTTATAGCTTCTTACATATGCCCGCGTCTGTTGAAACACAAGAATCTGATTTCCCCCAGTCAGTACCGGAAGATTCAGCACGGTTAGAAATATTTTGCAACATACGCGTATGTGAAAAGGTGCAGAAGGTCGTGTTCGAATGGTTAACTCCATGTTTTTCAGGACTTGATCGAAGCAGCGGTTATTCTAAAAGGTCGGTACTTGTCTACAAGACCGTATGGCGGCACATCCCATAGTGATGACCATAAGGACCCCAAATATACTATGGCTTAGGTGATTTTTCTCTTCTCTCACCTCAGAGGCTTGGGTTTGATCCTGGGCCATTCTCTATGTACTTCGGTCTCCCCTGTCAATATGAAACGATCAGTTCTCCGCACTCATATTTCACGTATCTAACACCAATGGTGTATCATCTTAGCTGCTGACAACGTTGTCAAAAAACATAACTTGTTTCTGTTCCTCCGATCCCATAGACAGCCTTGAATCTGTTTAGCACTATCTTAATATTTTAGTCCAATGGAGGAATACCTTGTACTTAAGCACCATTCCATGTAGGTAAAAGGCACTTGACTCCACTCTTCCGTAGCCTTGACAGTGGGTAGATTAGTATGGTCACCTTCACTGCCCGGGTAATCGATTTCCGAAATGCGGCACCTGATGCATGTTTCATAGAGGTGGTGTGCGTCCCCGAGTCTTTCTGAATGTCATTGAGTCTATTGAGTTTTGAACTCGGCTCTGTCATGTTAATGGCTGACCTGTCATATATTCTGAAGTCAAATGAAAAAGGAAAGTAGTGCTTAAGTATAGATACAGAGATAAAAGCATCTGCCTGATGTCACATTCGGCTGAGTACAGTTATTGACGTTATTCGTTGTAACATGTAATTAACACATGGGGAATTTGCGCTAAACAGGTGTTCAGCAAAACACGCTGGCATTTGAAGTTTAAATATTAATTCAATGTGATAAGATGGAAGGAACACATATTGTGACTTGCAGATAGTAGGTAAAGTATATGTGATCCTGTTTATTTATTTTGGGTATATTATTTCGGTATCAGCATGGAGCATAGAACCAATGCCCCTGTTGCCATGATCGCTGCAGCCTGTCTTGAGGACCCGCAGCTTTAGCTTCCAATATTCTTCCTTTTAAGTTTAGTAACAACGTCAGTTTTATTAATGTGCTTTGTCCTTGGCAAGCCCATCAGCCCCCTCCGTAAGTGAAATAAAACTGACTCGTACGAGGTGAACGGGGAGGTCAAAATGTGGTTTTCCTGAATCCAAACGTGGAGGGGAACCCGGTGTCTGTTGGACAACCCTGCCTGGGGTTGCTTCATCGTGGGCGAAGATAATGGTAGCTTATTGGTCAAGCCGCTGCCGCCGTTGTTGTTGTTTTAAAGCAAGGCGTGTAGTCCAAAGTAATTTGGTGTATGTGTGTGTGTGAGTGTGGGGGGGGGGGCCGGCAATAAAAGTAACTTTCATTATTATAATTACGAAACGCTATATCTAAAAGTGACGTTACAGTAATTGTAAACATAGTAATGGCCGAGAATGACCCTTGAATTTAATTCTGTTAATGTCGAAGAATTAACTTGCATTGATACACAGTCGACAGTGAGCCAGGATACGTGCTGCGGTTGAAAGAGCATTGTGGTAAAACCTTAACGCTCTAGTATATGCAGACGTAATGCACATTAATACTTGTTGTCCCTTTAATGAAGAAAATTGGTCCTATTACGTATCTGTTACACCAGCATTCATGTTAGGAGCAGAACTCCTTTGAATATGCCAGCACCAAACTTGGCAATTCTATCCATCTGCAATCCTAGAGAAATTAAACTTTGTTTATGTGGAAATATGGTACCAATATAAGATACACAGAGAGCGTGAATCACGTCCACAATGTAAGGCGCATAACAAAATGAGGCTACGTCGAAATACAGGGGCAAATAAAAAAATTTCACTTTCGTTATTTGTTTGCCGTAATTATTCTGTCGTTTTCTCTTATCGCATTCGGTAAATATTTACATTTAAAACGCCGTCATTTCTGCCTTCAAAATCTGTTGAAGCCTATGTGTATACTGGCCATTCATTTGAAAGTGAATATAACCTAGAACGTTTTATCAAAGGGCCTTTTTCCTTCTGAATACAACGCTTACCAGCTGCCGGGCTGGTCGATGCGGGCCGAGGGGCTTTAATCGAGGCCCTGCTTAGTTCACGGGTGGATAAGTATTTATACGTACGTGGGGAAAGGACGGGGCCTTATTCCAGTGACGACGGCGTGCAGGAAAGCCGAAATGAATCAGTACTTCAATAGTTATTAAATAGCATTATGTTAACTATCCCCATTGATTAGACGTACTTATAGATTACTAACTAACTAACTAACTAACTAACTAACTGACTGACTGACTGACTGACTGACTGACTAACTCCATGGAGCAGAGGCCTTCTTGAGAAGCTAACAGTTTCTCAGCTAGTCAAGAAATTCCCCGCATTTTATGGAATCTGGAAGTTCATTACCGCATTCACAAGAGTCCGCCACCTGTCCCTATCCTGAGCCAGCTCAATTCAATCCATGTCCCCATCCCACTGCTTGAAGATCCATTTTAATATTATCCTCCCATCTACGCCTGGGTCTCCCAAGTTGTCGCTTTCCCTCAGGTCTCCCCACCAAAATCCTGCATGCACCTCTCTTTTCCCCATACGTGCTACATGCCCCATCTCATTCTTCTCTATTATGGATTATTAACAAATATGAAAATAATATTGATTGTTTACGGTACCTTAAATTATCACAAAAGTTCTAAAGATGATAAATTACGCATTAAACTGACCTGACCTTGCTTCCAATTAATTTCTTCACAGGCCTGTTGATTGGTACGAGTTTGAGCCATAGGTTTGAGTTTACGTAACTTTACAATATTTTACGTCTCTTTCATTTTCTTATGATGAAGCTTTCTCCGACATGTGCAAGAAATTAAGAAAACTGGCAAGTGAGCCGTTGGAATTAATATGAAGAGCTATAGATGAAGCGAAGCAAGTGTTAGGCTATGATAGGACAACCACAGGAACTTGAACAAATCTGTCCCTGCCGCCAGCTATTTAAGACTGGTACTGCGCACGTGATTTTCTTGAAATTAATAACGCTTGTGCAAGTATGGTTTAAGAACGGCCGAATATTTTCACTCAGGCCTTTTTTTATTTAACAATGTATCTGAAAAATATTTGCGCCCTTAGTTAATCTGTGCCTTTAAAGGTTAGGCCAAATGAAGCGTGCGTGTAGTAATACTAGGATAATAATGTCATACGTTAGACGTAATCAAAGCCTATAAAGCAGTCAAACATATTAGAGAAATTCACTTTAACGTGTAAGTGGAGTTCTTTAAATATACCAAACTGAAGCAAACTTGCGTAAAAATTTTCTAATTTTCCATGTGTCATGATATAGAATGTGCGAGTTCAGCATCTCACTGACAGTACGGTCATCAGGTTGGGGTCATCAGTCCTATGTATTGTACTGAGCAAAGCAAAACATTTTCAGTTGTAACAGAGTGGATTTGCGTTCACAAGTCTGTGGGCTCTAAATTCAAATGCAGCATTGCATTCTCTGAATTATTGCATTCCCCTAATGATTGCACGAATGTCTGGTCAGTACCATGACATACGTAAAAGTGTTGGTCCGTTGCCGTTCCAATTCAGCCCACACAAACCAGTGCTACACACGCATGCACATTCGTCTACCTTCGACGCTAAACTATATATATGCTAAGAACTTCGTTAAATGAGCCACTGGGAAATACACCCTCTCATATCATTCGGCGCCAAATTATCACTTCAGATCACACAAAGTCATCGAATAATCACGAATATCTTCCATATACCTGAAAGAACTCTCCCTAATGTGAACGTCGAGTACAAATTCAGAAGCGGTGGCAAAAAAGCTGTTAAAACTGGCCTCGTGTCTCGTAACAAATACAAACTTTATGCAGTATAAAAATGTTCTCTTTTACTTTTATTGGATGTTTGGGTTTAATTACAACAACGAACTTACTTTACATCGCTATCATCGTCATCATCACATCATTGTCATCATTAATCTCCTCCTCCTCCTCCTCCAAAGCGCCAAAGCAGCTCTGGTGCCCGGCCAGCTTCCTATTCAGCGGGTAGGCCTAACGGGCATTCTTTCTCCAGGGCTGAACCGGCTGATGTGTGAAGCTGACCACTCATCTTCGTCTAGTGCTGAGGATGGGAAAGAGCGGAGCTGTACATTTACTCCCCTATACGCAGTCATGACATGCACAGGTATCTTGTTCTCCTTTTTTCGCTTCTTCTTCTTCTTCTTCTTCTTCGTCTGTGGCTCCATTATCCAAGAACGGTATGCTCCTCCCTAGTTGCCCTTCTCTATCCATCCCTATCCTGCGCTTACTTGTTTCCAATTAACAGTTCCAGTTTTTCTTATGTCATTATCTACATCATTTTCCGCCTGGCACGCAAGTATGTTGCTGTGCTTTATTCTGAAGATCCGATTTAAGGATCCATCAACTGTATATGATCTGTATCTTAGGTAGAAATTTGAGAGTGATTTTGAATCTTGAATATGGAAGCATAAAGAGCGCATCGGTCATAGCTTATTTCCTTCAGGTACTGAAGAAAACCACAAAAAAGACAACAGGACCTGATCTAGTAAAGAAAAATCGCTGCTTCTACCGAGAAACCGACCGCCATCATTGATCCTGTAGACACTTGTGTCTTTAAGCTAATGATTTGCATTATTTGCCAATATTATGACATTCATAATTCTGCCAGAATGAAGGTTTCTGTAGCGACGTTAGTGATTAGTTGGGTTTTAAACTAACTGAACTTTTTAATTTGCTTATTTATTGCACGCAAATCAGATGGCAACGGAAGACGGTCGTTTATATTTGAGGTTATGTTCGAGTATTTATATAAATGGACTGAGAGAAACTAGAAAACACATCACTGAAGACATTCTTCGCCCTGAGTTTCGTACCTGTATATCTCTTTACGACTCAGAAATATTCACCGTTGCACCTCGACTTTTTCGTAGTACATGATGTATAGCTAAAAGAGAAGCCATCTCAGCGATAGAAAAGCTGAGCGGTTTCAGTAATTAAGGTGTTCGAGATATGCTCTGTGTTTGTGGGAGACGAAGGCACATCACAGTGTTTCCAAAAACTCACCTTGGAATGGTGTCCTTTTCCAGGTTATTTCGGTCTACACCGCCTTTTCCTGTCTTTTATAATAAGTTTTAATATGTTCTCCTCTCTACCCCTAAATTTCCCAAGCACATCCTTCCCTTGATGTTTTCAGACCAAAACTATATATTCACGTTTTGTTTCTCCCATGCGTCTTCACTGTCCCACTCATGTGATCTTTGATGAAGTATAAATGCAAATAGTGTCCGGTAGAGAGTGAAAAGTACGCAAATTCATATTATGTAATTTTTATCCAGTCCTGATACATAAATACTTTATACTTTATTCACATTCAAAATTATCCTTAAGTGTCAGAGCTTTTACTAACATTCTACGCTATTTCGAGTTATGACAGACACTTTGAAGAGGGAGTCGTTTAATCCACTGTGTCGGTACTAACATTTTCCTCGTTTACGTTCTGTAAGTTCGAGCAGATGCAGCGATGTTTGCTCATAGGATTGGTCACTGACGTCAGAGCAAGAGAGAAAACTCGAATCGCGTCACCTTGCTAATAGATTCTGCAAACTGAAGGCATTACTAAGCGAAGAAGAGTTTTCAGACCAGGGGATTTACCAGGTCCCTGTCCAGCAACTAACAGTGCTGAAATGAACTGGCGTAAAGTGATTGTAATAATATGTACAGTATTTAAAGCAGTACATTTGGCTGAAATAGTCCTCAAAACACTAAAGGTCTGTATCAGCACCAGTTTCGCATCTGTTTTGTATGACTGTGAAATGCGGTATGTTAGAGTAATTTATGACTGTAAATACGAGGCAAATATTCCTCGAAAAATATTTGGATTAAAAAGGTTTTAGTGACTCTGTCGTTTAGAATGTTACAGAAGGAGGACTTTCGAGGTTGCGAAATTTGAGGTACTGTCAGAAGTTCTGCTGAAGATTCTCTCTGATGGGACATGATGCTGTGCTATTTTCAGGCCTCGCTTACCCAATGATAAAACATCAGATCCCAGACGACGTGACTGCTGAGTTACGAAACTGCTGAAGGTCACCTAGTAATAATGAGAAAATGAAATGTGAGAGGCTACTATAAGCAGGGCCTGTGGCTAGAATGGGGATGGTAAGGATTGCCTGCAATATTTTTCTGAAGGAAAATTCTTGGAATAAGGCCACTTGAAAAATCAAGAGGCAGATGGGAGGGTAACATTAAGAAACATGTAACGGAATTGAGACTTTGAGGTTAGAAGTTTAATGAAACTGGCTTTAAGGTCATGTCAACGAACTGTCACCGTTATTGGCCGTGTTAAAACTTCGAGGTTCGCTATCTAAATTTTAGTTCAATTTAATTCTTGTACACAAGGGACTCCTCCTTTTAATTTTTCAATGTGCCCTGTGGTGCTATATATAAATAGATTGTTTTTTTCATTCCAATATTCGTAGAAGTTTCTATAAATTCGATCAGTTATCTGATTAAAGCTTGGCAGAAGAGTAATATTGAAAACCCCAACAGTTTAATTCTGCATTGCTTGAGAAGTGCCTGGCGTAATAAAGATGAAGGATAAAGACGCACACACGCCACGCGGTACGCTGTCTGTTTACTGATCGGAAGACTGGATTTCCCCGTCCCTGTGGCCTTCTGTCTTACACGCAGGCATGATAATGTGGTAGAGCCGTAGACATGCATTCTTCTAAAGGTTTCTTCTTCAAATCTCTGGTGAACACCTACTATACTGAGGTATTTCGTGGTGCTACTCCAAGAAAAGCCCGAGATATTAGCCTACCTCGAATAAATCCTGACAACTCCCTACCAAATCCCGTCCGTTTAATCTTCCACCGACCACCTTGCCGTCAGTGCTGTGACAGTCTCATGAAAATTGAAGAATAAAGAGATGTCATGGTAGGATTGATATTTTCAGCGTAAATTTATCGTGAGATCGACAATTATTGAATTAAATATCAAACTGGTTTTCTGCAGTTCAGGTAGTAAATAGACCAAGGATGTGATTCTCGGGTGATCAGCTACGTTGACGCGGAATCAAACTGCGCCGGTTGTGGGATAATCTGTCGCCCTAAGTCGGGACTCAGTAGCACGGTGACACAGGTCGAGGATCGTCTCCGAAAAGTCTCTAATGATAGAGACGGAGAGGGTTTGAAGTCTTGGACTTCTACTGTGAATTGCAAGTGTTCATTGTACACATATATATGTACACTCACACACAGACACACACGTTGCTATTAGTCCAAACAAACCCCCATCACAATTGAGCACAGGTGGATTTACTTGCGGAATACTTTGTTTTGTGAACAGAATACGGAACAGAATACACATTTTGGAACTTTTACGTGGGAGATAAATTAATGACTTCGTATAGCCTGTGTGCCCTGCGAATATTTTCCCTACACTCCAGGTGTGATATGAAGGCGTCCCTAAACTTTAATCTTGTAATAAGATTAAAATGATACAGCAACATCGGCCTCTCTGAGGTTGCTAGATTTTCCGTGACAACTAAGTAACAGCTTATTAATTACAAGTCTGAAAATTTACAAATGATTTCCTTTAGTAAATCAAAACTTTTTTTTCACATATTTTACCTTTTTTAACAGAGCTGTAGTCAAAACACGAGGGCATATATGGAGCTCTTCTTGCGTCGGTATGTTATGTGCAACAGAGGGCTTTCTCTCAATTTTTATAGAAGTCCTGTTTATATATTCTTTGCTATGAATACAAAATGCAACAGTCTTGGAATTCAAATTGACTTATGTAACATGAGCCTTTCTACAGGGGAATATTTACGAGCTGGTCTGTCTAGAGATTCTCTTATAAAGACTGTGCTAAAAATAAGAAGAAACACAATTTATTCTGACAAGAGAACCTATACGAAAGAAAGATACATTGATGATGGGCTCAGTATATGCGCTAACAATGTATTTGTTTTAAGTGTTTATTATAATGTGTGTGTGTTTAGTTACTCTTCACTGTAACTGGAACTGTAGTTACGTATGTGATTTTTGCAACAGGTTTATAATAACCAAGAGCAGGAGAAGAAATAAAAAATAGTTTAAACCCATTTAAGTAATTATGCAAGTGTACTTGCTAGGAGTTTCCTTAAATCGTTAAAATTTCCTCCGAAACACTAACGAAGTATTGGGCCTATAAATACCAAATAACCACCGTACATTTTTGTGAAAGGAGGTTCATTTTCCCATATTCTTAAACACCTCTCGTGAAGAAGCATGAGAGGGAGAAGATAAGCTTCGAAACTTAATTAACATTGGGGCGCGGTGGATCTAAGTACTTAACTACATTCTGTGTCACCAATTGCTTGGATTTTTACACCTTACATATTGGCGTGACCGTTGTAACAAAGAGAAAAATTCGTATCTTTATTAGGCATGTGAAAGATAGGAAGTATATTACATCACATATGTGATTTAATATACGAAATTATTTCTTTCAGTCCTGCAGTAGTTTATGGAAGGCAGAACACGAGCATGAGGTGTATCCCGTACTGCATGGACAGCATGTCCGAGGTTTATGTGGCAGAGTCACCAGTATGGATTCACGAAAATGTTCAGGTAGGCTCAGATTATTTACTAAAAGGTAGACTAATAATTGTGTAGAACTATGTAAGTAACGAGTAATAACTGCCAAGTGTAACAATTTCCTTCGAAGGGCTTGTTTTTTATATGAAAGGGTTGTGTTGTGAAGAAGGGCCCGCTTTTTGATGAGTGGAGTCACAACGTTGTCAGGTCTGCTTTTGATGCAATGTTAAATTTTGAATTTAATTTCATAAAAGTATTCAAGTAATATTTTAAATCGGTTTAAACCATTCTAAACGTAGGTGTATTACTTATTATGACTGCGTACTTCTTGTTAATCATTTTACACGAATTAAGCAAATGCCATTATCTATCTTTTCATAATTAAATTTCGAAACTACTGTTAATACATTCACGGATTTCACGTTTCCAACATATTTCCTCAAATCTTACTGACACCATTCCTTTCAATTTAGAGAAATACTTCGTTACTCAGCAACATGTCTCAAGCGGTAGTGTTCTGCCTTTCCAATGTGTGCTCGTTAGATCTCGGAAGTGAAAATCTACATGCAGCCTAAGGTTTTACTAACGATTCATTAAATCAAATCATTCGAGGCTACGTAGTGTGAGTTAGTGGTAGTTTTGTTGAGTAAGCTATGAAAAAATAAGTCTGTGAGCGCTGCATAACAAATATTTCAGAAAAATGACAGGCTAGAACTAGGTTGTTCGACGTTTCGTCATCCAGTGCCGTGCGTTTTGTTGCTGTGGAAACTGCATATTCCATGTCTAGGGAGTTTACTGCTTTGCTTTCTACAGTGCCCCTATTTAACTGCACCATTTGTGTTTTGTAATTTTTCTTTGACATAATCCTTCCGGCCGCACTATGGCCCTGAGGTCGACTCAGCCTCTAACAGAAATGATTACCAGGAATATTTCCTGGGGGGGGGGGGGGGGGAAAGGCGGCCGTTGCGTTGGGCTGACAACCTTGCCCCCTTCATATGCTTACTGTCTTGACATCTGGGAGCTTCAGTCTCCTGGAACCCTCAGGGCCTGTCCAGACCTGTGATGGGATTTCTTTACCTTTGCTTGCGCTTCGTGGTGTTTAGTTTTTGTTTATCAAAGGATGTTTTAGTTACAAAATAAGAATTCTGAGATTGAAGGAGTAAATGAGCAATCTTACAAGCGTAAGTCATATGGTACAGACATGTAAGGTATAAAACAATATTTAGCCTGAATTTTCAATACCTTTTAGTATAATTTGAGTTACGCAATGTTACGTATCCAATAGGAAACATGTAGTTAGAGTACATTAATAAATAAACATATAGCTCGGAAGAACGCAGCTTTTAGTAAATGAAACCCCATATATTGACTCTAAGTGTAGACTGTTATAGATGCAAAGCTGCCCGCTCTGTGTTGGATGAATAAGTAAAGCCAGATTACTAATTCATGCCAATATATTAATCAAATGTGAATGTGTGTGGTGATAATGATAAGAACAGCTTTCCATCAGCTTTGACACTAATATGTGTAAATTCAATAAGCCTCAAAACACGTGAGAAGGATTACTCGGGATCGAAGCTGGATGCTCTATTCTCCTCTCGTATAACACTAAAAATGCTATATGTTGGGCGGAGTGTAAACAGGATTGAAACGTATCCTGTACCACACGGTGCTGTGAGAATGGAGGGGATCAACGGTATTGAGGCTAAAAGAGGCTTAGTGTTGAAATTTCGCGTAATGGAAGAAAAATATTTAGTTTGAGATAATTTCGAAGAATATTCTACCGCTCACTTTAATGTCATTGATATGCTGACTGTCGTCGTAATTATGCACTTACAAATATGAAACCTCATTTTCATACTATTTTGTCACACTGCTGCCTCAGCGACGCAAGTAGATATATTATAACCGTTTTAACCCTTCGAACAGTGGTGCTTGTTTGAATCAGATACGCAAATGTTGTTTCTACCCTATATAAAAGTATTTCAAATCCATTACAAAGACCAGTCCGTCAACGCTGTTGTGAGAAATAATACGCGTCTCTAAATGTAACGGTGTAGACATTGCACAGTTTGACGACACTTGCGAAAGAAACTGTATGTTTAAATTCCCTACTTGTTTTCGAAATAATGCGAAATCCATTTTTATATCCTCTATTGCAGAGCGTCAAGAACAAAACATTGAGTGAAAAAATATAGTTAGAATTTTTATACGTTTTGTGACTCAAGTTGTGCAAACACAAAGATTTCTAACTAAAAGTGAGTATGTTATAACTATTCTTAATTCAATTTCTTTTCAACCTTGCGTATTTGAGTCATAAATGTCTCACCACTTTGTCTTTTTAAATGTAGTACGGTCAAATGTGTTTTGACCTTAGGATTTCTAATATGTATTCGAAGGAAGGCAATCAGCAGGTAAACGCGGATTCGAGCAGACATATTTAACACAAACTGTAAAAAAACTAACAGTGTCTCACATAGTCAAGAAATATCTCACATTCTGTGGGGCGTAGAAGTGCAGTATCGTGTTCCCAACATCCCCAGCACTGGTACCATTTATTTACGATTTTCTAAACTTGGAAGTTCTATTTATTCCCAGCGCTTCCCAATTTCCTCCTTCCTGCCGATTTTATAATTCATAATTCTGTGTGAACTTCACATGGCTTACTATGGGACATACCCCGCTCATATTACTGTCTTTATTTGAGCCTGTCAAATGTATTTGCTGACTTTTCTTGTAAAGAATAACTTGTTTATTCGCTGCATTAAAATTTAGGTCTCATTAATAAGTAATTAACCACACACAGTCAATCAGTATGACTCTTTTAAGTAAATATTTTGACGTTCTTAAAGGAACAACTAAACTAAGTCGTGCAAAATATATCATATTGCCTCAGTGATGTCATTTAATACTCAAAATTTTATTCAGGTTCACCTCTTAAATGTTTTTAATACTGACAAAACAGCCGTGATATTCTTCTTTTGAAGATAGGAGCTAGATGTTGACGTTACTTGGAACTTCACATTCTGCCCTTAAATTTGATGATTTTACAGTAGAAAAGAAATCCAGTAACTTGTTTCTGAACTGTAGTTGTTTCATGAGACCGATTCTACAGAAAGTATTGTTTCTTCACTGTCGTCTTTTATGATATATTTTTCTAATTGTGGTTTAGTTCTTGTACGTCTGTAATATCTGCTAATAAAATTTACGTGTGCTTAATTCAGCAGTATCCCATATACGTATCCAAGTTTGTAGAAACTCAGAAGACTTTCACCAAAACAGGAACACAGAATTTATCCGTATAAACAAATGTAGTGAAGTCGTGTCCAGGTGTTCTAATCTGAAAACTAACGCAATGAATACCACATAGTGATTTACTGGTACGTTATTCTTTCAGGAGAATTTGCATAAAATATAATTAATTTCCTCAGCATTCTGAGTGGCGTCTTTCTTGAACGTTTTTGATATTCATGAGGTAAGGTGTCTGTCGCCTTAAGTCCAGTTTACCAACAGGTTCAGGAATAACAGTTGTTCTAAATTTTAAAATTAATCTACATAACTGAAGTAGGTGATGTAATGAACCTTATTTACATACGAGCTTATTACTCCATCTGTCAGCGACAAGTAACTGCAGGCATTACAAAATTGAACAGTGAGTAGTTTAAAATTCATATCTTCTGGAATATGATGCCGTATCGCTTGGTAATATTCTCAGAGGCGATTAACCATTTAACAATTCACACATCGTATCCAAGAGGAGTTGAAACTTTATTAAAACCACTATGAGAACCTCAATTTCGCACATTGCGGAGTTACGAGTACACAGTTCATATTCTTGACATTGAATTAAGGTTTACAAGGTGTTATGATTCTAGAACATGCAAGGGACAGACAATAAATGCACACAGAATTTTAAAAGGAAAACCCTGAAAGCGGGTGTAGATGAGATGATAGGTTAAAATCTATCTTAACAAAAAAGAGGGGTTGAGTGCACACTATCCTCAAATGGTTCAGGATAAGGAGGCACGAGTGTTTCGCCAGCTGAGCAACAAAAATCCTCTCCGTGCTGCTTGTTAATCTGTAATATGCAACTCATGTCCCTGTGTCGTGTGTAGAATACAAGCACTCCATATCCAGGAGACCGTCGATTAAAACTGAGGTTCGTGTATTGTCGTCCTCATTTCTTATACGTAGATTTTGGTGTATTTCTATAAAATAAAAAACTCATTCCTTCCACATGGCTGCCAATTCGTCATTCGCAATAACCGCAACTTTTGACGCTGTATATTTTATGCAGTTAAGAGACGCGTTGAATAACTAAAGAATAAATCAGTAAAGACGGTACTGGTTACTGGTCTAGTGACGCTACGCTTACTTTATATAATGTCAGTAGAGTTTTCTGTTTAATTACTTCTGTAAAGCCGCTGACGCTTGTCATCTGCCCTGTAATAATTTCCGTGCGTATTTGAAAAATATGCAGGTTGGAGGAACAGAAAGCTTTTAAGGTCGAAATCAAATCCTTCCTACCAACTTGAGACTGAAAATAAATTGCTTGTGTTTATTGCTTGTTCTGACGCTTTGATGAGAACACAATATACATGGAGAAAGCCTTTCAACAACTTTTGCTGTCTAGCAAGTACAAAAGCAGAATAGCAAAATGCAGCGTAATCCTTCTAAACTCGCTTATTTTCACAGAAACCGTACTCCGCGCTTTTTATTTTTTTTTCAAATAAACTACGTATGTTGTTAAGCAAGCAGAGAATTCAATGCGCGAATAAGCATCTAATTGCATAAGCTTGCTAAGTCATCGCCTTTGAGGTTAACTGTGGGATGATAACTGCGTCGTTAAAGAAGAAAGCACAAGCCAGTGTCAGTGTTGCATGTGACTGAAGACATTATTCTGAAATTATGTCTGACACGATTTCTTTCTTTCGAAATCATGGTTTCTGGTTCTGTAAATCTATTCCCTGCTTTGCAATGACATTTTAATTACAAAAAAACACGGTATATTCCCCTTATTAATTTCTGTACATCAACATCTTAAATGTTATGCAGTAAGATTTGTGAATTCATGCAATTTACGAAGACACGAAAGAACATAAAAAAATAAAACTGCTCTCCCCCCATCCTTTGCACAGTCTGCACTGGGGATAAAAATCGTCTATTCAATTTTAATAACTTTTCTCGTATTTAAACCTATACGATCTGTTAGCATCTATTTAGTCAAATCACCATCCTTTCTTACATTTAGAGTTCAAATTCTGTACATAAACAAGACAATTCCCTTCGTCACACAATAAAACGCGTGTTGAGGGTTTTCATGTTTCGCCACAAACCTGAGAGATCGTTACAAAACAATCTTTGAATTAATGGGGCTGCAGGTCACGTCTCAAAATAGCATGTTGTAACCACAAATATTACTTATAAAATTAGACACATCCTTGTAATTTTAATGAGGCACATAAACATGGCTTCCGAAATAGAACAAGACCGGGACTGACATATTACTTTGGACAGTGAAATGGTGTTAAATATAGCATAATGGCACATCATGTTAATGGTATAAACACCGACATACAAATAGAGAAAACAAAATGTCGAATTCGAACATCTTTTGATGGCGACAGTAAAATAAATATTATCGCTGTATTTAAGAATATATGTTTCACGGAATGAAAACTGTCTGTATATGACATTAAATGTGACATAATAATTGCATGTAATTTCTGTGGTCCGGTTTAGCAGTTAACTTCATCCGTGTGTCCATGACGCCTGTCCGTTAGAAAGTGGAGAAAGTTAAATCCAATTTATACGCTTAACCCAGACAATCAAAAATAAGGTTTACTATCATTCTAGCATCTACGGTTAGGGCACCCAAGTGGTCTCTGCTTTGAGGTTTATCGATTAAAGTGTTAAATTCACTGGTACGTGTAACTTCTCCTTGCATGCTTTGTGATCTGTTCATCTCATCCATTTTATTTGAACGCCATTAACCATATGAGTTGTGCTCTACATACTGTGGAGCCTGTCGTGAATTTTTGGCAGTATGTGGTCACGTGATATGTATTTTGACCATACTCTCATCAGTTTATTCTCCGACTATATGGATCTACATGCTTCTTGCAGAGAGGGGCCCAGTGTCTGACACATACAAAACAAAAAATTAAGGTTTTATTTTCATTTTATGTAAATCGCAAGAATACAGAAGTTTTTACCTGCATCTGGAGTAAAGGTGTTGAACTGCGAAACCGACATTCACTTCCTTGGCGCTCTTGGAGAATTTTCCTTGATACACCATTTGTTTGCCAAGACTGTTGTACTCCCAATTTGCACACACTCGACCACATAACAAAAGAGAGCGAAGTTCACAGAAAGAGAGAGAAAGTGCACACTCACTACAGATCACTGACTTTTTCTCTGTTGTCTGGACCGGTCGCAGAGGCTGCCGAAAGGAAACCTTCCAGAAAAAGGCAACACGACTTCTTACAAACAACTCACTATACTGCTTGATGTCTCCTCTGCTCCTCAACCTTTATACATTACCGACCACTTTACCTTAACGTGGCCTCCCATTGGTTCAATTCGAACGTTTCCGCGTGACGTCAGGTAAGCCCTCCTTTTGGCTTTCAATGCTTAAAGGATTGGGATAAAGAAGGGAGATGTGGCCAAGAGTCTGACTCAATCTGGTCCAGTAATCAAGTCTTGTAAGCTAGTAGAACCTTCGAGATCTCGAATCCCCTCGTTCCCCTCCATTCCCCCCTACCTTACCTGAACACATCCACTATACTGCTAGGTATCAAGGTTACATCTATACAAAGCCTAAAATGGGGTGGCGCCACTATTTCAAAAATATTTTCCGGGTTTCGCTTTGCTTTATGCATATTCACTTGGTTAAAAATGAACCATTGCGTAATTATCTGCTAAAAGTGCAGACATACGGAACTGAAAGTTCGCTGAACGACATACCTAAATAGGCCTTACAAAGTTACGGTCCTGAATTTAATGACGGAAAAGAGGATGGGCCCATTTTGTGCCCTATAACACTCCTCCTAATTGAGGAAATCACTCCCACTTTGTATCCTCTGGTATATTAGACACATGATGGCCGTTTTCTTTGCCAGTGTACGAGAACAGAAGAGGCTGCCGTAGCATATGTGATGTTGCATTTTTCATAATGGCTGTCTAGTAAAACAGCAGTCGGTGCTTGTGGATATTTTACGTGTAATAAAACAAATACGTTCATTGTAGGTGTGTGTATTAACCTCATAATTAAATTTATTTTTTTCTGTATTAAACGACATGGTGAACCCTGTGGTAATCGCGGAGGCGTAAACGAAATTGATAAATTTTTTTTGATTCAGAATTTTTGGAGACTTAGACGTAGGCTAGAAAATAATAATAAAATGAATCTCGGAGAAAATCTTGTGATATTTGACGAAGCTGTTTCAGCTTTAATTAACTCCGTGAAGCAGTGTTCTTCTCGAGAAGCTGGTAGTTGCTTAGATACTCAAGAAATTTCCCGTCTTTTGTATAACAGGAAAGTTAATTTCCATGTTCAGAATTTCCCACCAACGGGCCTTATACTGAGATAAATCCAGTTCATATACATCCGAATTCTTCAGATACATTTTCACATTATCCAGCCATCTGCGTCTATGTCTTCCAGAAGTCCCTTTCTTCGGGTTTCCCAGCAAAATCATGTTGTATATCTCGTCTTTCCCCCACACATGCTACACGTCCCCTCTATCATGTTCTGCTTCGTTTGACTACCCTAATAATATTTAACGGGGAGTAAATGCCACGAAGTCCCTCATTATGCAGCTTACTTGCAATTGCTCTAAATTTATTTTGCATACTTCCAAGTATTCTCCTCCGTGTCCTGCTCTTGGGCCCTCCCAGTCTATGTTTTGTCCTTAATTTGAGAAACCAGGTTTCAAACTCATATAAAATATTAAAAAATCATGTACTTTTATATTGCAATCTGGTTTTTGAGCAGGAAATGAGCAGGCAAAGTGTTCTGAACCTACTGGTAGCAAGCATTCTCTGAATTTACTCTGCATTTCTTTTATTCGGTAGCGTAATTTTATTTATATTGTCTTCCAAAGTATTTAAAATTTGTTACATCTTCTAACGATCTAATTAACAACTTCTTTGAGAAAAATTTTTCTTGCTTTCTTATGACAAGACATGAAGGAATACTTGGTTTTCTCAAATTTCTTTCTAGATCAGCCTCCTTAGTAGCAACCGACAAACCTTCCATACTTTCTTTACAGCATTTGTGTTTCGTTTTACATGGTAAATACCACACGAAGAAGAACATATTTGGGAGAGAAAATGGACAGATTTTCCACTAACATGGTCCAGAGAGGGGTTTCTTCTTACATGTTAATAAATTTTAAGATTCTATAAAAACGAGAGCAGTTTTTTGTACCTGACCTCCTTGCGGAATCTCCGCCCTATGTAGCTGGGTACTTGTGGTCAGTAATGTGATACTCAGAATTTCATATAGCTTCTCAATAAAGAGATGCGAGTGTATTAGTAAGTTATTTAACGGCGCTCTGATAAATGTGGAGACGGAACAATGTTACATATTGTGACATGGAATGAATAAAACGTAAGATGTAAAGACATGCTTTACCGGGAGGGATAAGGAAATTCACAACAAAAAGTAGGATACAAGGTGCTACGGCAGAGGTTGGAATCTGTACCTCCCAGATACTGGGCAGTCGCTTTACCCGTATCCAATAACAACATCGTTCTCTGTATGTGATACTCGACTTGGAATGCTGGGAAGCGAAAGTTTCGTATACTGACACTGTGCAATGTAACAATTTTTCATCCAGCAGTTACGGCTGTTCTTACTGCGATCTTCTGAGGGTTGTGATATAATATAGCGTGGTATTTGGGCTAGAAATGATTCGGGGGAAAGATTCTGTCCCGATATTTAGGGTCGAAATCCTCCAACTTCCAGCCTTAACGGTATCATTACCCGTAAGTCCACAATATGAATCTTCACTGCTGTGAGCAGTTCAAGTCTTTTGAAGTAGACAAAATTTTATCACCATTATATCGAGAGAGTCATGAGATTGCCACACGCTGTAACGATTGCAATCCTTACATTACATTTCGTGGGATTATTTTGCAGTGAGTCATTTTTAGGCGCCTTTGCAAAATTGTCATGTCTGTCTCTGTCCATCCGTCCGTCTGTTCTTCCGCCCGTCCCTCTGTGATCTTTCCGGCTGTTCTCATGGAACAACTCTGCTCCTACTGGACGGATTTTCTTGAAATATGGTATTTGAATATTTTTCGAAAATCTGTCGAGAAAATTCAAGTGTCATTAGAATCTGACAAGAATAACGGGTACTTTATATGACTACATATGTACATTTATGAAAATATCTCCCTGGATTGTTTTTGTAATGGGAAATATTTCGGACAAAACTCGTAGAGAAAATCAAAACACTCAGTGTGCGTTCAATAACCTTTTTCCGAAAGTCGTGCCTTTTATGAGGTAATGTGGAAAAATATGGTCGATCCAAAATGCCATAGGGGACAATATAATAGGACGCATGGGCGTTGCATGTTGGATGAGTTTACAGACAAACACACTCGGAATATGTAACACTTATTGCTTTTTCAGGGCAGTAATGGTTTCGCAAACGCATCTCAATGTTACTTTTATAAGTACATTGCGTATTTTGTACATGAGAGTTCTGGACAACGGGATTTCTATAAATCATAGTGTATGTGAGTGGGATGCATGGTAAAACCCCAGGGCACCGTCTGCATGCAGCGTACTGACTTTCATGGACAACAGCACGACATTATCTGCACACTGAATGTAAGTCATGTTCACTGACAGTAGCTGCAGTGGCACAAGTGCGTGATTTGAACTAGATTAGTGTCATATTCCATACTATTGTGTATGGTTTTAGGTGCCCTTGAATATCGGTGGACGGCCTAATAAAATCGACCTGCCCTTCGGTCGCGTGACCGTGTGTAAGTTACAAGAATTTCGGGAACTTTCAAACAGATATTCGTGAAATTTGATATTGGAGAACTTGACTGAAATTTGGCGACACATCATTGGCTAAAATTGGGTGAAAACTTAAACTTTATACTTACATACATCTGAAACCGTTCCTTTGGGCATCTCAAGCGTATACTGCTAAATATTTATGGAAGGAAAAAATGGTTCCAGCAGCTGTCACAAACCGTTTAGGTCCAAGACACTTCCGCGTAAGTTTCTGGGATTAGAGAAGATAAAACAAAGCGAGAGAAATTTCTCTTTCAAAACGTGTATACTGAGCAAACAACAGTGGCCATAAGAATACATGGCGAGATAATCTAAATCTCTTTTTGTCAGTAAAAATTCATTGTTATCTTGACAGTTGAAATGCCCATGAAGAACCCCAAACAGACTGTGTGGTGTATGCCTGTTCATATCTGCCTCAATTTTATTCACGTCAGAATAAAGCTTGTGAACTGTCTTTTTTGTTTGATATTTTAAAGTCTATTGTTGTTACAATTTAAAGTTTTGTACAGTTGACTATCATTAGTCAGCTCTGTGTGTTTAAGTCCTGTTGTTAGTAAATTGAAATTGTTCAAAATATTAATTCAAAGTTTGACGTAAATTTTCCTAATTTTTAGTGTTTTATTTTAAGACGATGCTAGTTACTAAGGTTATATAGCCTTCATGATAGATGAAGTATGAGTATGGATCATCGTTTAAAGATATGGATTTCGATGTATTAAAGAAAGGTGATGTTGTTATTCATGTACTTAATTAATTAAGCAGCATATCTAGAGTGTGTGTGGGAAGTTGAGGCATAGCTCCATGCTTTCTTAACCACTGCACTGGTGATGTTGTTATTCATGTACTTAATTAATTAAGCAGCATACCTAGAGTGTGTGTGGGAAGTTGAGGTATAGCTCCTTGCTTTCTTAACCACTGCACTAGATAGAAGTTAGTCATCATCTTCACGCCTCGGCCGCTTAATGCATAAATTTTTCTTATGGGGAATTATTTAAAATATAGAGGCAACATTAAAAACAGTAATTTGCCGTTTCAGATGACTGTCAATTTGCCTTTAATATCTCAGTTGGTAACAGAGAGTTTGGCTCTGGTCACTACCGCTGTATTTCAGTTTCTGTATGCAAGGTGAAATTCCGCTCCTCAGCGTTACTTCAGTCCACGCAACCTCGCGTGTACTGGACGTTGTTGAAAGTCTTCTCGCCCGCAAGGTGGGGGCATAAAGATGGCGGAGTATGGGCTGACCTGGAGACCTTACAATGGTCTTGAGGTAGGCTACGTCACTGGCCATACCTACTGGAGTTCTCATTTTGAAGACCTGGGAAATTCCAGTATAGATTTCAAGTACTATTGCAGATTAATGTGACAAAGCGTAACTAGTTATGTGAAACAAATAAATCATATGATTCTTAGGCTATTTAACGAAAGTGCTCAACGTAGGATAGGATTTGAAACGCAGTGGGCATAGTGTACTTCAAGGTCAAATAAGTGGCTTTAGTTTGAAGAAAAAACGAACACAGCTATCTCAGTCATAATGACAGGAAATTTGGCGGGGATACGACCATGATGACCATGCCATGGCTCAGGCGGTTAGTCGCCAGCCTGTCACTGCAAAGGTCTAAGTTCAGTTGCAGGCAAGTCTTTGTGGCACTGGGACAGGTCTTCACCGGGTGCTTTGGTCTTCAGGTTTTAATATCATTCCATGTATGCTACATATTCCATTTATTTATTTATTTATTTATTTATTCATTCGTTCATTCATTCATTCGTTCGTTCGTTTGTTCGTTCTTTCGTTCGTTCATTCGTTCGTTCATTCATTCATTCATTCATTCATTCATTCATTCATTCATTCATTCATTCATTCATTCATTCATTCATTCATTCATTCAGATATTCATTTAATCATCGCCGATGCTATGTAATCTTAGCAACTGACAGTGTCATTGAATAACGCATGTAACCCCCTCTATGCTGTTACATTAGAATAAAAATTTAGGTGGCTCCTGTTGCACCAGTCTTCTCAGAAACAATAAAATACTCTCTTTCTCCGTGCAGCGTGGTGTTAGGTAATGCAAGTCTACAAGTGAAAACTACTATGAAAACTTACGATGTTAACTTTATTTTTGCCTTTGAATGACAGCCGGCTATTCGTATTGATTGCATGACCATTAATATAGCAGACTTGCAGAGGAAGACATGTACATTGATGACTTCAGCACTGATAAATACTTTAATGTGGCCCATTCTTCATCGCACACTGAGCTCAGGGGTAGGAGAACAATTTAATCCGGGTCATAGAAACTATGTTGAAGTAACAGCGGACCAGAAATTCAAAATTACGGAATATTTTTTAATAGACAGGAGCCACAAACATAACACTAGTTCCAGTTAACTCATCTATGACGGTCTATATTTAGAATGGTATTATCAGGGTATTAAGACAGTCTACGCGTGAAACCAATCTACGTACCAGAGTTCTCGAATTCCTTGGGTATAGATGCAGGTAGAGAAAAGAAAAAAATTAATTAAGCCCTTCATGTACTCTGGATAACAAACCATGCATTTTCGTTGGAGAATGTTTAATTTTCCCGACACGTGACGTGTTTTTTATATTATGCATGGGAAATAAAGAAACTGTTAAAGATCATCGCTTCCGGCCTGGTTGACATTTATGGTGGGTCGTATTTTGCGCATCCTTGATATAGCGGCATTAGTATCGTATCAATTAATGCAGAAGGCAGATCTATTTCTGTCCCACTAAATGTAAATAAGCAGTGGTAGATAACATGTTACGGTAGCTGGATTTCTTCCTCAGGTCATTCGTAATATTATAATCAGATATTGGTGCAATACAGTGTTATAGTACAGTTACAATAGGGTTCAAAATTGTATGATTTTAAGCAGTGAAGTGGAACTTAAAGAACATATTGAACACACCACTATTACTAGTATACGCAAAGCCTTTATTTGATTTGTTGTATCGCAATGCTAGTTAATGAATGATTTACAATTCTTCATACAGGTAACTTCACATGCAAATATTCCTTGGGGTCGCTCACCGTCTGCTAGGTTTGTGTCCTTGCGGTAAAATGATCTTTTTCTCTTAGGGTTAGTGCGAAGAGACTGACGTCTGCTTGTCTGTCAGGGGTCACTCTCTTGTACCCGCTGGAGGCCGGTTATTGACTCTGCAAACAGACGAATTCTTATTTACCTCTTATGAATTTGTCAAGCAGATAACAGGTGACCCAGACATATACGCCACTAGAGTCTTTTCAAAACACTATTCATGATACTTTTGTGTAAGGAATAAAGTCGCTTATTTGCAATAACATCAGTTTTCCTGTACACGCATTCTGTCGTAGCGGCGATGCTATACGCTTGCGTCTCGCTGCTGCCCTTTCCAAGTATTGGTCGGGTAATCAGTCATGGTAAAGAAAATATGTTTATCCTAGTTTGTGGGCAGAACCGACAAGCCACAGCGAATTACGTATATTCTGCATGACTTAGTAGCTAAAGCAGTAATTTGCAGAACCTTTTAACTGGCGTTTCTTGGGGGCCCACACAACTTCTGAATTAAGCTGCTGGAATTTAATTTCTGGCATCAGGATGAGCTGCAACACTCAGGGTTGAATGGATCCTCTCCTTTCATGTCTCTCTATATCGCTTCTACTATGTGGCTACATTGCTTTGATTTACTGGGGGCAGGGAAGGGTTGTGAAGTCATGTGCTATAAGATAATTCGAGTGAATATTGTTTGGATCTCATATCTTGGCATCTGCCTTCTATGAATGACGATCGTAATGAAACATGCAGAATTAATCTAGAGAATCGATCCATAGACCTCTCACATTTGCAACGTGCTGTGTTGTTCTTATCTGCCACAGCTGTGCGCGTATACAAGTAGCATTCTGTCTGCATAATGCAGTAAGTGTAGTAAACACAAATCAGAATACAAGAATGGAGGCCAACACAGCAGGTGTACTGTAATTGTTCATTGTATGAGTTGGCTTCAGGTGACTAGTGGTCATTGTCATCGCGAGTGTATTTATTTATTTATTTATGGCGTCATTTGCATTTTCAATAATAGTGGCTAACATGAAAGATTATTATTCAGAATGTTAGAGATTTGATACAAACAATTACTGCGACCATCGAACATAAAATTAGAGTGTAGTCTGCCTTGAAAAATTAGTCAACAAACTTACCACCTTTCATGGAATCCGAAATTTCTTTATTGTCATTAAAAGAGCCCGCCACTGATCCGTTTCCTGAACCACGTGAATCCTTCCATTCCCTCCGACCTAATTCCTTCAAAATTCATTCTGATATTATTTTTGCCATCTCCGCCCAAGCCTTCAAAGTAATTTCTTTCTTCCGGATAATCTGATTAGACTAGTGCGTGCAGTTGGAATCTCTTCGATGCGTGATACATGTCTCGCAATTCTAATCTCCTTGATCATTCGAAAAGCATTTGGTAGAGTGCAAGAATTGAGACCCTCTTATGCAATATTTTGGATTCCCATCACTTCGTCCGTCTTAGCTGAATACCACAGCACCTGTTACAAAATTTGTGTTGGTAAATATCTGCAAATACTTACAAGACATCGCCCTGAACCTTAGAAGATGGAACTTCTAAAATACTGTCTTTTATTATAGACAATATGTCGAACACAATGCATAATTGTAGTAACTGAAGTAATTAAGTGGAAGTGATTTGCTCTTAAGAATCCAGTAGTCTTTCAGTTCTTCATCAAATTTCTCGCCGTTTATGCGAACTGAAATTTGCAGCCGAGTATACAAGAGCCAGCCACACTTTCTTATCCCGGGTCAGATGAAACCAATCCAAAATCTCACAACCTTTATCTTAAAATTCGCTTTATTTTATATTGTGTTCTATGCTTAGGTCTTCCACGAAGTCTCATGCCTTCCGGTTATTTCACAAAACCACAGTGTTTGTATCTTCTTTCTCCCCCCACCGTGCCATTTGTCCTGCTCATTCCATCTCCTCTAATTTAATGGCCCTAATCCCATTTTGCAAGGACTACAAGTCATTAAGTTCCTTTTCGTGCATTTTCTCCAGTCTACTCTTACTTCATTTCCCTTAAGTACAGTTATAATTCTCAGCAAAATTTTCGCAAACCTCTTGATCTTTATTCTTCGCTTAATGTGAGAGAGCAAGTTGGATTCTTGCATAAAATAACAGGCCATATTTTAATCTTATAGCTTTTAATCTTATAGCTTTTCTTACAGCGATAAATTTGACGACAAAATATTCTGAATCAAATTGTCGCAAGCACTGCGAGATTGTAGTCTGTTTTTAAGTTTATCGTGAGTGAAATTTGGTTCTTTATTTTGTTTCTCAAGTATTAGAAATTCGCTTTGTTATGGGATTTATTATCTTCATGACGATAATTCTTCTTGCATTCTGGCGATGCAATGTGGCCCTGGGTATTGCTTAGGTTTGTCTATATTCGCTTCTAAGCAACATGATTGCTAGTCATCTTTAAAACAGTAATTATAGGACAATGAAACGGCCCTGGCCCTAGGTTTCTTGGAATTAATTAAGGTACGGTTTAGTAAATATGTCTTGTTAGCGGGTGTGATGGGGTACTTCGAAGTGACCGCGTGCCGACAGTTCTCGGGAGCATAGCCGTGTAACCCGGAAATTTTAAGAAGTTATAAAGTTGCGCTGGAAGAATTTATTTTCAAGCGGCACAAAAATGCATAAGAGTTTGTTTGCTGATAATTAATTTACGGCGTAGAAATCTGCAACTCCCTTGGAGTCTGATGTGTGTTGACAAGCGTTAACGATCGTGGTGTGTTATTCGACTTTTGATAAATAGTTGTTAGGTATATTAAGTCAGAATTGCGAATTCATTGGGCTATATATCCAATATACGAATTTTCAATAAGCCATGAGTTTCCATTTACTCTCTTTGTTATCTGTGATCAAAATACTCTCTTTAGTCTACGTATTAGGAATGATTTAGTGAAGGAAAGTGTTATTAATCACATAAACATCGCCAAGGGTAGAACTGACGTTCTTCGCGTGTAGTATTTTGCTGCCTATAATTTAGTGCCAATATAACAATTCACGGATCTTTATAGCTGGTCCTCACAGCCACGCCTGCAACGCATTATGTTCGCGTGCGTGCCACTTCGTTGTCTTCTTTTAGTGTTGTGCTTAGAGCATCATTTTTTCCCCGATTTCGTACATTGCAAATTTTTTATTTTTTCCTACCATTCGTGCGCTTTGGGAACATGATAGTTTTCAAGTGCCGCTTAAGGCGTTGTGACAGCTTAGAGGATTTCTTTTTCATTATAAGAATCGCTTACATCTTTTGGGAAGAAAATGACGTGCTTATACTGCCTCTGTCTCCTTCGAAAATTATACGCCCGGAAGAATATGAAAAAAAAAAGGAAAAACGTGGAAGCATACAAGGGAAGAGATAAGTCAAATATAGACGTTTAATAATTAACGGCTAATTTGTATAACAGTGGCCCTAGAATGGTGTAATTAAAATATGTATGCATGTTTAATGGCTAAGTATGCTGGATAACAAATGGTTTGGAATGAGGCAAACTCGACTTAGATCAGATGCTGAGATTTCAGACCCAGTATATTTAAATTGCTATAAGTTGCAATGGGGAAGGGGAAATAAATATAAATGCGGGGCAGGTCTACAAATGCCACCTGAAATAAGCGAGGGAATACACTGACTGGGACGAACGGTTTTGGCATACTGTTTGTGAATACGTCAGTGGCAAAAAGACCCTAGAGTAATGCCTGGGGAACGGTTCCCACATATTGAAAATCTGATCTAGAAGTTTAGAAGACGTCGTTAAATTGTTGAAATTGTATTGACAGAAGCTCAGGGATGACTGGCTTTTTGTAATGAAGAACCAAGGGATTATTAAAGAAGTCAGAAGAACCAAATAAGTTGTCCTCAACTGGAACATAAATGAATAGAATTTAATAAAAGTACTAATTACAAATAAGGAGCTTTTAACCACACTGTAGACTCTAAATGCTCAGAGATCCTTGCAGTGGGAAATCATGCTTGTAGTATGTATTACCATGTTCGTTAACCTACATCAACATCTATTGATTATGTACTTAAGTATCAGATAGCAACGTACCAAGTGCACCCTTCACACAGATAAATTTTAAATGACGCCTGAAATGAGACATTTTAATCTGGTGTGATAAGTGGGACTCTCCAGGAACGACACTAAACAGGAGTAGTACCGAACCCGCCTGGTAGTGCCTGTTCGACTCATGAAATATTTCGCTGGTACTTTCTCAAGTAGCTATATGAAGAAATACCATTCTGATGGGTTGTAGACCTATGTATATGTAGATATATAATCTTTCCTTTTGTATTTCTTTACATCGCCTGATGATGGCTTTCCACAAAAGCAGAAACATGCAGCAATAAAGTAATATAAACATAGGTGTGACTGACAGTATTTGTTTTCTCATTTCTGTATGCTGATCAAGTAGAATTAGCCTTATTGCCTGAGTAATTCAAATACAGCTATGTACCCCCTGTATACAAGCTTTCTTTCTCAGCGCGGTATATTTTCAGTAGATTATATCCCTGACCACTGGGACGTGTCTTCTGCAGTAGATATCTTAGTATATTTGTTGCTTGAGTGACAGGTTTACAGAACTTTTTTTTCTTTCTCAGGCGTTAAAAACTGTTAAAATAAGTTATACTCTTATCGCTTTCTACCCAGTTTTTGAATTGTGGAACGGAAAATGTGTAGGTATGACAAATGTGAGACTTTAGCGGGAACTTGCAGCATTCAGCAAGTTTCTTCTTATGAAGTTTCCGCTCGAGGAGCAAGAAACAAACAAAAGGCATAACCGTCACTTCACGCTTTTTAGCCTCACTTATCATAATCTTTCCTTTCATGCTTCCCGTTAAGGGCAGGTTGTGTGTGGGTCAATAGAATCAGCGGTATGCAGCGCGCTTGACATTTTGGTTTGAGATGACTTGGGGTATGCCTGTAAAAAGTGGATCCCTCCTGTTTCCGGCTATTTTGGTCTGAAAGTTTGGGAACCTCGTTTACAAAGATGTTGATGATAAAATTTAAAAATATGAGAAAGGGAATTGTGCTATTGCGTTCGTTCCAGAAGTTATTGTTTTTGCTTCCTCTGGCCGTGCACTAAATGTTGCGACCTATAAAACAAAGTTTATCGCTTATTTTTCTTGGCTCTGAACACACTGTCTTGCTACAGGAGAGGATCACAAACTGTAGGTTAAGACGCCCACCTTTTGGGATATGACGTCATGGAACCATGTACCAGAATGCAGTTTTAATATTCTTTGCCTTGAGAGCTTCAAATTCCATAAATTTTGTCCGAAAAAAAAGTTTAGGAAAATATTTAAAAACACGCACTAAAGCAAAGCGGTAAATTTGTCCCTATGCATACCACGGAGGCATATGTGGGAATGGATGCATGTCTTTAAGCATTCTTAAACTTGGGGAAATAAGAAATGTTTTTTAAACAGGTATTAGTCAATGTTATACCGAGTTGTCATGAAAATCATACGTCTCAATTAATTTTAATTGCTGAGGAAAAAATGTTCGTTATATTGCTCATAATAGATCTAAGCTCCGTAAAAACCGTGTGTTAAACGGCTAACGTACATGGAAATCCGACCTATGACCTGGGGGATTGATGCGGGGTTTGACAGTTTTGTGTTATACAACACTGAACTAAGTACAGTGCACGATGAAAGATGAAACAATTCAAATGAGTGGATGTTGGCTGTTACAGACCATCAAGGCCAATGAAAACCCTTGTACCTGGTAAAAACGCATTCGATGTTCTATCTCCTCTTATTCCAAGCATTTAAATGCATGCGAATTCTTCCTTCAGTGGGCCTTTGCGGCTACGTTGTTATGCTGATGACTCATTAATGCAGACGCAGGCTGTCTTATTTATATGTATAATGGTATAGATCGGAATCTTTAATTCATGGATCCGAAAAGGAAATTTAAATATAGGAGCACCATCTAAATTCTACGTTTCATTTAGAGGTCTTTGACCTATGTCAATTCAGTCACCGCGTTATAAATAACATAATTCATACTTCATGGTTTTCGCTTATCCGCTACACATGTGAGGTGATGGGGCTACGCTTATTGACAGACGTGTATAATTCATGGAGAAACAAATTTTGAAACCGGTTACGTCGCTGTTTCTGCGCCGTTCATAATGTTAGCTTTTTTTAGAATGTCTTGCTGTAAATATGGCACGCTAAGTGACCTATGTTGTAACGTGAATTATTAAAAGTGTACAGACGCTTTTTACGACCCTTATATATTTCCAAATAGCCGATCTCAGTGGCCGTGCGGTCTAAGACGTAGGTCTGCGATCAAACGCTTTCTGGGATCATGAGTTCGAATCCCACCGGGGGCATGGGGGTTTGTCTCTTGTGAGTGTTTGTGTTGTCAGGTAGAGGTCTCTGCGACGGACCGATCGCTCGTCCAGAGAATTCCTACCGACTGTGGTGTGTGCTTGAGTGTGAACAAGTGAAAAATCAAAAACCCTCTACACCTACTGTGAACAAGTAGGTAGAAGAGGCAAGGACTATGAAACGATATGTTTTCAACTAGTTAACGAGTTATTTAGGAACGACAGTATTATATGATCTGTTTCACCCTTGAATTTCTCTTTCACTACGTTAAAATTTGCTGGTGATGTCTATGCTTCCCTTGCGAATGTTCTATTTCGGCTTCTGATGGCCGTTGTACAAGACCTTGTGTTACGTGTCAGCGCACGGGCTTCACGTTTGGAATTAAAATTATTCGTCATTTACCTTTCTCGTGCCAAGCTACTGCGTTTGGGCTCCGTGTATTTACGTTTCATTTTCCCAAACAGTAATTGTTTTTCAGTTCTTTTAAACGGCCACTCTACACAACTGACATCTTAAACTGTATGATGCTAATGTCCTTCGCAGGGGTTAGATTTTGATAAGATTGGTAACAAATATACCACCTGTTTCGGCAACTGCAATGTTTGCCGAAACAACGAAAAACATTTATTGCCCTACGCAGCCTAACCCCGAAAGTGGCCTCAGTGTACCTTTTATTATCTAAAAGAGGGTCCATATTTGGGAAGCAGAACACTCCAGATAGTTTCGTGACTACGGGTTAGAAGTCCAGGATTGGATGTCCGGCAGGTGTGATTCTTCACCTGTTCTGGGACACTGCCTCCTCTCCAGTTTTTACGGGGTGATCTTTTCTTAGGGCAAAATTGTTGCGTCATGAAACTGACACTTCACTCCATTTAGTGCTTATTTAAAAATGCGTGGACTGCTGCCTTCACTCTCCAATACTTCTACTTGGCCTAAGGCTTTATTAAGCACAGGTGCGACTTTGTGTTTAGTCACACCTCCGTAAGCGTTCCGTATAAGAGAAAAAACATCAAGCTTTCAAGTGGTAGAGATACCAAGCTAAGGATTTCGGTCTTAGGGAAGGAAACTACTCTATATATAAAATTTATTACAAGAAAAGATCACGACAGCTAAACTGTGGGAAGCTGCTGCAATATGTCTTAGAAGGTCCTGTTTGACCTCTTGTTTTGTAAGGATCCAAATATTAATTTTTTAAGACTATAACCCTGCCTGCCCTTTTATACGTGTGATGTATTTTCGTGAGATCGGCATACTTCTGGAATATTAGGCAGCGTCGATTGGTAATCCCTTACCGACGTTTCGGGACAACATATTGTATTAATATTCAAGAGTCAAGAAGTCCAAGAAGACATCTTGACCCGCGAAGGTGCCCAGATCTCATCAACATCGCTGCGGAAGCCTGAACTCAAGTGTTTTCTTGCCATAACAGTTGCGCATAAGACTGGTTTGTGCCTAAAAGACGAAAAATACGAAGAACATGAAGATACTTTATAAAGTTGTCTTACCAGGTATAATTACGACGATAAAATAAAAAAGAAATATGAGTTGGACTAGACGTTGCACCCACCTAGATATAACAAACCTAGACAGGTTGTCAAGGTATCCGAATTGACTTTGTAATGTTGATTACATGTAATGGCAAGTTAACGTATTTTTCATGCAGCTTGTCTGGCCCACCTGGGTAGTTTATAGAAAGGGCACCCGCAATTAACAATAAGATTGTTAATGCAAACAGGAAGTGCTTAAATATTCAGATTTTTGACGTATGTGTGTTTCCTGCAGAAATAAATAATATTATCTTACCATAATGGCTTGAAAGCGACATTACTATGCAGCAGCGAAGCGTGCTCTATCGGGACTGGTAAGAGAAGATTATGGGGCACGAAGCAATGTCATGTTTTTCGTTAAAGAAACAACAGGTTTTATCCCTTTAGTAAAATAAATTAGAAAGTAATGGAAGAGCTATGAAGAACGTCTTTTATACAATAGTATAGAAACCACTGTATATAAGGCATTTTTGTAGAATAAGGATAACTCCAGGAAGTACTTAACGATGTCTGCTTGCCTCCAAATCCTTATTTCTACAGAGAGCGATTACAGGCATTAGAACTTACCACCTTCACGATGCACAAATCCATTTGTGACCATAACTTTGCTAGATGTAAGACCAAAGATTTGCATCGTCGTCATGTTTGTAACTGAGACATGCGCTTTTCTGGGATATTATGCGGTGTCATATGGTAATTGTTTACCGACGTTTCGCTACAACGTGTCAGACCCATCTTCAAGGGTCAGGAGTCCGCAACGACTCTTAACACTTAAAGATGGGACCGACATACTGTCTCGAAACGTCGGTAAACAATTGCCACACGACGCCGCGTAATATCCAGAAGAGCGGAGACGTCAACATCGCGGCGTAAGCCTGAAATCATTTTTTTTGTAATTGATAACGTAAAACATATTTCATACTAAATTTGTAACTACATTTATGATTATCTTTGCAAAAATTTTCTCAGGTAGCTGCAGTGGTCGTTTAGGTATCACAGTCGACCCGAAACTGAATTGCTTGTGGGTAATGCAAGGACAGAATACTGATTTGCGAGAAATGTATTATTTTTGGAGCATCTCTTACCAATCATAATTTAAGAAATTTGCATTCGGTGGTGCTAGTGTCCTTTCCACTTTGAAATTCTCATAGATGCCTTATTGACACTGTAGATGACAGAAAATATAAAAAGTGACTGGTCACTAATGGAATTACGCTCATACCGCGATTCGTAAAAGTGTCTGAGTTAGATGAACAGTAGTAAATGGAACAGGCATGCGGAAAGAGAGAAAGTGTGAGATATGTGAGCCTAATTGTTAAGTAACAAAGAAGCTTACTTTTTTTTTGGAAGTATGTAGGTACTTAAAGAACAAGACCAGGAAAATCTTGGAATAGCTGCAACCCGAATTTGACTTATTGGTAGCAATAACTCAAATTTGTAAATTATATCGTTTCGAGGTTTATAACGAGTTTGGCTCCTGTAAATATATCGGTTCGTGAAAAATATCCTAAACTATAGCTTTGATGGAGCGTAAGTTAATGTAAACGTCCACATTATCCTAAAATATAATTTTTATGAACCGTGGAGCAATATAAACTTTCAAGTCAATGTATTACGAACCCAGATAAAGCATATTCGGATTCCATTCATCTCCTTTCTTCTGTGCAGTTGTTAAGAATTACAAGAGACAAAGATATAGGATTAAGTTCATTTAAAAACTGCGTTTAAAGTTGTCTTGTGTTAAAAGATTCCTCACGCACAACAGATTCGGCATTGACTTTTCGAAAAAATATTCAAAGAAAAGAGCTGAAAAGTAATGAAACCTAAGACTTATTTCCTGAAAACTTTCTTTAATTAAGCGAATGCTGTGCTTCCATTTTTCGTTATCCTTTAAAGGTTCCATTGTATGACCTTTAGTACTTTAGGTGACAATGCAGACGTTGTAGCAGGTCTCCGTCTGTGAATGTGGAAGGGAGGGAAATTTTCTTGGTGTTCTAAATAAACCCACGCTACTAGAAACAGCGCCAACCTACGACCTTTCGAATGCAGTTAATTGGAGTGCAAATACTGACTTCATTTTTTGGGCGTGTTCTTCGCGATTTTTCGTGTTTGTTTATATTTGTTTGTTAAACAAATTACAAGTGCATGTAACCGATAAAGCATCGTGAAATACACCAAGAAACAAAATTAATGTGATTATCAATGTTATAACAGGGATAATCATGTACAATGGAGGACTGGTAATGCAAAGATGGTTTTCTGCGTCCTTTAGTAAGCCATGCGTGTGGAATCCTATAACAGACCAATAACAGTATGCAAACTTTTACGCTCCAGCTACTCAGAAATCCGTATATTCCTCACGTCTTAGTTCTTCTAAATGGTTACACTGCGCCATGTCCCAGAGAAACTAAGACCTCGAGTACACCGCTGCGAAAGCCGACACATTTTTACAGCATAATGAAACTGGCCATTGGACACAATTTTGGGCCAGTACTGTTTATTTTTCACCGCCCGAAATCACTAGTTTAAGACCCATCTTAATATTATAGGCCATCTGTTTCGTGACTTCCCAAATTGGAATCTTTCAAAAAGGTTTCTCTACCAAAACCGATTAATTGTAAATGTTTATTCACTTTTATTCAGCTAAGAACCCTGCTGGGTTTGGTCTCGCGTCTGACGCAGATCTCAATTTGTCTTACCTAAGCTTAGATGCTTTAATGTCACATCTCTTTAAGCCAGTGACAGAATACATGTGGTTTTGTGTATTGTCCGCTCTTCATTTTGTCGTCGGAAGGAAATTTCCACGTTCCGTAGAATTTCCATTCAAGGGACGTGTAACAAAGATGTGGAAAAATTCAACTAAATCCTTGCCGAAAACATCTTCGAAGAAGTAGGCTTGTGTTTGCCTTATCTTTGTGTTCTCAAGTTCGTGTCACAGGCTTCAGGCGAATTGGGAAGGAATACATAGACAAATTTCAATTCATCCACCACCATCTTTATTGTGTTTTATACCCTATCTCTAGACAATATAAGAAAGTTTTTCTTTTAAATTAAGGCACAGCATTTCAGCTGGTGTTTTTTCATTTTCCTGATCCAGTATTTGGGATGCTTAGTAATCTAGACATGCAAGGCTTAGTGGCGAGGCATCTCTTAAAACACCTCTTTTCCATTAAAATTTGTAGCTTATTATAAGTCTGCATTAAAATTATAAAAACGAATTAATTTTGAGATGTGCCAGTTCCAAAGACCACAAAGTAACAAAAACTTACAACGAAGAGAGGTATTTCATTTTACGACGCTATGACCTATAACATAGGTGGTAGTTGAATGGAAGAGGTGTGTGGTGCATGGATGGGAACATACTGACCGGAAGACAGAAGTACTCGGACAGAAACCTCTGCCAGTGCCACTTTGCTTGCCACAAATTCCACATAAGTATCCTGGGATCGAACTCGGCCCTCCGCAGCGTAATTTGTCTTATTTTGTCACAAGTACTTCCTCGGACACAGCACTTGTACCTCTATAATGAGAAATGTAGATTTTAAAGGTCTCTAAATTCTCTTTGGATGAAGGTTCTATGTAACGTGCACTTAAAGAAATTAAATAAAATAAATGCATTATTCTGCAATATAATAAGTACATTGTCCTGTGATTTTCTTTCAAAGATAAATTCGTACCTGCACTAGTAGTCACTAAATATAGGTCAAGACCAAGAAGTACATAAAACTACATAGAATGCAAATAATATACTCGTACCTACGCCTACCCCAAATTGAAGCGAGCATCCACCTCTTCAGTCTTCTAAATAAGAGCAGGCCTAGATCTGTACAGTACAAATGTTGTAATCTGTAATATGATTTGTTTGACGCTATTATACAATTTCGACTAAGAAACCCGACACTTTAATTTCCAGTTTAGTGAGAACTTAACCTTAAATATGGACACTGTAACTAACATTTAACATGAGATGCCCAATACTGGCTTCTGCCTGTCGTCCTGCACCTCTAAATTGATCGGCCTACTAGCTACTAGCAGCCTGCAAGGAAACCCAGGATTTAGTTCGGCTCTCTGCCAAGGTAAATATTTGTTTGTCCTGCTGCTTCAGTATAGTCTGAAAAAGATAAATTATCGCTACAAGTTCTCAACTTGGCTCTAGAGGACCAAATTAGGACTGTCCAATAAAACCAGGAGGCTTGCAAATGAAGGGAACACTTCGACTTAATCTCTGTGCTGGTGATGTTAATTTGTTGGCGAAACATAACTGCTGCAAATAAATTCGTAACTTCTATTAGACTTCAGTAAGGGGGCTGCTCAAGAAGTGAATGCGAACTAAGCGAAAGTACATATATCTTCATCTGGATGCAAGCGCGGGGTGGGGATGGGGACTGTGGATATAAATCTACTCATTCTTAACCTCTGACGTAGAAGGGATGAGTGGTCAGCTTCACGCATCGGCCGTTTCACTCAAGGGTATTGCACCCACTGTATGCATTGAATATGACGGTAGGTGGATCCCAGAACTAGTCCGAACGCTTCGGAGAACCGAAAAATCTGTTGCGATGGCCACGTATGGAACAACGACTTTTCTGTTGTCCAGCCTTTATCCTAGTCAATATACTGACTGCACTGCCAGGGCTCGCTGCATTTTCGCTGCTATTAATATTATTATTATTTTTTTTGTGGTTTATGCATTCTGCCCTATTACGAAATCAGAATTAGTTCAGGGACACTGACCAATTGATTAGGCAGTGGGATCCATGAATTCATTGCCTATCCACGTGGCCGGTGAACTCCACGGACCCAAACATCACAGAGTAACAAGGACAATGAAGGTGAACACCCAAACGTCCGCGTGTGTAATTTAAAACTTACAGATTGCGTACACAAAATATTCTGTCTAATTTTGCTGCATCCGTTGACGAGAGGCTGTACGAAGTTGACGTGTGTACATTGTTAATGTGGGCTGGATGCGTAAAAAGTGGAGAGAAGAAAAGAAAGACAGAATAAAGAGAACTCAGGAATGAAAAGAAAAAGACAAAGAATGAGAACGAAACGTGGCCGGAAAGGACAGAATAGGAAAGAGCAAAGGTAAACGAAGGAAAATGTAGGTGGATGAATGGAATGAAAATAAGTAGCTCTGCGTATTATAGAGCACGCTGAAGTTGGTAGATAATTTTGTGCTTTTTCATATGTGTCTCTATTGTTGTTTACTTTGCGACTCTGTAATACATCAAACTGCATAGCGGCGGTGGTAGAATGATTTGGTAAATGATGAATTGTAAAGAACTGGAAGTGGTCCTGCTCTATAGGAATAATCTGCTATCCCAGAATTGTCTGGTGGGACTGAGGGAAACGACGAAAAATCTGTCAGGATAAACAGTAACCCCGCAATATCAAAAATCGGCGTTTCATCAGTACACATTTACGTATAACAGATCGTTAACCGATATAGCAGCTTTTTCCTCTTTAACTTCTCATTCCAGTGATCGGAGTCCTCCTTTAGATGCTAGCAGACCCTCAGCTAGTCAAGAAATTTCCCGAGTTTTATGTCCCTGTCCTGTATATTGGCTATCTCGTACCACTAATCTAAAGATTAAGGATATATAAAGATTGAACGTGTAATTCTAGCTGTTTGTAAAACTTGGTTTCTGTCTCTAAGGTACAACAGAGTTTGAAGATGTCGGAAAGCAGGTTGCAGAAGTAAATACTTGTGCCCAAGGCAGTGGAAGTAACAAGAGAAAGTAGAAAATTACGTATCGATGACCCTTACAATTTTCACTCTCATATTTCAATAGGGTCGGTAAATGAGGGAGGTAAATTGGTTGGTTCAAGTAGCACACATGTGCTGGATGTGACGTCTGTGCAATGTCCGGTAACTTAACGCCAATATATCGGGACCTTTTCTCTGAGGTCCTTCCTAGTCAGACATATGACACGAAAGTGGTTTCATTCGCCGTAGTTACGAAACTACTGTGATTTGCGTTAAGCTTCGCTGCACAGGTGCGAGAAGGAGTAGAAATGTTAAAACGGGCTAAGAAAACACTAGGGGAGAACTATATCAAACTTTCGATGCTGCATGACGCGTGAATGATGCCGATGTTGTGCTTCAGGTTACATAGTCCATGGTCAAGCGAGTCAGAATGTACATCCGAACTGAAGATGACCATTTGGAGCACAATTTAAACTTAATTACACACGAAAGATTTTGGTAATACTTAATTACGTCTACTAAAATCAATGTAAAATTCAAATATCCGTACCCCGGCGGACGAAGAAAGCTGAATCGATGTTCAAAGGACTTTCTGGCTGATTGTGACTTTAGGAAAAGGATTCCAGGGGTAATTTCTTTGAATCATTTGACTTTGTTTTGACAAACAAAATTTTATCCAGACGACTTAAAGGAAAGGAATCATTTTGGAGAAGTGGACTTAGATGTAGGGATAATATTAAATTGACTTTTAAGTAGTCGTGTACTATGGTGTTAAATGAATCCAATTTTTCTGTCACAGGCTGTAGTGGCGGTGTCAATTGCGGTAGTGAATATTATGGTTTTATAAAGGATCTCAAATTTCTCGAGAAGATCATGACTTCTTTAGAGTTTCTAGTTGAACCCTATTCTCTGAAGTCAGTTTTAAACACTGTCGTTGTTGAACAAACCCTATATACGATTCTTTTCTTACCTCGCCATTCTCAAGTTTGAATGAGAATGCAGGCGTTGAAATGTGTACGGAGTCGCGTTCAGGTGGTACGTTGATTGTGTTGGAGTGAAATGTAATTGTCCAATTATGTTGTAGATTTATTGTGAGATTGCTCGCTTCTGTGTGCTTGCTCGCGTGGTGGGATTCGCAATTTAAAGCTGCGTTAGTGGGATTGAGTTCTAGAATTGGTTACCAATGGGAAGTCTCTCAGATTTAATTCCATAAATTTAACACCTGTTTAATGTGACGCCCCACAAAACAATTCCATTAAGTAAATTATAAACACAGCTTTGTTATGAAAACCAGTTCTAAGTATACAATGCAGCTGTGACAAAGGGAGTGAAGTCTCGGTTACTCACATGAAACGTGGACGTGAACATAAGCACTTTATATTTTAAAAATTAAAACCATTATATGTTTATTATATCTGTGACCTGACACTGCCCTCATTGAGGACCGAAACACGTCATTAGCAGCGGTGTAGTCTATACAATACGCAAGTTTAATGTGTTCCATGTCCGTGCCCTATATTATACAAAAACACTAATCACCAACAAATGCACAAAGAGAGTTTTATCATCAGTCGTAACACACTCCTACATGTTTCGACCCTGCTGGGTCATCTTCAGGGAGAACTTTTTGTTATCGTTACACTAAGGTTGCACTTTATAGTTGAGTGGGAATGTGCTGTTGACTGTGTACTGTGTACTGGAGGCGTGAACTCTCTGTGGTCCCGGCCTGCAGGCCTGGACCGCAGATTGTTCACGCCTTCAAAAACAACGCAGTACACAGTCAACAGCACATTCTCACTCAAATATGAAGTGCAACCTTAGTGTAACGGTAACAAAGAGTTCTCCTTGAAGATGACCCAGCAGGGTCGAAGCATGTAGGAGTGTGTTACAATTTATTATAAAACTCTCTTTGTGCATTTGTTGGTGATTAGGGTTTTTGAATACGCAAGTTGTTTTAACAGCGACACAAAACATTTTCTGTAGAATTATAATTATAAGCCCCTTCCTTCCTTCCTTCCTTCCTTCCTTCCTTCCTTCCTTCCTTATTTGTTCCTTCCTTCCTTATTCCTTCCTTATTGACCATGGAAAGAAGTAATTCTACAAGCGATAAATAGTAGAGGACTGGAACAGGATAACGTTGAGGTCTAGTAGAACTGGCGTTTGGGGACGGCAATGCTGATGACAGAGTGTCACCATCATCAGCGTCATCACAATCATAATAATTATAATGATCTTCCTGTTAGCAGTTGTTGTGTAAGAGTGCGGTTATGTATTGTGCAAGAAACAGACGAGACCGGCTCTGGGGTCAATGCAGCCTACTCTTCAGTTAAATTATTTCCTGGGGGTTAAAGCGGCCGGCCCTTGAATTGACCAACCGCCTCCATCAAGTGCCGAGGTTAGCAATGAGTGCAGTGATGCATCAGTTCGCTTTATATATCAACTTATAAAGAACTGAAGAAGACGCCTTTTTATGTTGGAAAGAGTGTAATGTACAAGTACAAGTACAAGTAACTTGACCAAGCACGTCTTCTCCATTATTCATCCTCCGAATGCACAAGGCTAGATCTGATGTTACTTCAAACACCACCCTCAGTGCTTAGACTGAAGGTTGCTTTATTGTGTATTGAATCCGGTACGACTTTAGAAGTTCCTGAAACACATATACCATGAATATTAATACAACCCAGTAGGGTCTGTATTATGTTTCATATAAACACATTGTGTTTACATTAGTGTCTTCTGTAATAAATACATATAACTGCCCATAAGGTGGGTGTGCGAATGACAGACAATACCACCGTTCAATTTAATTCACATTCTAATAGCTGTTATGAAGGAGGCATTCGGCCTTACCTTTTTATTTTTTCAGAATAACTTCATTTCAGTTACTCAATCACTGTCATAATAAACAGGCCTTTGTAACTCGAATTGTGTCACATTTGACGGCAAATTACATGGAAAATGCATCACACTCCTTGCGTTTTTCTTAATACTAGAATTTATATATATATTTATTTATTTATATAACATTATATAAGCATTTCTCGCAGAAATGTTGAAATAAGACTGTTAAATTAATAGTTAGATCTTACGAATGTACATTTCAATTTATTAGAGTAAAATGCACGTTTGTTATCTGACAGCACACCGTCTTACATTGCAGTATGCCTGTCACATGTGACTCAAACCGCCGGCGGATATTTATTGCTATCTACATGACATTCCCTTATTTATGGACAGACCAATAAAAGCGGCTGTTATGAAGAGTCGAGCCCTCTCTCGAATAGTACTGCACAAGCAATACCTACAAACCCAGTGATTATAATTATCCCTAACTCTATTTACTTAGAAAAAAGGATTAGCATCCCTGGACTACTTCCGAAATTCAACAATTTATTAGGCGATTTTTTCACAGGCGTTCCTACTTATGGGGTACGCGGTGGCGCAGTTGGTTGAGGCACGGCACTAAAAGCCGGAAGGTCGCGGGTTTGATTCTTGCTGGGGTCTTTGGATTTTTCATTGACTCAATCTTTCCGTATTATGGCCCTGGGGCCGACTCAGTCTGTAACTGAAATGAGTACCAGGCCGAAAACCTTGCCAGCTTCATGTGTCAATTGTCTAGAAATCCTGGAAGTCTGTTCAGGCCTGTATAGGAATAGTTTTGCCTTTACTTATGTTCGTAGTGCACGTTCAGCAAAGTGTTATGATTAAGTAGGAACGGACGAGGTATCATGCTTAATGTTCCTTGGTGTAGAACAGCGCCATAGAGACAGACAGAGAAACACCCTGTTCGGAAAAGCAACGCGTAGGCGAACAGGCGTCTAGCCAGACGAGGCGATGTTAATCACCTACCTGAACCAGTACTGTGTGGCGTGTCTGCTCGAGGTGGTTCCAACTGTTATTTAAAGTCGAGTTTGAATCTGTACACGCTACATTTTTTCATTTCTCTTTTCACGTTTCGTAGTCCTTACCTCTTCTACCTACTCACAGTAGGTGTCGAGGTTGTTTATTTTCACTTGATCGCACTCAGACACACACCGCAGTCGGTAGGACTCCTCTGAACGAGGGGTCGGCCCGTCGCAGAGACCTCTACTCGACAACACAAACACTCACAGGAGACAAACATCCATGTCTCGGGTGAGATTCGAACCCACGATCTCAGCAAGCCCTCGGCCGCATACCTACGTCTTAGACCGCGCGGCCACTGGGATCGGCCTCTTTTCATGTTTAATGAAATGTAAGTGTCTTTAGAAAATATCACAACCATCTCATGAATTAAGAATCATTATTACCATTTTATTATCATAATCAAATAAACAGAAATTGGATTAAATTCAATGAAAAGTCCCGCTTTCGAAGGAAGTATCGTTGATACATTCAATTTGTTTAACCCTTTAAAGACGAAGCGTATCTGTTTTATATAAGGACTTAGTGCGTACCGCGCTGTAAACACTCTAGACTTCGGTTATGAAAAACCATCTGTTAATGTTTGATAAGGCAAAAGTTGCTGTTTGTTCTGAGATCCGTACAAAACACATAAATACATTGTGAGCACCATGTGGGATTTTTGAGTGTTAAACCTGGTTGTAAGTAAAGTTACCGCTAGGCATTAAACGGTTAAGAATAGGATGACGAAAATGTGTGGACCTAAGGGAGATCCCGTAACAAGAGGATAGAGAAAATTAGGCCTACTTAAGAAGGGTGTTTAGAACTTTTACAATTCACAGAATAAGAATTAACAACAACAACAACAACAACAACAACAACAATAATAACACCCACCCGTGTACACTCACGGAAAACCGGCGATAAAGCCCGTGGCACATGAACCTCGACACCAGATGGATTTTAGTGATCACCTTCTCTGACCGGCACCTTTATCTGCACTGCACACTGACCACGATAGTAGGACGAACACATCACGTGGCCTAGGGGTAAATGCATACAGGATCTTTCACTGCCCGCTCACTAAGAGCCCAGGTTTGAATTCCGCTCCTGTCATATATTAGTTCCAGCTCTTTAATGTTGTTCTGTATTTCATTGCAATGCTGGGGGCTAAAAATAGGCAGTTCCTGCGTCAAACGTGTTCTCCCACTTATCCCGTCGATTCACTATCTCAGAACTAATTCTGAGGCGGAACATGCTGGAAGGTCTAATTTATGAAAGTATACTATTAGTCTATAATAATTTAATTCTGCGTGGCATATCTTTAGATATTTTATGGAGTTATTTGTGATATATAAGGCTACGGGTTTTGCTGTACTTGGAAGTTCTATATCACTGTCTTTCCGACTCCCCGACCGACACAAACTACTGCACTAATTTAATATATGTGAGATTTCAACTTACCAAACACATCGAATACAGTATATTCTTTTATAATTCACTGAAAATAAGCGTGATTTTGTCACCCCAACTTACAAAATTTTTATAAAAACAGTAACTAACTACAGCTAGCCAATTTTATTTTATAAAAATCAAAGTTTCGTTACCTTCTTCACGAAAACTCGCCTTTTCTCTCGAGCCTAAGCTAGATAAAACCACTCCATATCCTCGGGCTCTGTTCCTTTAAGATCCATATTAATTTTAATCTTCCATCGAAGCCTACGTCTTTCAAATGGATTCTTTCCTTTGGAGTTTCCCCCCACAACCCTGGTTGTATTTCTGTTGTCCCTCGTACATGCCACATGTCCGGTTCATCTCATCCTCCTTGATTTGATCACCCATGGTATATGGTAAAATTGTAATAAACATTATCACGTAGTAGGACTATATACAGTATAATTAACTAAATTACAAGGTATTTTCAGTAAGTAAGGTTCCCGTAAGTCATTACAAGATTGTAAATGACGTACACCGCGCAGTAGTGCAAAATATTTACCAAGGTTTTCTTCGTTTTCAAAATTCCTGTATGTTTCACAGTACACTAATAAGTGCAGTTTCATGTACGCCCGGAAGAAAAGTTCGTCCTCTCCTGCGCCCATTTTCCCGAAACCGACAAGTGTTTGACTGCGTTGTGCGGATTTCTCGTACCCTGTATTTCGCCCAAAGTGTTCAAGAAATATAGAAAGTGCGTGTAGAAATTTATTTACTGCTTTAAGCAAAGTATGACTCTCACTGAGCTGATTTTTAAGACAGTCGCGCGTGCTCAGTCAGTTTGAAAAAAAGAGAACTAAACGGCCTAAGCAGAGATAGGCGATCAGACAGACAGACAGACAGACAGACAGACAGACGGAGGGACGGACGGACGGACGGACGGACGGACAGACGGACGGACGGACGGACAGACAGACGTTATCTCCATACAAGAAGTTTTTCATTTCGTAAAAGCACCATCAAATTAAATGAGGAGTCACTACAAATTTAAAAGTAGTTCTCTTATTCCACTAAAGTATTCTTTTTTAACAAAATGTCGATAATACTGAGGCGTCTGTCTCACCTTGGCGCATTCCAGAAGAATGAGTAATTTTAATCGGCTGTTTGTGAATATGTGCGACTCTATGAGCCCCATTTATACAGCGACGGAGTTTTTAATTTCTTGGCAAGCCGGGAAAATTGCATCAATATTGTCAGGAATTGTGTTGAAAAACAATGTCTTCTAAATCTTCTTTTTTTTTTGGACTTCTTCATGTCTACCCACGAAAAATTAAACAACGTGGTTAATTTATTTATAACATCTGTTAACTATATTTTGCACACCAGTTTTTAACTTACACGCTGATAGAGACGGAAAGTAAACAAACACTTTTTACTGGAGCAACAGAAAAATTATGCTTCAGTTTAAACCACAGTCTCCGTTTAATTGCATTTAATGCTACCGTCTTTAGCTTATCAGAAACTGACGAGACACGGCGGTATTTGCATGACGGTATAAAAAGCAGCACGACTAATAAAAGTGCAATGAAATATTGCACTACTTCGTCAAACGGAACAAACCGTTGAAGGTTGCACCACATTTCCCATTTTTAGTAGCTGCAGTTGTAACACGAAGGATGTGCTACTCTCTTTTATGGCTTTCTATTTTCTGTAGACTTTTGGGAATTTTCACTTTGTCACTACGCTCAAAATTGTACGCTGCTGAGCTGTCTATACAACTGACTGATTTTTGGGTTCGTCAAAAATGTCGTTGCCAAATTTTTATGAATTGTTCTATTGTTGAGCTTAATTGGAAAGTAGTGATTTTACTTGCGCTTTGAACAGAGGCAGTGAATGTTTCAGTATACTTTTTTAGTATATGATTGTAGAGGCGAAGAAAATTTAGGAAGAATTTTACAACAGCCAGAAACCTGGTACGAGGCGGAAAGAAGTCAGAGGTTTTTGCTGCACCGAAAGGCATTTTCAAATCTGGCAGATGCTGGTGGCTGTTAACCACGAGCAACATGATCCGCCCATTCGCCACAATATGGTGTGGAAAGTATAGAATGTGGTGTACATGTACTTCCCAGACATCCACACGCCCTTACGATAGGGGCATATTTATGTTATTCTTCGCTTGCTTTTGCTTTTATTTAACTACTAACAAATTCTTTATTTTTAAGGAACCCAAAGCCAATCACTGCTTTAAACTACGTCCTTTGAATTTAATCCTGAAGCGCTTCAGTAAATTTAATAGTTTCATGACACTCAACTATCTGTATGGTATCTTTCCTGGAGTTGTACAAGCCAGTTTTTATATTCATTAATCGATTTCCCTCTTATAATGTAAGAACATCACTCTTAAGGGAGTTCCTCCTAAGTCGTGTTTTACGATATTGTTTTCCACAGATTTTGTTAGGTGAATCTGACTCTTTTAGTTGTATTATCTACACATAAGGACACGGCATTTTCCTAATACAAGGACGAAAGGACACGGTGAGCGAATATCTTCATCGAGTTGGCAGGATTCCGGCTATGTATTTCAGATTTTTCTGTTTTAAATTTTGAGTCAAAGAAGGACTGTATAGATTTAGGTCTTTCGTGTTCCTTAAATAAATTAATAAAGCTCGACATCGTGGGTGACTAGAGGCATAAAGAGGAAGGAAGAGACAAATGGATGCGATGCGATATTGCAAATGTTGTTTACGGATGGTTTATTTAGCGGTTCCTTTACTTTCTGACTTTATATAGCGTCGGCAGAGTGGGCAATTAACAATTGAATTTGCGGGATATGGAAGGGAGATGTTGTGACCTAATTTAAGGTTTTACAGATTAAACGTACTTTCCTGAAGGGACTGAGAGGTAGGCTTTGAAGGATTCAAGCTTCCGGTCTCCGGAATAAGTTCTGAAACATAAACTAAGTCGTACGAAAAGCGACAGCACAATTCGATGGCGCTGCGAGTCATTCTACTGTAAAGGTAGTGATATTTTCTTGAGAATGGCTATCAGAGACCTTTATGTTGGTATCGAACTGTTTTGTATGCCTAGAACTCAATAAGCTGCTAATTAAATTCAATCTTAAGCACTGCATTTTGCCTTCATTTGCACTAAATTTATCGTACTTCATTATATAATGTAGGCCAACTCTTATTGTTGCTTACAATTGGGACTTTTAAATTACTTCAGTAATACTCATAATGTAGGTCTTAAATATTTCGTATGGCTTTTATTTGCGTTACGCAAAAATTGTGATAATTCAAAAATTTATCTTTTCTTAATAGCCAGCGGAGAGTGCTCCCCATAATTTCTGCAATATTTTCAATAGTTTAAAATAAGCAAGAGTAAGTTCGTGTTACCAGTAATTTAAGCGATCTATCAGTACACCGCTCTTATTATATCGATGCTGCTATCGAATACTTTCTTCTGATGTGTATGCAGTTTTTGATATCAGCTAAATCCCACATAATGTTACGAATTTCGTGCAACCGATCGTAGTTGCGACAGATATTTTACTGCTTATTACCTTTGGCATAATTGTTAGCGTGCACTTACGCATTGCAATTAAATTTGCTCTCGCTAAGTGCACAATATGCCAATGGTGTAATTTCGCTAGTTAAATGAAGTAATGAAAGGCGCATTACCGACATCAGAGCCTGCAGATTGTCGACTAGTTCACTTCGCACCGCATGACAGTTCTAGAGTTCAACCGTCATTTCCAATCGCGTTACATTATAATCATTACCTTTCAACAAAAGAAAAAGAACTAGAGGAGTATGGGTTTGGAGCATAATTGAAAGTCAGGCTTCTGTGGTTATGCAGTGTCTGTAAAACAAGTACCAAATACGCTGTTAGATTTATCTTCTTTTACTGTTACATTTAAAAATATGTCCTAATAAAAGAAACTGTCAATTAAAGAATTGACACGGCGTAGGGTTTTGCATAGGGCTTATCACTGGTAAAGACAGTAATAATCAAGTACGTGATTTTTTCAGCTTGCAATTAAAGTCAGTAACTTTGAATTTATTTAAAATTGCTTTCCTAAGTAGAATGTTCGGGACTGAAATTACATCCTTTTTAAATCCAGCACATGGTTGTTCCCTCCTTTTCGATGGTGATCTCTGCAGCAGTGACTTTTTAACAGAAATGTAAGATATTAAGTTGGACTGGAGAAGGCTTTCATTCCATAGTATGCAAAGCAGTCTAGTGATAAGAATAATTAAGTAATCAACACATAAACACACACACACACACACACACACACACACACACACACACACACACACACGTACTTCAAATGCGGAAAGAAGAACTACACATCGATTATCGATGCGGAACACTCATGGAAAGTTATCACTTAGAAGACAGCGGAAATGGGAAGTAACACACAGAATACGAAAAAATGTATAAATTACTAACGTAAGAACTGAACTGCAGTGGCTCAGTATACGGTCCAGTGACGTCTGCGTAGTGGAACTGAGTATCCGGGATTTATTGCCAGTTATTTCCTTTTATGTTGGTTTCCATATAATGGTTATAAAACCGACCGATCGCTGGGTCAGTCTGTTAGTCAGTTTCCTTTATATTTTGGTCTGTGGTCGGAATGGACATATCGCCCTTTTGGTCGTACGTTAACAAGTTCATGTCGTGACGTATCAAAATGAAAACCAACGCGGTAGTTTAGATGAGTTAATGTAAATGTTATCCAGAGAGAATTTATGGCACTCGGACACAGCTGAATAAATCTGGGAGAAATTCTGAACTGCCAAAGCTCACTGTTTCTGCGATAACATTACGACAAAAAAATAATATATTGTAATTAGCGTCTGGCGAAGTGCCACTTTGAGTGTGGTCAAGGTGAGTGGTCCGAATTTCGTACTGAATGCATATTCGACAAGATTTTGACCTACAAATGAAGGAAACGTAACAGGTAAAGAAACCAATACTATTATGTTTTGCTTTGTTCTAGCATGTTCCAATAATTGGAACTCCCGCATAACAGGCAAAACGTGTTGGAATGTTACAAGATTTTAACCTTTCCAAATCCTTTTCAACGAGGTCATTGTTTGGAAACACCTGGTTATCCTTTCCGGGACAGATTGTGACTCATTCAATTTCGCAAGTTTAAATTTGAATACGCCTACCAATATCCGTCTTGACACTGCCAAAGACCTGCTGACACAGCGTAAGATCACGCACCAGTGACACTCACCGAGCGAAATTGTCACATAGCACTAAGGAGCCCGCCTATTGAACAATTCTTTATTTCCTGATAAAGCCGTCTCACTCGTCTTACATGTGTTGACTGCATAAAGCTTTGTGACACTGGCCAGCTCATCACACCGCAGGTAGGCTGGGTTCGTTGCCCGTGAAGTTTATATTGAACTTGAGTGCACGATGTTTCGGGATGCGGCTGTATTCTTATATTTAATTTGTCACTACAGTATTTAGTCCTACTGTTTTAGTGGTTATCACAAAAGTCTGGTTTACAAAGGGTTTCCATTTCGATTCCGTCTGTCACCAGTCGTATAAAAAACACATAGAAATGTTTTAAAACGATTTATCTTTCGAAGGCAGAAATAGAACAAAAACGTTAGACATGGTGTACAACAGGCACATTCTGTGTAATGCACAATGAAATTGTTATCTGACTCATCTTAGTTCATCATTATGGTCTTAACACGATTTTTCCTTTATTTCTTCAAGATGAACTTTCTTTCTGGCGGACAAACGTTTCTTTTCACAAATGGTAAGCGTTTTATACCCACCATTTACCGAGCACGCTGATATAGCGGAAACGCTCTGAAGTTGTATTAGGAATGGGCCAATTTCAAATTTGCATCAGAACACTATTCTTCTGACAATTTTGTAATTTTTTTATCCCGTACAAAAAATGCCTGTAAAATATATTGAAGCCACGATCGCCTTTTTCGAAATGCCTCCGATTTATCATTCGTCTTTCATCGTACCATCGACGCTGGGTTGTACAGAATACCCTTAAATGTGAGGTAAAGTTTCGAAATTGGATCCCTTATAGCAAAAGGATGGACACTCTGTTTATAAACATGTGTCCGGAAAGACTTCCGTGCGGAGTTGTTTCAGAATATTCTGGAAGCGTTTTTCATCATGGTAAACCGTTTTGCGAGGCGACTGATTGTCACAAATCTTTATATGCGTCCAAAACATCACATTTGTTCCAAGAAACAAAGAAACATTCACGAAGTACTTACATATGTCGGGCACAAATAGCAATCACAATTTGCAGTCTTCAGAGGCTTGTGTTTCATAGGAATTATAGTCTGGGTGCAGGCAGTGTGGTAAACTAAAAACCACAAACCGCATGCGCAAAATGTGATGGTTAGGAAGCTCATTTCTTTGTGACGACGAAAGTCTCACCATCTTTTTTTTTTTTTTTTAATTTTTGTCATCTTTGTACTCTCTCGTTTCTTCTCTCCGACTCTGTGTCAAGCAGCATGAATGTCCGTTACAATTTCAACGGGCCTGCATAATGACTGGTTGAAATGTCGTGACTTGTTCTACATTCTGTAAACATACCAAAATGAAAGACTGTTTTTAAAAAATTGTTGCTATGTTTTATAAGAACATTTTTGGAGAAATTTTACGTGCCTGAGACGGGATATGTCCTCAGTGGGCTGCAGAAACACCTGCAATATTGTATTGTGTATACCTGCTTTTAAAATCATACCAAACAACTGTGTATGGCAAGAAATTATAATGGTAAACAGAATCGACAAAACCAACATTTCCTCATAAACAAAAAAATTAAGTAAATCTTCATTAAAGTAGGCCTACATAAAAAAGAGAGTTCGACGTTTGTGATGACTGTTGAATTCTTTTTCGAATCTAAAGTTCTTACGGCGAGTATTCCCTCAGGCTGTCATGAAGGAAAACACTTCTGTTGGTCACGACATTTGCTCCTGTTTACCACTCCGAACTGGATATTATGTAACTTTAAGAAACTCTGTGCAACTTGCTTTCGGACTTGTTTATTCTGTTTCTCTGACCCACACAACCATTTGACTTCGTCGCCGAGTGCTTAAAAATCCTTGGCGTTAAGGTCGTATATCCAGAACTATTGTCATCAAACTACTGGAGACATCCATTAATCTAAAATGTTATACAAAATTTAAAGTTTTAAAATGAGTTGATGTGGTTACAAATTACATCAATAAACAGAGCAGTGTTAATAAGGACTAAATGCAGATGAATCCACTCTGTTTCTCGAAGATGCATAGCAAAATACTCTTTCCATTTACAACTAAGTCTCCAGAGTCCGTTGTATTTTATGTTTTCGGGACAAAATCATATGTATTTTGTGAAGACTGCGTCGAATTAATCATAATTTTTACACTACTGTTTTATGATGGTTTGGAAATGTACATTGGATTCTGTATCCTTTAGTCCTCTTGTACAACTAATTGAAATTTCTAATTTAAATTTCTCTTGTATGTATTGCATATATCTAGCGTTATTTACTGGAGCATCCTTTAGCAAAGCACATGGCTTGTAACAGCAAAGTTAATGCCGCAAATAAGCATAAAGCGTAAAGTGCAGAACTTTAATTATCCGGGCGGTGGGACAATATTATATTGGTCATGAATATAAATTTTGCTTTAGATTTTACTTTCAAAATGTCTTTGAAGTTAGCGTAGTTTTAGTCAAACTATTATACTAATGTTCCATACTAATTTTAAATAACAAATCTTGTCTGCATCTTAGCTGTCCTGAAATAATGCTCTTCAGTTATTTGTTATCAATGTGCTGAGACAACAGCAGAGGAGTATGGGAGAAAATACATGAAATAACCAATCACAGACATAAAAGCATGAAAAAATAATTAAACATAATTAAAAATAACAAGAAGAAACAAAAATAATAGTAATGAAATTTCTTAAGCGTCTTTTACATGAGGTATCGAAATTGAACTCTGATGGACCACACTAAGTGTCGGTATGATCTCATTTATTGGCACTCACAAGAATTTTGAAGAACATATCTAAGTAAAAAAATGCTTAAGTTTGTACACGAACATATTTCTAATTCCAGTGCCAAACAGTCTTATAATAATGTAACCTTGTAAATTTACCTGTGGCTACTTCTTTGAAAAACCTCACAGTAAAGTAAGATCCATTGGCTACTCTTGTCGTTATTTTTCTCTTATTCCTGTGCCGTTTTGTCTACGTCCGATGTCCCTTCATGAGGCGCAGTACGCTCAACTGGCTGCTCTTTTCTTTGCTGTCTGTTTTTTTCAGTGCCGTGTTCTTCACGCCACCTGAAGTTACGTCATCACTGTCGGTGGAATCAACCAGTCACTCTTGCTTTTACTGCCTCTCATACTCGTGTGGCATGTTCACTAAGCGATCTCTTAAGCAACTGCATTTTGCAGTATCTTCCATGAAAATGCTATAAGTATTTACCGAATTAAGCTTGTTTCTATTGGACCAGAAACTTCATTACCTTCTTCAGAATAGTCCGTCGCTGAATTTTATCCTGAGCCAGTTCGAACCAGTTTTCCAACGTTGGTTATGTAAATATTCTGTCTGCGTCCCCGTTACTGTCTTCTGTCTTGAGTTTACCGAACAAAAATGTTGCACGAGCTCCTATTTTCTGACCCGTGGCCCTCTTTTTGTATTCGTCAGGAATTAATTACCGTTATGACATTGGATAACAGGTACAAATCGCAAGTATAACCATTAAGTTTTTGATATAATAACTACGAAAAACTTAAACCGGCTGTCTATTGCCTGGACGCCCCTTTGCGCTACTCAGTTTTCTTTTATTTTCGGAACATGAAGTACGCTCCGGATGCTTTTTTTCACATCACTCAAGTCAGTCTAACATTCCACTATAAACGCATGCGCTTGAAAAAGGATCTTAATTACGCCAATTGTGTGTATATACATATATAATTTTCTATAATGCCAGGTGATTGCATGAATTCTGTAGCTGGAACATTTAGGGCACTGATATTTCGGATATTTTTCGGGGATTCCCTAGGCCTGTACCACAAAATAGGTAGATAATGCTTTGAAAATGGCCACGAAATCTTCTCCCCAAATTGGTAATTCATAAAAATCTTATTTTTAAACATATCATCTTATATCTCTAAAGGTGAAAGGCAACGCGGTCATATTCGTGGAAATGCAGAGCTTTTATGTGAATGTGCTGCCTTTTTGTGCAGGTGTCATCTAGCATGATGTCTATTTTCTTTGCCTGTAATGCCAAATAACTGTGTGAGCCAGGATAAATCAGTGTGCCTAATCCGACTGGTTAAGGACGGACTGGACGACCTGGGTTCGGTACTCTTTGGGAGCCTTTGCATGGATATTTGCCATTCGTGTCTGTTTGCCTAGCAACGTGGAGTGATAAATGTGGCAGTAACATTCTTGAATATCTTGCGGATAGCTATAACGCCATTTCATATCCTACTTGCTGGCATAAATTAAAACCCTTATTAGTGCGGATGGTGCTTTAAATTACATAGGATAAAAAGAAGAAACGTATGAAAAATTTCTCAGCATGCAGGTAAGATCACCTGCTGCGTACAGGGTGATTCCGAATATCGTACCTATATCTGTTGAAGAAAGTGTCTTGTAAAGCAATATAATACCAAACACATTACTTAGATTTTTGGACACAAGAATATCTAAAGTTGGTATGAGTGTATTAGCCAGATTGTGAAGTGAAAAGGCTGGTGAATCTGGCAAATAGTCTGTTGTTTGTGGGTGTGTGTGTGTGTGTGTATATATATATATATATGTATGTGTATATATATATATATTTGTGTGTGCGTAGGTGCTTATGCGTACTGCTCCGTGAACACTGGGAGAACTAAGTGTCCGACTGCTTCTTCCAAGGCCAAAAAAACATACTATCTGCCATTTTTGGTTCATCACATCGAATTCAGTTTGAAAAATGAGGGTGTGTAGCATAGTAAGGAAAGATATCCTTCCTTGTTATTACTAGCGAACTCGGAAGTTTCAACAATACTACCACCACCACCACCACCACCACCACCACCACCACCACCACCACCACCACTAATACCGCCACTGCTGTTGCTGCTACTGCCGATGCTACTACTCAATTAATTAATTAATTAATTAATCCTCTGTTATGTCTTGCAGCAGGTCCATAGTCTCTTCCAAAGCGAGTTCTGCACAGACTGCCATCGAGGGCTTCCCCTTTCAGTTTCTGGTATCCTCTCTTTTCCTTAAGGACATCCAGTAGCTTCTTACGTCTTCTTCTTCGTCTTCCCTTCACTTCCGTCCTTTCTCTTATCTTTCCTTCAATAACTTGTTTTAGACGGCAGTTTCTACGCAAGATGTAACCAATCCAGCTAGCCGTCCTTCCTTTTATTTTCTGTAGGATATTCCTCTCCTCCTTGACTCTACTTAATACTTCTTCCTTTCTCACACGATTGTCTACTGATCTTCTCCATCCTTCTCCAGCAACCTATTTCAAAGCTTTCAGACTATTTGATACGATAGTGAGCAAGTATGTCCATCATACCTTATTTTCCTTCTTATCCTCGTAATTTTTTGCGCGTTTATTTTCTATGGGTGTTGAATTTATCTAAAAAAGCAACATAAATTACAGTATTTCGGAGGTTGATTTAATAAGCGTTTAAAATAGGCGTGTCAGGTCTGTAGAGCAGATTAGATGTTCACTCTGGAGCTCCGGTGGACTACTGAGTGGCGGCAGTGGTGTTTCTTTTCGTTCCTAACGTAGAACAGTACAATTGTCATATTACCGTGACTGTTAACTGGCTTTCAGAGCCAGTACTTCCTATATCCTACACAAAATGTAGACAATGGTTGTGCCCCAACGAATATTTTGCCTGTGCCACTTCTCTGAAAACGGGACGCACTGTGTGTGAAGTTCGATATTGCTTAGGAATTTGCTTTAGTGGATGCGCCTTACCCCCTTAACTCCTTTTCCGCCTATGTCTGCATTATTTTTTACATATAAGGCCTCCAAGGACAATTTTAATATGATCCTGCCATATATGCCTGCTTCTCTCGAACTGTCTCTTCTGTAGCGGTTTCTGAACCAAATTTTCAAATAATTCCCTGTTTTTCTCATGCGTGCATCATGTCCTGTCCACGTTTCCTTAACACTGGTAATAAATTTTTAAAAGAACACCCTCAGCCTCATTGTTTTTAAATTTTATCCACAGCTACTGATCTCTGTTTTGAGCCAGGCCTAGGTATTCTCTCTCATTCTATTTATTTAAGAAAATTTTCTTTACCGTTAGTTACTCTTTATGCAATTTAAAACGTGGAAAATATGAAAACTGAAGCGTCAGTAAAGCTTTTGGGAATTGTTATCACAGCTTTAAACTAGTTTTTAAGGGAAAAGGGAAACCATGTCCGATATTAATTTTTCTTCATAATTTTACCAATCCTAATATCGACCCATTGCAGAAACAACAAGCCGGGGAGAGAAGGCGGTGTGTGGGTCCATTACTACACAGAACATCCGGGCCTCAGGCATTATTCTTCCCCGAGACGACTCCATAGCACAGCGACTCTCATTATTTGAGTTTCAGAACTGGAAACCAAGACAAATATGTACTTTAATAGTTGAATTTATGGTCCTAGATGTAAATGAGTACAGAACAGAATACTTTACTTGGGTATTTTAATCCGTTACGAACAGGACTATCGAGGCGCGATTCCTTGCAGGAGCAAGGGTTCTCTTCTCTTTCGTCGGTTCAAATGAACACTCGGAGGCATTTAACAAACGTCCCGCCAATCAAGTATAGAACCTTTTTACCAAGGAACTGAATTGCCGGTGTTTGAATACAAGAAATTCTGTAGCATGCAGTGTAGAGTATTATGCCTTCCTGTCTGCTATTAAAAACCGCAAACCTAAAACACGCTATACAGCGCGTTGGTGCTTTCTACAGTGAGAGAAACCTGAGTGCCGAAGAACAGGGCGCTGAGGAAAATATTTGGATGAAGGAGGCAGGATTTAAGAGGAGGCTTGTGCAAACTGCGTAGTGAAGAGTTTTATGGGTTTGTTCCTTAACCCAATAGTATTACGATGAAGAAAGCAAGGAGATCAGTGGGATATGTGGCATGTGTAAGAGAAATGAGCATTACATACAGTATTATAGCAGTTAAATCGGAAAGAAAATTTATTTTGGAGACCTAGGTTTAAATCTGAGAATGATATTAAAGTAGGTATTTGAGAACTGTAGTATTACGTCATCAATTGACTCGTCTGGCTCAAGATACGGACTATTAACGAAATAATAAGAAATTCTGGGTTTCCATGAAAGGTGAGTAATTTTTTGTTTAACTCATTAATGCTACTGGTTCTTAACAAGAATTCTACTCAGTGTAGTTATGTAGTTATTCTAGTAATGCTGTGGTGATGTTGGCAGTACTGTGGCCGCGTCATCGTGCAGCTATTACTGGACCCTGTACGTGTATTATCATAACCGGTTTGTCGAGCTTCATTCCGATCTGCAAGTGCTGGGGCCCCACTCTCATCTCACGGGAGTTATTCCGTGGAATGCGACTCTCTCCTTCGCTGCATGCTGTTACAAGAAATAAAACTTTTAAGAGGTTTTGCTTACGTGCTAACTAAAGAACTCAATATTATACCCCTACATCCCTTAACCGACTGCTACAAAGCTGTTTTCAAAAACTAATTGTACGGGGAGATGAAATCAGTAGCTGCGCGGTTTGAATCGAACGCTGGGGTGATCATCAGAAGCCCGCTCGATACGGTGGCATGTGTCGCATGCTTGGTATAGGTGCCGGCCTTTCAATAGTCCGGTGTCCTGTGTGAAGTTTCCTTTCTCTAAACAGACATGTCCTGTAGTTAAAAGAATCGACAGCGAATTGGATCAGGGCAAGGGTAAACACTCCACGATAGCCGATGAAGATGGATTCTCGTGGGGCAGTGTGCTGTGCTGGCTGCAGAAACACACGCTGTTTTGCATTCTCTTGTTCGTATTGCACATATGTAGGGGATGTTTCAGTAAGTTGCTTGTCTTATTGTTTCTATTCTAGTACTGCGTGGATTTCGTGTCGATTTCCTAAAAGTCGTCCTAAAATTTGAATTTAGTTTCTGTCGATTAAACCTAACCTTTCTTTACACGGGAGACAGTTGATTGAGTCACTGCTCTACAAGGCGGAGTGTTGTGGGTTCGATTCCCGATGGCGGCATTGAGATTTTTCATTGACTTGATCTTTCCGGCCGCACAATGACTCTGGGTTCGACCCTGCATCTAACAGAAATGAGTAACAGAGGTATCTCCTGGGGGGTAAAGGCGGCCGATGCGTAGGGCTGACAACCTTACCAACTTCACGTGACAATTGTTTAGAAATCCTGGGCGCCTCAACCTTCTGGATCCCTAAGGGCCTGTCCAGGCCTGTAATGGGGTAGCTTTCCTTTGCATGATGTTCAAATTAACCCTTTAAAGACGAAGCGTATCTGTTTTATATAAGAACTCAGCGCGTACCGCGCAGTAAACACTCTCCACTTCGGTTATAAAAACCAGTGTCTTAATGTTTTATAAGGCAAAAGCTGCTGTTTGTTCTGAGATCTGTACAAAACACATAAACGCAATGTGGGCACAACGTAGAATTTTTTAATATTAAACCCGGTGGTACGTAAAGTTACCGCTAGGCTTTAAAAGGTTAAAACACAGAGAATTAAAACATTTTTAAGACAGTCGTCATCAATATTATCTCGAAATTTGTTGTGAAGAATGTCGGAACGTTCTTATGCAGTTTGGTCTCTCGCTCTGATTTCTTTTCCTTGTCTTTCTATGTGACCGAGAATTTATCAGCCCCAAGCCACATCGGCAGCAAGATGTGGTGCATTGAAAGGAGTAGCAAACGCTGGCCTGCATTACATTCCATATTGTTAGTAACGAAGCTGAGAGTATTCTTTGAAAATTTGATAGTTGCTCAGCCGGTCACAGAATTTACAGTTTTACTGAAATATAAACTGAAGTACCTCTCGCCAAACTGGACCAGTTACTGAGATTAAAATGTGTCATTCTATAAAGCGTTTCCCCTAACGCGTTTTGGAGGCAGAGAGAGGAAGTCTGCAGGTTAAACAGGCAGACTTATTCCTGTTTAACCCAATCCCGGTGGCCGTGCGGTCCAAGCTGTAAGTCTGCAACCGCGTGATTGCTGGGATAGCGTGATCGAATCCCGCTGAGGTATGGATATTTGTCCCTTGTGTTTGGGTTGTGTTGTGTATGTAGCGGCCTTTGCGACAAACTGATCACTCTTTCAGAGGAGTCCCACCGGGTGTGTGTGTGTCTAATTGCGTGTGATCTAGAAACCTCAACAGTGAGGACGCCTGGTTTCGATTTGGAGTGTTGCGCCACGGCAGATTCCTATGCCTGATCACTTCGACACTGAAGAGGGAGGCAGAAAGTTTCTTCGATATATCGTCAACAAAGCTCACTGTTGCACGACGCATAAATGCCAAACATGACAACATTGAATGATTTCTATTTTATAAATAACAAATGTGGCAAACGCGCCGAACTTCAGAGTAATATCTTGTAAGGTGAACAATTTTGGAATTGGTTGCGGTGGAGACTCTTCATAAAATGAATGGCTCAATTTATCTTCGTCGTCGTTGTCGTCGTCGTCGTCGTCGTCGTCGTCGTCGTCGTCGTCGTCGTAGTCAGTGGTATGGGAGATGGGTGGCGACCAGGCAACGAGCTGGACGACAGGAATTGTGGGTGGGTTCCCGGCATGCTCAAAACATTTTTCCCTCTCCCATGCCTCCAGAAAAAAATTTCTGAATTTCTTGACTGGCTGACGAACTGTCATCTTCTCAAGAAGGACTCTGCTACACGCAGTTATTTAAGCATCAATGCCGGCCGTGCAACCCTACCAGCCTCCTGTTAAATGTGTAATGTGGACTGTTCTAGTTCAGAGGTTAAGAATGAGTGGAGCGATACTTACATGCCACATATGCTTTCATGTCGTGCACAGGGGCACCATTACGTTACATTTATTATTATTATTATCGTTATTGTTTCACCTTAACCTCACTGTGTAGATTGAATATTTAGGGGAAAGTTCCTGCCGCAGTTTCATGTTTTCAAGTTACAAACAACAAACAAGGGTCGAACTGGAGTAGCAGTGTTGAGGTATTTATGCTGTTCAGCCCTGTGGAGAAACAGGGATATGCAAAACGGGATAGACCATGATACCTTCCTGCGCCTTACCCCCACCAACCCCCCCTCCCCCGTTTATCGTATGGTGTATTCTTCTTACTTTGTGCTGGAAACAATGCATGCGATGCCTTATAAATTAACTGAATCCATGTAACTCTCCGGTCAAAGTTTGCGTTTCAGCTTAGGATCGAGGTTTCTAATAAGATGCTAGTGGGTCAGTCTGCGTCACCTCTTAGGGACAATAATGGATCAGTATTAATCAATGGTAAAACTGTGGTTGGCAGGGACACCCAATATGCTCCTCATCAGAGAAAAAACTACTGAAGTGATAATATGTGTTATGCCCATCATAAACCGCACATGGAATCTCTGCCCTGAATATATACCCTTTAATTGTCGGTGATATGGGGGCCTTTATAACTTGCAGCATGGCAAGGCCTGTACTTCACGTGAATACTTTCAGTGTTGTTAGGACATTCGTTTCCCGCGTTATCAACAAATGTGGATAAAACAACACGAGACTTCCAACATTGCAATTCGTGTGTGTATTTTGTGTATTCAGATAAGAAATGGAAAAATGGGGGGGGGGGGGGGGGGTTGGCTTTGAAGGGTTGAATGAAAGAAGAATAACCATTTCAAACACCACGTAAACTGTAAAGTCTTATCTATAAATCGACATAGGAAGGAGACTGACGCTACCAGCATGCTGTAAGATCGCGGCACAGCCTTCAGATTCAATGTCATACTGCTGACGTAGTCAACTACCCATTCACAATGCCTGGTTTTCGGTCCATCTCCATCTGTGCCTTATATAGCAACAGAATAGAGAAGAGGAGTGAGAATCATTTCAAAGTGCAACGTCATTCTAGAAAGTAAAAGAAAAGAAAGTCTGATGATTGCATTTTAATGGGACGGAATATCATCGGCCATGCGTACGTTTGTAACCCTTATTTGTCCTGCTGGTATTTGGAAGGTGTAGGATTTGTATGCCTTACCAGGTAATGAAAATGGCGTCGTCTCGTCATTTACTGTATTTATAGATTTACTGCTTGTAAGGGGGAAACGGGCTGGCTCAGTCAGTGTAATGACTAACTATAGGTTGGACGACCGAGTAATTTAAATTCGATTCTCGGAAGAGGCAGCAGACGTTTCTTTTTACCAAAGCATTCAAATTGGTTCTGGGGCCCACTGGCCCTTCTACTGAGTGGGTACCAGAGACTTTGTACAGGAGTGACGTTACCGGCGCGGGAAAGCCGACCATTCATCTGCTTCTAGGTCTAATGTTAAGCTTCATGGAGTACCCACAGAAATTTTTGCTTTTATCCTGATTTTACATGCAAGAACTTTCACTGTGTGTGCGAAAACTCTAAAAATTTCAACAGTAAAATTCCTGGCCAGGAGACATGAATGCTGTTTTTTTCGTAATGATATTTATTTGTTAAGTCAGAAATTCCTGTTTCTTAAGAGATTATTCCACTAGTATTTGGCGATATAAATTTCTAGCTTTCTTTCGTTGGTGCAGATATGAGGCCGTATGGAGTTTGCTAGCTCTTTCGACACGTACCATGAAAGCTACTAAAGTGGTAGGTGTACCTTTCATCGCCTGAATAAAACCAAATTGACTGGTTAAACAAAAATACATTAGACATACTAAAGCTCTAAATTTATATTTAGGGTGCATGAAATACGAATCGCCGATCCCAGTGGCCGCGCCCTCTAAGGGGTAGGTCTGCGGCCGACGCTTGCTGGGATCGTGGGTTCGAATCCCACCGGGGGCATCGATGTTTGTCTTGTAGAGTGTTTGTGTGTTGTCAGGTAGAGGTCTCTGTGACGGGCCGATCCCTCGTCCAGAGGAGTCCTACCGAATGTGATGTGTGCTTGAGTGTTATCAAGTGAAAAATCAAAACCCTCTACACCTACTGTGAACAAATAGGTAAAAGACGGAAGGACCTTACAAATACGAGCCAGGGCTAAGATATGGCAGTCACGATTTATTTTGCTTGTCGCTTTCCTCAGTACCTTTAACTAGACTACAACTGTCGCCTTTCAAAACACGATTAATGTGAGGACTGGCGCTAGTGGATGTAAGACACTCTATGGTGTAAAATAATGAAAGGACTTGCAACTGGCCAGTAAAACGTTTTTCAAAGGGCTATAAGAAAGACGTTATAAAACTTATGCTGTCTTGTGTATTTGCATGAGGAATCGCTTCATCGCTTCTAAAAATATTTCAAGAGATCTTCGGTCTTTTGGAATGTCACGCATCGCTGATTGGTAGTTAGCTACCGACGTTTCGGGACAACCTGTCTGTCGCAACTTGAAGATAGGACTGATAGGTTGTCTCGGAACATTGGTATCTAACTACCAATCAAGGCTGCGTAACAACCCAGAAGAGCGAAATTTTCATTTACACCGCGGCGGAAGCCTGAAGTAACTCAAAATACTTCAAGTATTTTGGACAAACAAAGTGTAAGGGGATTGGGTACATATTTTCAGAGTTCTTATGCCTAGCAGTGCAGTTATTGATTCCCAGCATTTAGAAAGACTTCCTTAACCACTGAAGGCAAAGGCCTAACTTTCATTCGAAGGGTTGGGAATAAAATCTTGCTGCTCCTCATAACAACCCAGAAGAACTATGCCCTCAACACCAACGCTGTTGAAACCTCAAATCTCCTGTGAAGGAATCGATTGAACGGATCGATTAAATATTTCCAAGTATTTTCTTAAACTGGTGCATAGTAACCACATAACTGTACTTTAAAAAGTAATAAAATAAAATCCATGTATTTATGCATAAATGTGTGTACAAGGCCCCCCTACTTTCTTCCGACATGTTTCAGTCCTGCAGGATTACATTCCGGGAATTTACGTGTATTTGCGCATGTTTTCCTTGTGAAGTTAATCAGATTTCAGTAACTGATTCTATTGTGATCGTTCCAGAGAATTTATGTTTACATTTTTAAGTTTACTTTTACATTTATATTTTTGGTATAGGTCTAAAATTGCTACCGTTTCTTAGATGGATTTTGTTCAGATGTTTTCGTATGTGTTCTCAATAGAAAATTACAAATTCCCCAGGTCTTCCGCCTATTTTCAGCTACCCTTTTTTTTTTAGAGTTTTTGCTGTCTGGCGTCAGCAAATGAACTTTCGTCATGAATTTTGTGCGTGTGTGTGTGTGTGTGTGTGTGTGTGTGTGTGTGTGTTTGTGTGTGTTTGATCGTATAAAGCAACTCACGCACAGAAACACTTGACCCGTCCATTGCTTCAACAGTGTGACTAAAACAGAAGAAACTGTGATGCAAGGGCAGCAATTTTAAACACTGGGTGAATATGAATGCTGTAATTCATATTCCGGAAAGGTTTACATGAGTGCAAACTGCTAAATTACGAAGTGTCACCACTTCTCCCATGCTAAGACAACTTTGCAGCGTCCACATTCTCTACTGATCCACGTGTTTCATGTTTGCTTTACTTTTTCACAGCTGTTGAGACGGAGAAGTTTCCCAACTCTTATATTACTTTCCTGCTCGATTTTTAACACAACAGTTGATTACAGTTCTAGGCGTGACCGCATGCACATGCACAGTGGCAACGAAATCGCCGCGTAGCTTTAACAGAAGAGTGAGCCCATCCACAGCATTATTTGTGGTAATGGAATGTTAATGGTGAAATGTGATTTTTCGGCTGATAAAGACGTTTGGCGCTAAGTGGACAAAACATCGCCCAGGACGATAGAGGGTCGGTTTTGTTTTGCGAATAGTCTAGGCTATAATACGGAAGTAGAAAATTGGAATTAAAAATCAGTTAATTAAATATTTATTTGTTTATTAAAAGAATTGGCCGCTACAGAGAACTGTGATAAATTCACCTATATATGCGTCATAACATACAGACTCTCAACAGTCTGTTAAGTCCAAAATAGGAGTACACATATATATGTAAGACATAACAAGGAAATTTGGAAGCCGATTATAAATTCGAAATCGTTGGACATGACGGTGAGAAGAACAAAACAACGGAAAAGGGAGAGAGATGGAGTAAGTATAGATAATGATGGAGATTATTAGAGATATGTTGGTGGGAGGAGGGTTTTCCTGCCAAATCGGGGTCATAATGGTGAACAGTAAAATGACTGGCTCTGGTGAAGAACTCTAACAAACATCCAACGTCTTCATCACCGCGGCGACTGGCATTGACAATTTTCATAATGGAATTAATGAAGTGAAAGCCGACGATAAGAATTTAAACATGTAGGTTATTCATTTCTAAATTATTGCTTTATCTTTTAAATTAATGACATGACTGAGCGAGCAATATTGCTCAACTTAGGAGCAGGGAAGTAACAATAATTTTGATTTTTCAGTTACGGTCACTAATTACAACTCCGTGCAGTAGTCATCGTTAAAAAGCTTATGGTTACACACTTGATCAAGGAATTCCCAAGTGTTGATGCAGCCTTCATTAGTATGGTTATAACAGCCCACTGTTCTGAGCCACCTGAATCCGATCTGCATGCTCACTCTTCTTTGAAGATCCACTTCTAAATGTGTATCGCACCAGTCTCACACCCTTTGAAGATCCACTTCTAAATGTGTATCGCACCAGTCTCACGCCCTTTGAAGATCCACTTCTAAATGTGTATCGCACCAGTCTCACGCCCTTTGAAGATCCACTTCTAAATGTGTATCGCACCAGTCTCACGCCCTTTGAAGATTACAGTCCTAAAGGCTTGTTGTTTGGTAAATTTTATCCTTAGCTTTTTCACTGTTGCAGTATTTGTTGAATCATGATTTAGCCTTATACAATTTTATTTAGTACTCTCTTCCTCCTATTATGTATTCAACCCCCCTAAATATTTATTTTAAGCAAGCAAATTTTATCAAATAAATGGATTATTGAAGATTCAAGTCTGATGAGACATGATACCGTGTCGATTAGTAAATAGTTACTGATGTTTCGGAGATGCTTCATGTCTCCTTCTTCACGGTGTAACCAGAACAGTCTCTTCTGGAACTACGAGTACTTGGACCCTAGAGATGGGAGGTAGCAAGCTACACCGAAAGGTCACTGACTCTGTAAATATCGGTATGGATTCATATCGTAGAAGGCTTAGCGTCTTCGCCAACGCCGTTGTGAGAAGAGTGGACTCTTATATGTTCTCGTTTCTAAGCACTATCTTCTTCAGTTTCTATGTATTGTCTATTCCTTACAGTCAGTAGCATACCTGATGAAACTCCTACCGCAATTAGTGTAGTTGAACTGTATTTGAGGCTTCAATATAGAGTGCAAGTGAATGATAGGGCGTGGACAGCAACCGCTATTCATTCTGCTCGATCACGGGACGCCGCTGTGACTTCACGCAGAATTGCCGCCAGCTAACCTTTTTGCTCATGCCAGTACAGTCACCGCTAAAAGAAACATGACCATAAAAGTAAGAAGTCTTTAACTGTTCATTTAGTTTTCAACTAAACCTTATCAGCCAGTCTAAGTACGAGGCCAGGGACTGAACGAGCTGGATTCCATTTTACAGGAGTATTTCCCGTTTGCCCATCTAGTCCAGATAGATTCTGGGACCCACATATTCTCCCATGCAATAAAATCTGTAGTTCTTTCTCCTGGAATAAAACGGCCAATTAGTGAAACTAACTACTCACATCTATCTAGTACTGAATGTAATATGTGGAACTATGCCTCCACTGTACGGACGTCTTAAGGCGCGGAACTTAAGAACATGGAAATATGTTGCCTTTTTATTTCTCTCTAAACGTCATAGCAACAAAGCATGCTGACACAGCGATCGTGCCTAAATGAATTTGGGGCGGGTCGGGGGGGGGGGAGTTCTGGTTAGGAATGAGCTAGGTAATGATCATTTTATCTAAGTCTCTTTTTCGTATTTTTCTCCAACCCTGCAGGCAAAATTCCCGTTATGGACCTCGAATGTGTCCTAATTAGTCAGTCACATTTGTCTTGCATATTTTTTTCGCAGCTATAACTAATCATCATCATCGTAATATTTGTTTCATCTCTATAGCCTACGTAATGATTTTTATTTGTAAATGTAATTCTCGATTTAAAATTTATTTTTACGGTTGTATTATATCTCTTATTATTTTGTAACTCTATTTTCAGATCCAACGAAGTGGTACTAAACACTATATTGCTGTGTAATAAATTACTTTTTTATCAGTTTACGCACAATATAAGTACTGTACGCTACTGCCCGACGCATGACACATTCTAGATAAAACAAATTCAAAATCTCAAAGTGCCAAGATAATGTCTTTGGCGAAGTCTCTTAGTGACGTAGTGGTTATATGGTTGGAGTGTCATTGTGCCTTTAAACAAAGTTACTGTGGGCTTATATAATAATCATCATTTTTTCACATGCTGGCTTGTCTCCCCTTAGCTGTCATCACAAACCTTCTGTTTCATCTAAACTCAATTAAACACTCTCAGAGACACCCTTCGTAACATGTTAATCACAGTTCGTTGATATAGATAGGAACAATTCTCAGAAAACCTTAATCGTCTGCTGTTGCCCTACCATCTAGCTAGATGTTGTCCGCACTTTATTTGCCTAAAATTAGACAGACTTCAGGGACCCACCCTTTATGAATTCCTTCTAAAATGTAAGCTTATTCACTCCTTATGTCAAAGTAAGTATCGATTGTGTTCTTATGCTGTTTTACCTAGGAAATTCCGATATGAGATACAAACTTACAGTATGCTCACAGCATAAAACAACGAAAAATGTGGATTTTATTGAATGGGTGGAACTGGTAACCTCAGAGTTTGTTAGAACATAAACTCACGCGCAGTTTCGTAACAATATTTAGGAGTGCCCACCATCTAACCCAATCCTGAGCTAATTTAATACAATTTCACAATTCTGTATCCTCCTTCCTTAAGTTTAATTTCAGTATAGTCTCAGGCACGCTTTGGTTTTCCAAGTAATCGCTTCTCTTATATGTTATAACTGAAAATTTTCGCACCTATTGTCTCTCCTGTACTTGCTACGTGTCCTTCCTCTTTCATCATTCTTTATTTTATCTCCCTAATCATATTTCATGAAGAGTCGAGATCATCAAGTACCTCAGTATGCGAAAATCTGCAATATTCCGTACTTTCTGTAAGTTATATTCGCCTGTTCTCCTCACCGTGCTGGTCTCTTTACGTGTAGATTTTTATTGAGGCTGTCAGTACTCGTTATAAAATTAAATAACTGGTTGATAATGAACGATGAATTGGAAAGAATGAGGAGGGATGCTTTCACGGCCTAACTTTAGGTACTGTGTCCAAATTTGCATGAGAGTCGCGACACTCGATAAAACTTCAGTACGTCTGGTGTCCTGGTCGAAATGCGAAAGGGCTCCTCCCAGATGCAAATAAGAAGCATTACCATTTGAGTCAACTTGCTCTGTATGCTGTTTTGAACTAACACCCCCCCCCCTCCCCGACACACACACACAGTAGATCGATCCGTACGTACAACAGGTAATATTCGAGGCAAATCATTACTTTATAAACTACCTTCATTAATGCCTATAAATATGTATGACATTCTATAAGCTTTCTGCTGAAAGTGGACTTAATAGAGTTTTGTTTCTTAACGCAGGACAGAGTTTAAAACTGACAAAAGCGATCAAGTTGACGTGAGAGTAAAACTTTTGGTTTGTATTCGGAAGGAGTCCGATTCAAATCTCTGCCGGGATTCCGAATGTATTTAATGGGATTTTCATGGTTTTCCTCAGCTCTCCACGCAGATAAAACGGTACCTTCTATTAAGGTCACGACCGCTTCCTTCCACATGTATCCAGTGGGAGCCGAGCTTTTCCATGCGGATAGACAGACACACACACACACACATGAAGCGAGCGAATAGTCGCTTTTCGAAATTTTGACAAAGCGCCTAAAACTGCAATTTTTAACTAAACCGCTCAAGAACGAGGCGGAATAACTCCGTACAGGTTCAGCATCCCTTATCCAAAATGCTTGGGACAGGAAGTGTCTCGGATTTTGGAATACTTGCATATTATAATGAGCTAGCTTGTGGATGGGAACCAAATCTAAATGCGAAACCCATTTATATTTCATTTGCAGCTTATGAATATATAGATTTTATTTAGGGTACAAAAACAAACTGAGCATTGAATTTATTTACAACTGCAAACTGAGCATTGAATTTATTTACAACTGCAAACTGAGCATTGAATTTATTTACAACTATCTACATCTGCACAGCATTGTGTTCATGTCGAAGCGCAAAATATTTCGGATTTTGGAGGTTTTCGGATTTCGGAATTTCGGATAAGGGATATTCATCCTACATAAACCTGAGTCAGATGAATTTGTAACGATATGTGCCAGAGGTATTTGGAATGTAAGCTAGGGGCAGGGAAGATAAAACAGCCAGTACCGCTACCACTGGCAAAAACGCATAGCACAGACAGCACTAACACGTATAAAATTACGTAAAGCTGAGAATACTAGGCTTGTATAGGCTCAGAAGCACGTTTTCATGAAAGAAGAGTTACTGAATGCCACTACGTACGTTTGCCACATACAGCAATTCGAGTCTGTCTAACATGTCTTTGAGAGTGCGTCGTTGTTGCCCTCATCGTCGTCGTCGTCGTCGTCGTCGTCATCATCATCATCATCATCATCATCATCATCATCGTATTCAACGCCATTATCGTTATAATCATGCATGACGTGGATCGTTAACGTCATCATAAAGTTACTCGATTAAGGTGTTAGCGTTGGTTCCCAGTGTTCGTAAGCTCCCGCGAAATTCAAATACACTGGGTTTAATGCTTCAGTAGGATGTACTACAGCGTAGTAAAAATAGTCTGCTTCCCGTATTCTCATAAGGCGTAGGGAAGCAGGTGTCTGGCGCGAACCGTATTGGTGCCGTAATAACAGACGGATTTACAGGCGCGAAGTACGGGTGCATTTATGACAAATTAAAAAAAGCCGCACAATATTGCTTATTTGGTCCATGATTAGTTAGGATTATGTTTTATGTTTATTTTAAGGCAAGTGGCCGCGAGGTCTAAGGCGTGGGTCTGCGGCCTTTCGCTTCCTGGGGTTGTGGGTTCGAATCCCACCGGAGGCATGGATGTTTGTCTCTTGTTGAGTGTTGTGTGTTGCCAGATAGATGTCCGTGCGTTGGGCTGATCACTCGTCCAGAGGAGTCTGAGTGTGATCGTGATGCCTCAATTATGAGAAGGCTCTGGCCCACTAGAAGCTGTTGCGCCATTGCAAAAAATTGTAAGGTAACGTTATTTACAGTTACAGTATTGTATGTGCTTTTGATTTTGTGGAGAGTGGTGTTAAATTGTGTAATATTAGGTTGGATATCCTGCACATTTGGAGGTACGTGAGTCCGTTATTACTAGACTGTTGGCTGCTGTTTGTCTGTGCAGTGTGGCACTGTTCAGCTTCTCTGCCTCGCAAACATGCACGCAGCATGAGATTCGGAACGTGCTAGTTGCGTGCATCACGGACAGCTACGTCCGAACCCGCTCACACAAACCACAAACCGGGCACTTGCCTGCGTGGCTGCATAGCAACCGATGACGCCACCAGCATCCAGTCACGCGGTATATAAAAGAAAGGAAAAGAAGAAAACCAAAAAGAAGAGAAAAAAGAGAACAAACTTACATATGTCGTCCGAGAGTAAAACAGAAATTGATGTTTGAGGTAGCTTGCTGTGTCGTTAAAGGTTCAGTTTGCGTCTTCAGCATCGAGACTGTTATTTGGAATGCAGAGCCGTTAGAATTTATTTTTCTGCTGTAATAAAATTGAGTGAAACTTCGTGTACATTGAAGGTAACTTGAAAGTGTGTTTTTCATTTCACCTCTCTGTGTGGCAGCATTTGTCCAGTTCGAAACACTCGACTGTAAGCTGTAACGATTATTGCTACAGTGTTCTCGGCCGAAAGCATCGGACGCACGTCACGATATGACCTCGTGACTGCTCAGAAAATGAGTAATGCTGAAACGCAGTCGTTGGCACCGGATCTAATCCTATCGAACTATTCAGTGCCCGAAGGACGTTCGGTTGGTTTTCCTGGTTCCATACAAGACGATTATTTGAGCGGTAGCTACTATGACTAATAATATTGTTGCGCAATCCGCACAGTTCCCTAACCAACTCAATCATTCAGATCTTTCCTTGGACAGTAATTCTTCAAGCTGTACGGAAATTCCAGTTTGTACGCCTTGAAAGTATATTTCATTAATTAACTAAATAACTCCATGGAGCAGAGGCTTTTTTGAGAAGCTAACAGTTTCTCAGCTAGTCAAGAAGTTCCCCGCATTTTATGGAACCCGGAGGTTCATTACCGCATTCACAAGAGCCCGCCACCTGTCCCTATCCTGAGCCAGCTCAATCCTTTTCCGTAGCTGAGGTCGTGCCAAAAAATCGGCCCAGGTCCGAGGCTTTGCAGGCTGTTCCGTAATATAATAATTTTTAAGGTGAGGAGTTGTTAACACCTCGTCCAACTCCCAAGCTGGAGGACCAACCCTTGTCGGCTGTCCGCGACTGCTTATTCAATGTATTCGCAGCTACCCTCCATAACTGGAGGCCGTTCCTTCACCCGCAACCTGCGGACGCGCCATGCCGTGGTGACAGGGACCCACTTACCACGGGTATTTTATTAATACCTGTTTTAAACCTACCACATCAGCATAGGGCTCACAAATTGTCTGTTCTATGGCGAGGATTTCGATAAAACTGTGCATGCATATTTGCTTACCCACAACTTCTAATGCCCAGAACATGTTATTCTCTTTAATTTAATCATGCTAACGTTGTTAAAGTATACGTGCAAATTCCACTTTTATGATTACACAGATTACTGCCTTCTGCGATGTGACGCCATGCAGCCTGGTAGCAATTTACCTACCGACGTTTCGGTGGAATATATTGTCTAATTTCAAGATAAAGAAGAGTCAGACTACATATAATGGCATGCAAAAAGACAGTAGTTACAGCTGTAAGAACCTCAAATTTCGAATTATAATTACGTAATTTTCTCCGTTTCGCAGTTAATTTGTTTTTTGTCCAGATGTTCTTTCCATTTCTTTGTTCGCAGGCATCTTAATGCGAGTTCTTCTAGAGCTACACAGATTCGAGGCACGATAGACTGTGCGTCTAATTCGAATGAGTAAGCATATTTTACTTACGCGTAGGTAGGACGGTAATACTAAAATGATTCTTAGAGAAACGCATTAAGGAGATGCGTGTAAGACTTACACGCATCTCCTTAATGCGTTTCTTACGCTAAGTGGAAGACGAATGGCTAGAGACCGGCCAACGGCGAATGTTGTGAACAGTGCGACAGCAACGCTGCATCAGAAATTTCTTAACTGCCTGTACACAGGCTCGGTTTAAGCCATTTAAGGGCCCAACGCAAAAATAAATTGGGGGGGGGGGGCCCGGTACACTACGCGCAGTCCTGAATTGACAATGCACATACAATGAGATCTGCCCTCTTCTGGGATATTACTCTGCGTTGAGTAGTATCTCTGTACCGACGTTTCGAGACAACCTACCGGTCCCATCTTGTAAGGGTCAAGAATTTCTTTTCTTCTTGGACTTCTTGATCCTTGCAGATGGAACAGATAGATTATCCCGAAACGTCGGTACGGAGCTGCCACTCAACGCTGTGTAACACCCCAGAAGAACGCAGATCTCATCTACATCGCGGCAGAAGCCTGAAATCACGCAGATAGGGCAATTTAAGAATTTACATAATATATGGCTCACGCAACACACATGAAATGAGACCTGCCTTTTCGGAGAACAGTGGGGCCTCATGCAGCCGCATAGATCCCGATAGCCTTAAATCTGCAGTGGAACAGGTGTCAGCCACTGATGGAACATTCTCTAACATGAATTTATTTACCTCGCTGTTAGGCATAATCTTTAACTTCTCTGCTTCGATTCACGTGTGTCCAAGACAGTATAATTGGTACAGTGACTGGGCTATGGGCTGGATGACTGAGGAATCGGATTTCGCCCTCCTGCAGGGACAAAGCTTTTTTTTTGTCTTCTTTGCAACTTTCGGACTATACTCGTGGCCAATTACTCTCTTACCCAAAGGGTAAAATGAGCCCGTTTTCCGGTCGTAAAGCGGTTAGTGTGTCTAATGGAAGACTTATTACTATCTAGTACCGAGATTAAAGATGCGTAGAGTTGTGCCTCAACCCTCCTTCCCTCTTCATGACGTGCCCTTTTTTTTGTATATTGTACACCGTGCATATTCCTATACTGTCAAGACAGACCAACAAATGCACACACTGTATGTAAGTATATAAGTATACAACAAAAAATATATACTTATATACAGTGTTTGCATTTGTTGGTATGTCTTAACAGCAACGTGCTGCTTTATTAAAGCTGGGGGATACATTTGCTTTCGGTGATTTTCCTTCTAGGAGGTCGTTTTGCCTTGTAAAGGTAAATGAATAGATACTGTTTTACACAGTTAAGCTGTACACCATCAAATCTTATGGAGGAGTGGAAGTATATCTCCACGTATTCTTAACATCGACGCTACATAGAAGTGAGTGGTCACCTTCCCGAACTGGCCGCTTTACCGCCTCAAGTAAAGGACGCTCAGTACCCATGAATGAAAGCTGAGTAAGCCCCCTGTGCCGGTCTGGAGATAAACGATTTCTCGGTCGCCTAGCGCATAGCCAAGTCACCATACCGACTGAGCCATTCATGCTCCGCTTAACTTTCTCGTCCTTCTAGCGTCTTCCTCGGAGGACTACTCTCTTTTCCAATGAGAGGCCTCTGGTTTGGTGGATTTGTACCGAAGATTGTAAGAAATCTGCTTACTTACATCTTAAGGATAAACCTCTGAAGATAAAGGAAATATATTCTTTCGAAACTCGTATATCTGTACCAATCTACAGGACGACGTCATATTCCAGAAAACAATAAACACAGTAATCACCGTGCTGAGAATCTTGAATCTTAAATGTTTCTCTCCTTTTTTTCTTAGCTGTTTCGTCGTCTGTAAAACATAATATTAAGTTGGACTTCAGAAATAACTTTCTTCCAGGCACCGAAAATTGCTTCTGAATCCTATTTTATTCGCCTGTGACGTGAGTTTTGTTCTAACGCCAGGGGATACTGAAATGTAATAGATTTAGTGCTTCTGTGGAGATGCAGTTAATGAGTTGTGTTTAGCCGATGGCTTCTGAGTGCAGCTCAGACTGGAGAAGGCATCTGACTTAATAAGTTTACCGTTAAACACGGCATTGCTTGTTGTCTGCGAATCCCAGTTTTCACTCTGAGTATTATAAAGTATTATTCATTTTGAATTTCAGCGACGTGCACCTTTCGCTTTTCCTTTACACATACGTTGTGGTACTTACCTAATTATTTTCTCATAATTATTTCCTTTCTGAACAATTCTTTGCTTACGTCATTCCATTCTGGTGGTTTCTTTGGTTACTTAGTCGCATTCTTTGTTTGTTCCTCGACATGTTGTTGTCAGTGGAGACTAAAATTTCTATGGCTGACTGTCTTTGCACTGGAAAGTGGTAAAACACTTCACAAATATGTCTGTTTCTCCAAGTACTCATACACGACTTAAGTGCAACATAAAATAGGGTACACGTCTCAGCTTAAATAAACCATAATCAGGCCTGTAAAGAAAACAGTGAAAAGAAAAATTAAAACTGTAAGCAGGTGTGGCATATCACACCTGCTTGCATTATGTAATTTAATGTAAGGTATTTTACCTTGTATTGTGAATTATGTATGACTACTAGGAAAGATAAATATATCTGTAATTGCTAACAGAACGGGATGCGTCACCTTAAAATAATTACTAACGTCTTTTTTTATATAATTTTCAATTCATCTTGCATAATCATCAGTCCATCCGACATTATACAACCGAACTCTTAGAGAATCGGCAATAAATATAATAAATTAAACGTCTAGTCTGATATATATATATATGTTCAGTTATACGCTGCTCTCTTATGTCGTGCTTTCCGAGGTCTGATCTAAATTCTATCAATACTTTTTTTTCACTTAGTAAGGTACTCTTCTTTTACGTACGTATTGACGATTTAAGTATTTGTACAAATAAGTCGAAGAGTAAGAATCGTTATATGCTATAATCACTGCAGAATAATAGGGCTTTCTTTGACCAAGCAAGGTTTGTTCAAGCGGTGGATTTCTGACGTGTATCCGGTACGTACCCGGTTATCCTGAGATTTCTTTACGTTTTCCCGGTCGCTCTATCCAAATGTGGCAACAGTATCTTGCATTATGCTGCTACTCCCTCTTTACACATCATTTCGAATTCCGTGTTTATTTACCATCCGATCCTTAAACGTTGTATAAATTGACTTACAGAGAGCGGCCTTAGTGAACCCCAAGGAAATCAATATACCATGATTTTTTTCTCGTAACAAATTTTAAGGCGCTAAATTAATTAAAAGTGGAAGTAATATTTATATTTCGAGCTAGCAAGCTGAGTATTTTTGTGTTGGTAGCGACTGAATGAGCTGTGAAAGCGACAGTGAATTTGTGAATGTAGACAAGTGGGTAAGCGAGGATGATGCTGTGTGCCCGGCGAGACTGGCATGTCCGTTTGTCCGTGGGCGGGCGTGCAGCCTCCCCTCTACAGCCAGCCTTTGTCCTGTCCGGGCTAGTCGCCCCGTCAGAGAAACACTCAAGGCCGACAGGTATCCGGCACATTCCAGCAACAGACTCAAGCCCAATACACAGTCTGGCTTGGTCTCATCGGTTATTTAACTGTAGAAAAACCGGAGTAGGTTCATCGCTGTTAACCAGCACACTATGTGGAGAAAATTATGGTCGCGCAGCTGGTCAAGAAGTTCCATTTCTGTAGCGGAAACCCGTAGTTTCACAAGAGCTGCCATTGGACTCTGTTCCGTGTTTCGTAGGTTCTACAGATATTTACAAAGCATTTCCCTTAAGTTGCATTTGAATATAATTTTCTGGCCCTCAGGGTCTCTGAAGTGGTTTTGTCTCTTCGTGTTTATCATTTATCAGAGTAACAATTCGCATGATTTGGGATTTCCTCAGTGGGCATTCCATGCGTAAAATACGTTCTGTGTTTTCAGATGACACTAATACAGAGACGAAATGGCATCCTAAGAGAAGAAACTACCAGAACATTGCTATCAAACATCATCAGCTCTCTGAATTGCTGACTTCATGGCCAGTAACTACGCCGTCCTTATCTACAAGCCGGTTGATAATGCAGTCATATTCTTACTTCTGATAGTCCCATTTGTCACTCAGATCTCGAGGGCCCTGTTGCGTGGAGATAGGACGTTTCATAATGAGGGCTTATTTTTTCGGTAATTTCTGTTTCTTCTTTCTCTTTCCAGTTTATAGATATTCTCCACACTGGTTAATAGAGAAATGTGAAAGTTATGATGCGACGTTCTGAAAAACGCACAAGACAATATTTTCTGATTTGTGACACATTATATTATGATAGGTGGGTACTATCGGATCGGAGGAAAATACCGCCTCCATCTTCAGGGTATATCGCTCTCGAAATACACGCTGTCATAACTCAAAACACCAAAATATGAAAGTGACTACTTTCAGTGTAGTGGTTGCGAAACAGCCGGTAGTGTACGGTCACGATGCTTTTCATGAAGTTGCCTACCCAGCCTTTAATGTCATCGGATAATTTTATTTCTGCCAAGAACCGTAATCTGGAAATGCTACATATTATCAACTTGCAATGAGTCAACAATTAAATAGAATGCAAGTAAGAAGTTACAGCCGGTATGTATTAAACCAACTTCCCTGCAGTAACATTAAACTGAACACCATGATGGCCGTCGATTTTTAAACTGAGAATTAAGATTTTCTCTTCTACCTGCACCCGCAGCCAGGAACATGCCCGTCAACCGTCATTACACATCTGTCCCAGATATTCGAGGTCTGCCTATTCTTTATACTTCACGTCTTATGACAGCATTTTACCCTTCTTTGTTACATTTTGCCAGCTTTACTGATTGTGCTTGGTAATGTCCCGATTCTGCGAGTGCCGATTTTTCGTGGTTCCATTTCGTCCGATCCGATGCGCTGTAGACAAGACCGTTTCTGTGTTCGGTACTGAATTCAGTCGAAGAGCATGTCTTTGTGTCCACATGTGTCCTTCAAGCATTACTTTATTCCCTTTTGTCCCCTTCCTTTGCGTATGCCTGTGTGTTATTATGTGATTTAATTGTGTATTTTAACGTAGCCTAACGTTGGATGCTGAAGCAAGAAGCAGTTGTAGCAATTTATGCAGTCAGATATTTTCCGTAATTAGAGACGGCTTCGCTACCGATCACTTAGAGGTACTGAGATTCTACAGTAATTCAGTTTTCGTCTCCTGCGTCGCAACAGTTATTTGCCTGGTATATATATATATATATATATATATATATGCACACACACACATATATATATATATGACATACAATATATATGTGTGTATGAGTGTCTGTATATATATACATCATCATCATGACCACCACCATCATCATCATCATCATCATCGTCGTCGTCGTCGTCGTCGTCGCCGTGATGTAGCTGCCATGGATTTGGGCCACTTGTTGACCCGTTCAGGTCTCACTTACCCAGAAGTCTCTTCATTGGTCTTCCCTGGCTCCTTCTGCCTTTTGGCGTGTGCTTTTTCAGTACCTGGGTAATCTGTTACGAGGCATTTCCTTTACATATTGTATACAATTTCTCTTGTAGCTCTGTATTTGTCCAAAACTGGGGTTATATTTTGGACAAGATAGAGAGCTACAGGAGAAATTGGATACATCATGTAAACACACGCTAATATATATATATATATATATATATATATATATATAGACCTACAAGATATATTATCGCTGTAGATCAGGTTTCATGAGAAGACTTTTAGAAGAGGTTTACGTGAAATACCGACAAGTAGATTAGAACTGATCTGAGGAAAATATATCGTGCGACAATAAATAGCGCAGAAGAGAAGAATGGTATCCTCTGGAGTGTAATTACTCTCAGACTGTGTATACAGAAGCGTCACGTGCCTCCGAAACGTAGGCAAATATATATCAGACTACACGGCATCACTTACCTGAAGACAGTATTCTTCACGCTAATGGTTGTAGCAGTGAGACTCTTAGATCTCGCACGCTGTGAACTGATTGGTGGTCGTGTTCCGTGGAGGACTTCAGTAATGGCGCTGCTGGGTCTGCTGTTCCTGGCCGCCAGTCAGCGCAATGAAGACGAATGGAAACGGATTGCTCGTCTCCTAACTAAACACAATTGTTATAAACTTTGCCCTGAGTTCTCACACATTTCAGTTCAACTGCTCTGATAATCCATGGAAGCTGAGCACAACTAATTCTTGCTTTCTCCCCATTTGCAAGATATCTTTCTGCAAGATTCTACGGCATGCCACGTGCCTGTGTAGGATCTTCCATGAGTATGTGTAACACAGCAGGAAATTGAGTAAAGGCACATATAGCTTATATCGATGATGGTATCAATTACCGCTGCGTTAGAATGTCTGTTGTTTCCTGTTTCAAGTAAACAAACTATTGTGTTGCGCGGTGATAAAACGTGAGGCCTCCAGGCTACATGGAGCTTGGAGGGAACTTCTGTTTATTCAGGAACATGAATAAGGGTTTGGGGAGGCTGACAACAAACTGTTGCTTCCATGTATACAGGGTATAATAACCAGAAGTGGTGGTAGAATCATTCGTAGAACTTCTAAAAGTCAGAAGGGGCTTTAACAACCAATCCTTGAGCTCAAAGAAGCATAACAAAACAGTGCGCACAGAAATAGGCTATATTACCGCATCGTTGCTTACAATGTTACTTTTGTATCTCCGAATTTCCTGTGAGTGTCAAATCTTGATTGCTGCACCTAAAGAAGGATAAAAGCAAGGATAATAATTCGACCTCTGAGACTGTACCAGAGTTCTGGAGAGACGTCTTACAATGAACAAACTCACAATTTGACTTCTTACCAGATATTATTAGGGTGATTAAGTATATAATGTGATATTGTCAGGAATTTTACCACGCTTGGAAGAGACGAAAAATCGGTATGAAATATTAATTGAATAACCTAGAACTAAGACTGAAGACTTGTGCTATATGACACAGTGTTTATTGGTAAAGACTTGTTGACCGTTCGTTGTAGCTTTCTATGCCTCCGTTGTCAGGGTATATGAATTAAGAAAACAGCCCATTCTTCTTATATTTCAGAACACTGAAATGTTAATCCTAGGTTTGCCGATTAAAATTGGTCTTTTATTAGACAGCATAGACTTTGAAGATGGAATCAACAATATAATCCGAAACGTCGATACCTGTTCAACAATAGACATAGCATCACATCGGAGAAGACAACTCTTCAGCAACATAGGATTGCTTGTTCGGAAGAGACAGATGCAGAGGTCTGCGTGCGTAATCAGTTCTCTGAACTAAGTAGAGACTCTTAGGGAATCCTTGTTTCAAATAATATTGTACCTCCCCTTTAGCACGTTTCAATTGCTTACACGCAGGGTCGAGATCTGAGCCGGTTCTTTGAATGAAGATTTGCCACTCGCACCCTACTTCTTTCACTAGACCCTGAGTACAAGCTTACCATTGTGTAGCCTCTCCTTTATGATATTCAGGTACAGATAATGATTCCTCTCCTTTGGCAAACCTTTGTTTGGTATGTCGGGATAAGTCATCATCAACCATTCACATTCACATCTGCACAAATTTAATGTAGAAGTTCCTTGACACACAACGGTCAAACTTTTCACCTTCCCCCAATTAAAATATAAAAATACAAGAGATCTGTTCATAGAGATCTGAGTCAGTTCGTAGAAGCGTCTTGTCGAATGGAACTGGTTACACCCATACCAAACACGTTTCTGCGTTGTTCACAGATTTATTGCTCAGTTTTTATCTCTGCGATCTTCAGAACTGTGAACCACGAACCTAAGGCATCAGTTTCTCTTCAACACAACGTGACAGGCATATTGTTCCAAACTCAACCACTGCTCCAGTAAATCTTCAAACAAGCTAAATACAGGCCTGTTTTCAACTTTCAAACTACGTCTAAAGTGACATTGTGTATGGAAATTAATTTCACTTCCATATTACCTCTCCACTGGTAGAGAATGGAAGATAGTGAGTCCAGATATGGAGGATAACTACGAATATATTAAGAGAGGAGTTGCGGACAGCCGAAAAGAGGTGCTGTAACAACTGCGGGTTGAATGGGCATCTAATATCACCTCACATTAACAATTATTTTACGAAATGTCACAGAGGGCTATGAGCTTGACGGATATATTTGCATGCTATGAACCTTACGGGTGTGAAACTTGGTCTGCACTCTGAAGGCAAAACACGTATTGCAAATGTCAGAGAATAGAAATAGGAGAAAATTATTTGTACTTATGAGAGAAGTCACAGGAGAATGAAGAAAATAAAATAAAGACTAGTTTCATGATTCCTACCCTTCACTATGTCAGGAGTATCAAATTTCCGGTGACAGAACTATAAGCAGTGAAATAAATATTTGGAAGACATAAACTGAGGAACTGCCGATCGTATGGGAGACTATCAGATTCTTCAGATGAAATATATTCCATTGAATTAACTATTTGTTTAATTACCAAGTTAGTTGGTTTGAACCTAAGAACATCACGCCGTATTCAGAAGAAAATGTGCATGTAACATACAGGCTTATCGAAAGGCGCTAGCGTGTGAAGAATTTTGGGCACCTGCCTATCAAGTGCATTATTTGGTGGATGTTGTAGTCAGAAAAATTGAGGAAAATCTAACAGAGAACTGCTTTTCATGCCCTATATTAATTATGCAGTTATTCTAAAAGCTGAGAAAAGTCACTTTAGAAGGTGAAATTAACCCTTTAAAGACGAAGCTTATCTGTTTTATATAAGGACTCAGTGCGTACCGCGCTGTAAACCTTCTCCACTTCGGTTATAAAAACCAATCTCTTAATGTTCTATAAGGCAAAGTTTGCTGTTTGTTCTGAGATCCGTACAAAACACATAAACGCGATTTGAGCACCATGTAGAATTTTTTAATGTTAAACCTGGTGGTATGTAAAGTTACTGCTAGGCTCTTAAGAGGTTAAAGTGAAAGAAATGTAACTTCAGAGTATTTCTGTGCTTTGAGTGATAATATAAGCTTTTTGCAGGGGCGGGTATTGTAACCCTTCACATATTTAGTAAAGTGTCCATACCGTATAATCCTTTCAGAAATATCATCATTGTTTTACACGCTTCGAGTTGGTCGCAAGTCTGCGGCAAGCAGCAACTTTTGACGCCGTTAAGCTGAACAAGGTCAAGTGTGAATAAAATAAAATAAAATGAAATAAAATAAAATAAAATAAAATAAAAATGTGCCTTTCGTCATTTACTGGGACAATAATAATTATAACACATTATTTAAATACAGTCAGATTCAGCAAAGAATTCTTATCTAGTCAGATATTTTGCGTCATCTGTTCCACCAAGGTCATATTGTCGCTTACATGTGTGTTACATATGTGAAGAACGACTTAAAGCATAAGCGTAGCTTGGCTAATAATATTTGTGGGGAGGGGGGGGGGGGTCAAAATCGACCGTGATTGTGAGAAACTTTAATTTACGAAGGAGTCAAGTTAGAAAGAGGGGGAGATTTGTTAGAACGCAAGGTTTTAATTTTTTCTGTCTTCGCACCGCCCAAACCTTCGTTTAGAAAATATTTCTATTTTTATTTGCCCCTCTTCAACTTATTAGCAAAAAAAGTATGCTTAGATAGAAAAAAATATTGAAGGGGCATTTACCCCGCCTTGCCACCTCCCAAGTTACGCCTATGACTTAAATTTGCCTTAACAATCTTTAAAAGGTTACACATTTAAGTTAAAAACTTAAGGTATTTATAATATTACTTATAATTAAATAAATTAATAGATTAACAACTTTAAGTTTGTCACCACTGAATGCTAGAATATACAATAAACCTTACGTCGCTGACTTGTAACAATAATGGCATAACACTGCGCCGTGTTCTGTCCCTCTGGGAGTTCCTCCACAATGTACTATCGTATTTTCCTACCCTGGTAGACAGTCCCGCAAAGAATGAGTATGTTGAATATTTGTGATGACGTCATGGCAACGGTGGTTGGGCCAAGGCTGCATGACGCCTCATAGCGCCCCCACCCAGTACCACGTGTTTGATCTGTTCCTTATATGGTTGGGCAATCGCAAGGCTGTAGATATATGACGAGCCTGCAATAACGCCACTGCATTATCAGTCGGGTTTGCTTTGACACTGTCAGTTTTGCCCTTCAAAGCACAGCGGTAATTACATGTAAAGCAGCTTGATCATTAAATTTTTCCAATATGCTCGTACAGTGTACTTTCGTGTAATGGAAGGCAGAATGATTTCCGCGCGGTAGAACTAACTAACTAACTAACTAACTAACTAACTAACTAACTGACTGACTGACTGACTGACTGACGGGCTGACTGACTGACTGGCTGACTGACTGAACGACTGGCTGGCTAACTGACTGAATGTCTGACTGGCTGACTGGCTGACTGGCTAACTGACTGACTGACTAACTCCATTGAACAAAGTCCTTCGTAAGAAGCTAACGGGTCCTCAGCAAGCCAAGAAGTTCCCCCTGTTGTATGGAGCACGAAGGATATTTACCGCATTCCCAACTGCCCGCCACCTGTCCTTGTCCTGCGTCAGATCAATCCAGTCCATGTCTTTCCGTCACACTTCTTGAAGACAGATTTTAATACAGTATTATCTTCCCATCTACGCCTAAGTCTTGCATGTGGCCTCCTTCCCTCAGCTGTTCTTACCAAAACCCTGTATGCACCTCTCCTGCCCCCACACGTGCCATATGCCCCGCCAGTCTCATTCTTCTTCATTCGAACACCCGTACGATAGAAACACAGTTCTTAATTATAGCTGGTTAAGTTTCACACTCCACAGCTTAAGCAGGTAAAATTCAGGGTCAGATATAACGCCATCGCAGTTTAAAAATCACGGAAATCGACGTCTTCTGACAGCAAACACCATGACAATCTGCCCATACACAATCAGCGTGGCCTTAGCGCCGCCGCTAATAAAGATTTGTTTTATTTAACGACACTGTCAGTTGCTGAGTTCCTGCAACGTTGGTAGTAGACCGATGAAATATATGTTAAGATGCTTTGGCGGAAAGACACTGACATGGAAAGGCCGAAGAATTCGGAGAAAAGCGTTCAGCGTGTCACATTGCCCACAGCCAATCCTACATGGACTGGCTTGAGACTGAATCGAGTCCTCCGCAGTAAAAGGCCAGAGACTGACTTCTTGAGACGGGGTCTGGACGATGTCCTTCTTCTTTCGGAATTTTTAGGAAAGAATATTTTTAAATTGGGGTGTGGCTTCTGGATTTTTTTAGCTCATTGTAAATATTGACTTATCTCAGGCAATAAGCTGGGAAGGTCGTGTCACGTTGGCGCCGACGTTTTTCCCCCGTCTGTCGCTGTTCTCTGACGAAAGTTATTATGCAAGACGTGATGACACAGTTGATTGTGGTTCATTCAAAACTTCGCATCGTTGCTGTGTAATTGCTCATCTGTTGGTTGCTGCTAATTTTCATTTCATAAAATTCGAACTTCCTGACCGTCAGTCGAGTGTCGTGCTCGAAAACCAAAAATCGAATATCAGAAACCGGAAAAACGCGTAAAAAGAGGGAAGTTTCTACAGTGCTTTAAACTTTGAAATCAAGAATGAATAATGATTGGCGCAAAGAATTTCCACTGCGTGTCATATTCCCGCAGGAACTAGCGTCCTTAAATTTCATGTGCTATGGGTGATGTGTAGTGTCACCATACTTTCAAAATTTAATTGACATATGTTCTGGGTAGAATTTCTGCGATAAACGGGGAATTAGACTGTAAGGAAACTTATGGTCGCACAACAGAATAAGAAATCTGGGCTAATAAGAACAAATGAGGAGATACAGGGTGCATTAAAAGGGTAGACATTGCACATATTATGAAATCGACTTAGATTCAGATGGTACGGACACACTGAGAGGACGACCAACGAAAGAATGTCAAAACGAACAGTGACTGCCAGAATGAAAGGAATAGGGAAAAGAGGAATAACACGGATGAGGTTGAAGAAGATTTGAAGATAACTGGGATAAAAATTTGCTATACAGTGGTCGGAGACCGCAAAGGAATGGGGGAGCATGTTACTGGAAGCAAGATCCACAAGGGGAAGATGAAGAAGAAGAAGAAGAAGAAGAAGAAGAAGAAAAAGAAAAAGACGAAGAAGAATTCATGCTTAAGTGTAGATTGTCTGCTGAGAGCGAAAAATTGTGGCCTAAAACTTCGATGATCTACAATGCCTTTTTGTATTTTCTGGGTCAGAAATAATAATTGATCCAATCATGTCGTAATTTTGAGTGAGAAATTTACGTCTTGACAGGGAATATTTAAGAGCATTGCTGCCTTCTTTGACCTACGTAACAGATATTACTATCCGTACGCTCCAGTTTATGTATATAAATCCTGGGATGGCTCGCCCAAAGATTGAACCTAGGAACAACTTATATCAGTTAAAACTTGTACTACGAAAACTGTAATTTCAAAGACAACACAAGCGTGATTCATACATGTAAAATGATTACTGTTAATTGTTATTTTAAGGACGACTCTGGAAGAGTTGAAGGTGTAGGAAAAAGCATGTACTTTAATCTCTGACAAATAATACCGTATTGTTATTTGGAATATACGAGAAAGTACCACTTAGGGCATGGTGACAATGTAAAAAAAGCATAAAAATTACATTTGAAAGATTAAAAAATGTCATAATTATGTAATGAAGTATCTATTTTGAGAAAAAATATCGTTCTTGAAATGTGTGCGAGAAAATATCATACACGAGATGAAACAGACATAATAAATAATATTAGGTGTATGTCATATGCAGATATTATTATTATTATTATTATTATTATTATTATTATTATTATTAAAAGTTTTATCAGGAATGTGGGCACTACTTTCCTTCGAAAGATTGGGAACCACTCGCCAAAAGACACAGCGTCGTATATAAGAAGATCTGAATGTCTGTTTTCCCCTAGATTTTAAATTCATGACTATTTTCAGGAAAAACACTGAACGTGCGAGTAGGCCTATTTGAAATGTGCTCTTTCCACGTTTTACGCAACACACAGAAGTTTCCTCCGCATATTAGCAACGTCTTTACAGTCGATCAAGACTGATACCTCGTAAACAGTGAGATTTTGTTTCTTCTCCTTTTCTAGTTCGCTATATTTAGATTTTCAGTTTTCTGTACTGCATCCGCTTGTACCGGAGAGAGAAGAATCTGCCTAAATTACGAAAGACCAATCACAACTAAATATCATAGATCTTCAGGCGAAGTGTCTGCTATTTTTGTCCGATTATAATCAAAACTGAAATAAAGTGGCATATTTTATGTAAGTTCACGAAAACTGTACAAGTGGAAGTCGCGCTATTCCATGCGGGCAGAGGGAAAGATGGGCGGACGGAGGGAGAGAGTGACAGACGAGCGGATATGATGGGGCTAATAATCTCTTTTTGCAACTGCTTTACGAAAGCGCCTGAAGATTTACGATAGGAGATATATAATTGGTAAGATTATATTGTGTCAAATAGATGTACTTTATTGTCAAAAACAGCTATGTGAATGTTAAGCCAAAGATAGAGGATAACTGGACAGCCTAGGAGGAGATGGGATGACCAATGTTGAAAACAGACGTACATAATATCCTGAGATTAGGTACTTGAACCAGGTCAATCCACTGCACACTCACGCACTCTGTATCTGCAAGAAAATATTATGATCCATCTATGCCTAGATCTCTCAAAACATTTCTTCCCGTGAGGCAGATATGTTGTACGCATCCCATTCTCACCCTGAAAATGCACGTCAGCACTCCAAGGTAAATGTACTGAGCAAGGTGGTTCAGGTTGAAATTTTGGGAATTTTATAGAGAAGTGGCCACCTTGAATATCATCCGACGCACTGACTATGCTCACTGAGGACTTCTTTGGTTTTTTTAGCCTTTCAGGCAAATGCCGCTGACAGTTTCTCGATGAGACCACAGTTGCGACCTCCTAAACAATTTCCAATTCATCATTCACCAGCCATGGCACTTTTCGATACCGACGGTGATGTAAAATTAAAAGCAAAGAAGAACCTTCCAAAATTGACTACGTATAAGGAGGATGGTTGTTGGTGGGAACTATTTACAGGAAGTGGAAGAAGCTGATAAGGTAGGCTATTGTTACGTGGCTAATCATGTTGTATGTTCCTCTGCATTTAATAATGGAAGAGAATTTCAAATAAATGTCGTTTATATTAAAGTTATCAATATTTTTGTGACGTGTAAGAATTTTACAAGATTGCGTTAAAAGAACAGAATGGTGTTATATTTGAGCTTCATGTAAGGCGTTTCATTTGAAGATGCAAATCTTTTGGGTTGCTAACCATGTTGACTGGTGATTTACTTGTATCCAATAAGGATCACAATGAAATTTGCCTAAAAAATTGAAGTCTGAACTTGCTTACGCTGACATTTTTCCGTATCCTTTTAGAAGCTTTGAAGATGAAAGCTGGGGCTGACAGATTGACAGACAAAATTTTCATTATTTAAAGCACGCATAAAAATGCTGATAATTTTACGGTAAGTTGATTGCTGGTATGACTTGCAGCACGAAGTTAGTGAAAGTTTTTGCTGGATCAAAAACCTGATCTCTGTGAATTGTCCTTTTTCACATTTTGACACTCTAAGGGCAGCTTCAAAACTCGAACATAGAGACATCCATACCTTAAAAACATGTTTGAAGCTGCAGTTCCCTAGTCGAATATGTTTAATAACTGATGTATAAGACGTGTTACGGTACTGCACGCTTTATTGGCATGAGGTACACAATATATACACTGTCGTGTTTATTGTGTTAGTCCATTCGCCTGTACGTTTCTTGTTATGCAATTTTATCCCCCAAAATAATGGAGAGATTACTAACAAATTTGACATTAGGGGGGCTGCACTAAAAATTGTAGAGCGAATTTTGTCACTTTTGTAAACACTAAATTTAATTTTTTATTTTGTGTCAAGATCAGATCGAAACTGGTCCACTGGCAAAAGAGTAGGCTCGCAAAATTATGTGCATATATATATAATGTGTAATATAATTCTAATTATAGCCACAGCTTCTGTTTGAAGGTTTTGGTACTACGAATGTCGAAAGAAAACAGACTAATTACTTCTAACTTTTGTCATTGTGGTATCTGTAAGTTTATAGCTTTGTGACACTAGATATATAGCAGCTGTAGACTGTGCTTTTACCTTGTGTATTTGAACATCATGAGTTTTGAGTTACACAGAATGGTATAGAACGCTTCCCTTCGGTAGGCCCGACTATGTTCCATTGGAATTCGCCTTTCCGTATTTGTTAGTCACAGTCAACAAATTATAGTTTTAGTCTGCCAGTTCCCGGTGATACCCGGTACGCTTTTAGCCTATCGCCCACGCATTTAGCCTATCGCGTACAAAGCGCGTTTTACATTTGGTACCGGAAATTACCTCGCCTGTCACCTGTGGTAGAAAAGGAGGCAGCCGATCTTGTCCAGATTCGATTCCCTTATTTACTTAATGTGACCGGACGTCTATGAAGAAGCATAATAAAATAATGCCACATTAATTAAATGCTTGACCCTTAATACTCAAAGCACTACTATAACAGATAGTGTATGCGCACACACACAAACACACACACACACACACACACACAAAAGGACGCAACCACCACCACCACCACCGTCATTTTCCTCCTTCTTCTCCTCCTCCTCCTCCTCCTCCTCCTCCTCATCATCATCATCATCAGTAACATAAACACTGCGTGATCTGCATTGTGCCGAAAGAATGCATTTGTAGGTCTTGCATGGTTCACAGAAGGAACAGGAACTATTTTTAATTTTTCTAGTCAATTACAGCTTTATTATTATTATTATTATTATTATTATTATTATATGGCTACATGTTTCGGCCCACGAGTGGCCATCATCAGGCACACAATACAAAATCTAAAAAAAAGTGTAAAGTTTGAGATTTTGTATTGTGTGCCTGATGATGGCCAATTGTGGGCCGAAACATGTAGCCACATAATAATAATAATAATAATAATAATAATAATAATACAGATGATTGACCTGAAAAATTTATTCATTTTATGCAACACAACGTGATGGGACATTTGAATATTAATAAATATGATTGAAAATAACTTTTTGCTTCAGCCTAAAAATTTTGGTTGTCTTATATAAATGTCACTAACGTGACAACTACTACTCCAGAAAAATGTTGGCTGGAATAAAACCATCAGTTTGTTTTACTTTCCCTAGTTGACGTGACCAAAATAATGTTCACGAAACAAACCTCTGTGAAACAAAAACCCTTGGTTTAAGATGAAGCTACTGCATGGCCAGTATAGTGATCACCTTTAGTGTTCGTACACTTGAATGATGGGCTGTTGGCTAGAAGATCCCGCCACGGGTGAACTCGATCAAGATTTACAGTGACTGGTACAGTTTACCAACCTGATTTACCAGAAGGACGAGCGGAATCTGTGAACATTTGTCGATTTTCTTTAATAAATATACTGCCTCTAAAACTCAGTCCCACCTCCACGCTCTTTTCTTCCACTGTCTATCTGTCTGACTTTTCGTGATTTGAAGTCTGACGTTATTTCTTAGAAGCAAAAATTAATTAAAATATTTGTTGACCCCGAAAACCCCATTTTGAATAAGTTACAAAGATTAAAATTTGTTGCATTGCAACCTACTTATACTCGTAGTAAGTAAAACGATATGAAACATTTATTTGCTTTCTTCTCTACTTATTTCTCGTTCTTCTTTGAAGAATCCTGCATTTATATAATTAGATGCCATGGATTCCGATATTTAAAATTTGAGACTTTTAAATAATACGATAACTTATGGCAACAACAAATTAGGAATTATAAATAATGGCGTATTCGAGTAGGAATAATAAATATAATTGATTACTAGAGTAATTGTGAAGTTAAATGGCTGCTTAGGGGCATTATACCCGGGGTTCATTTACCAGAAGGGGCTCTGGTTGTTTACTTCGCCCACATCGCACCGGTTGGGCTCTTAAGTCCAGTCCAGGTTTCTACATAATTGACAGGGGCGAGCTCTGTCCGCAGGAGTAGAGACGCCGAAGCGTGGTGATGACCAATCGCCTAGTATCAGAACGCGCAGATCTCTGCATATTTTGACCCCTCTCTTACATCTTCGTGGCTTTGAGCGTAGGCATATTGTTAGGTAATTCCACGGACGGAGAAACTATTGTCACTCGCCCACCTAACCTAAAAATCGCCCTTCCATTTTAATCCGAAAACCGAGTGTCATGTTCACAAGAGCCCGCCACTGGAGCCTGTCCTTTAGCCACATGAATTCAGTCAACACATTTACACTGTTTGCTTAAGATCCAATTCCTGTTAGCCTGACACCTACACCTAAGCCATTCAAGCGTATTTTCCATTCAAATCTTCCAGTCATGTTTTTGCATGAATTTAGCCTTATTTAAATGTGCGATACACTCCCATATATTCGCATGTTCCTTGATTTGTTCCCTGTAATAATATTTGTGACGACTACAAATTACATAGCGTCTCATTACACAGTTGTCTATAATTTCCTTTTATTTCTTCTGTCCTAGGTCTAAATACACTTCCCAGGACGCCTAAGCATGTGAGTAGTAGTAGTAGTAGTAGTAGCAGCAGCAGTAGTAGTAGTAGTAGTAGCAGCAGCAGCAGTAGTAGTAGTAGTAGTAGTAGTAAAATCCACATCTGGAAATCTTTCGGCATGAAACATGGTTCTGCGAAGTGCTACAATGTCTGTCCTTCAGTTCTCGAAAGAAATATGTTTTTTCCGAAATTTTACATGGTTGTTGCTTTACTTATGTGATAAACCTTTCCAATCGCATCTGTCTGACGCCACGGTGCGAGCTGAATATTTGGGCTTATGATATGGAAAAAAATTCGCATTGAGGGTCTTAAAATGTGTACTTTTCACAAAGTGATCAAATCAAGAAACGAAAACTTGTTTCAGAATTTCGACTGGAAAGCTATAATGGCAACCCCAAGTATAAACTGGAATACTGAAATTGGTCTCCAAGCTGACCATTGTAACGCGTACCGAAATGAACTCGGTAATGAAACTCCGGGTAGCATTGAAGACCTGGGAATGGGCTGCACGGTAATGAACTTCCTACGACTATACTCCATGGAGTTTGCCTTCTTCTTATGACGATCGTAATCTGTGAAACGTTACCGTATCATTAATTGTCACAGAAAGTTGGCATCGCAAACAAACGGCGACACCAGAACGAATGACTCTCCGGAATAACATGGCGGATGACATAACGAACGCATCTACTACTGTGCTGGAGGGAAAATGGCAAACAGACAATACTAGTGCCTCTCTCTGTCCGTGACGTAGATTACGTCTTATGACGATCTATAGCTATAACGTCGCCATCTAGAGATTGAAGTCAAAACTACTTAACTCACACACGGTCGGTCACGAGCTACGCTATTCTCTGCTGTAGCGTCACCGGCAGCCAAACAAAGGATGTTAAATATTTTACCCAAATAAAGCCATCTGGCAATTACGTGCATCACACGCTTTAACATTAAGAAATCCCTAAATTTCATCCACGGAGTGTGATCACGTTATTCGTAGGTGATTAAAAATAACAGCGATTATTTTCCTTCTCTTTTAGGGTTTATACAAGACAGGTACTGAATTTTTTAATTCCACTTTGTTTAAGTCCAGGATTGAAAGTTTCATACACTCTTCAGTCCCTGACTTGAGGAACTGTACTCCGAATCTAATATCTCAGTATATAAAGACTTCTGTGGTTTACCATTTACTGTCATTAACTTTTGCTTATTGTAAATAAATCCACTGTTCACAGAAGTAAAGATAAATGGGAAGTCCTCCCTTTCCATAACATTAAGGTATACAGACAGAAAAGAGGTGCAGTTCCACTCATTCTTAACCTGCGCACTAGCCGGCGGGGAGAGTTATCCTACTTAACGCCCCGGAGAAAGAACCGCCGGTATTCCTTGTATAGGAACTGGGTGGGCCGCAGAGTTCGTCTGTGCGTTTTGGAAGACAGAAAATCTCTTTCCCCTTAAGTATATTACATAGAACGGCAAAAGACTTTTTGTTTTACAATACAGGACCTGGAATAATGCAGTCTGTATAGCGACTAGGCGGCGGGCTGGACGGTGCGGAGTTCAAATCCCGGCAGAAAAAAAGATATTTTCTCTTCTCCAAAACGTGGGAACCTGCTGTGGGTCCCACTCAGCCTCCTACGTAAGAAGTAACGGCGTTCTTTCCTGGTGATCAAGCGGCCGGAGAATGAAATTGACCACTCACCTGCAACTACAGCCGAGGTTAAGAATGAGTGGAGCTATTACTCTACTCACCCTATATGCCTTAATGACGTGGACAGAGACGAATCTGCGCTACGACGAGTTCCTAAAATGTAATTAAATCCATCCCAGTTTCCAATCTAGGGACAGTAAGGTGGCCTTTTTCTGTGGTTAAAGGGAACGGAGCCTGACGGTAACCATTCACTTCCGTCTGGTGCCGAGGGCAGTAATACTTAATACTTTGATTAATCCTTTACGGTCTTAATTGCGTAATGCTTTTGTACGGAGATAAATTTACAGCGCGTTACGGGAGTGTTAAATTGAAATGATGGGATTTATGACCCTATTCCGTACTGCTGAAAAGTCTGTCTGTCATCTCCTAAAGTTGAAGACGATCAGTTAAATCGTATCTAGTGCCGAGGCCTAGTGTCATGGAGATTTTATATCCGCGTTACTCATACCCCTTCATGCCCCGCTGCTTAGACTACGTAGTAAATTTACTATTCTATGTTAAACATATTTACTTCTACGTTGTTAACTTTGACTGCTATTTCTCTTTGTCAGCACCGAATAAAGTACGTGGAAGTGACTGCCTGACACACCTGATACTGCGCAGAGGTGTGGGATACCTCGTATTGCGTTTCACGTCTTTCATCTATGTCCACTGATAGGCGTCTGTGAGGCAGAGCAGTGTCCGCTGTGTCTCTCCGGCGTCCAAACTTTATCGTGTCTGTGAACAAAGGTAGTGTCTGCAATGGAAGCTTTGAAGCTGCCACGTTTGAGATGTAAAACAATTAATTTACACACGGAGATAGAGTTAATGAGCGAAATGAATTATTTATATTCTTGTCACGTGGAAGCAAAGTTTGCAACCCCCTTCATTTGCGAGATTTCTTGATGGCATTACATGGCAGGTATTGGTTTTGTGACTTTATTGTTTTGGCCTGTGACAACGCCATTATTTATTCCTGAGAAAGAGTATCCATTGGACATCGCCTGTAATGTTATTCCTTAGAGGCTCTATGCAACTGACCACTGTGCTTCGTAGAACTGTGTATGATTTATTTTGTGTTGTTTTGTTGCTAGAATAATGAACGGTGCAGTGCGAAGACGCAGTCTATTCTACGAAAAGTATTTATTACATAATTCAATACCAAGCAGTCTCATTCTCAGTACATAGAACTTTTATTTTGTAGGCTTGAAAAAATATTCCATTCTGAAAAGGAATGCGGAAACGCAAACCTAGTGTAGGGATTATATTCATGTCAAGTCGAAAAAATATACTGCTGGAAGCTGTTGTTATATGCGCTTTCTTTATCCGCGTTTTCGTATATCCCTGTTTTTGTCTTACGCTTCTAACGCCAACTGCGCCATCTGAGTAATGTGTGGCTTTTGGCATCTTAACGAGTCACGACATGTCAAATCGAGTCTGAGTCACTACGACGTTGGAAAGGCTGATTCAATTTGTTGTACCACACTGCGCAAGTCGATTGGACTCTACAGGTACTATGTTAAAACCTTTCCACTCTTATATTTTTTAATGTACAGTTTTTAGTCTGTAATTTTCAGCAAGTCAAGTGGTAATTGTTAAAGATAAATTTGAAACAATTTACAAAATATCCACAGTGCGTAACAGTTCTGGAGCTTTGGCCCCTTTATTATCTTTATGTTTTAAATTTGTGAACAGTTTCCAGAAAATACACTGAATGTTTTAAGACATACCATAACATTACTCGGTGTCTTAGTAAAGATTTACAATTACTTATCAGCCATATATCTTAAGCGGGGAAATTTAAAATTGCTAGGTGCGTCTTAGAGATCGATACAGCCAGTCCCCTGGTGTATTAGTCAGATTTTGTATAAGTAATGTACGCTTCAATATCGTTGGTCTATTTGTCTACATTAGTAGTATCTTTGAGATAAACAAGTTGAAAGTGCCTATGTTACCTTGCTTGCTTTTTAACCTTGCATATTCATAAAACATATCTGTATCAAACCCGCCGTATCCTCTTTATGATGTCAAAACCACTTCTTGATCGACTGTCGTGCCCGTCTCTCCTTCTGGTTCTGTTCTTACATTAATTATTATTGCTTTTATGGATATTGATAATCTCAATTTTCAGCTAATAATTCCTCTTTCACAATTCCATCCATTTTTCTTTGCTCCTTTTCATAAAATGTGAAGAACACAGGCACTCTTAAGTCATCCTTCCGCAAGGTTCACGGCAGTTTCCATTGGTTTTCCTAAAGTAATAAGTTTTTTATTCCACATCCGAAAGGTATATCCTACCCTATTCTTGCCCTTGGCAGCATGTAATTAAATATTTTGTTTGAAAAAAAGTAATACCCGTCTAGAATGCGGTCTCATTACATTTCTTCTCAGCGGAAAGGCTTTATCGCCCTCCAGGTAGAATGGGACATTTATGTCAGCGTTTGCTATCTAACTCTGCACAGAAATATTTTAAACTTTCCGAAGTAAATTCTTTTCCAGAAGACGACCCCGTGGAAGCATACTGTCATGCATTCGTGCCGTAAGTTCCGGTATGAAACAACGTAAGGTGGCATTCTACTTTGGTTATTTTAAGTCAAGAAAGAGAATGATATGCTTACAATTTTAATTTAGTAAAGCAACTAGTGATGGAACCATACGTATATATGAATTTATAAGTTTTGTGTGTTACGATTCCTGTGGCTGTCAGATGATTTATTTTTCATTATTGATCTTGGAAACTTATTTCTGATGCACGTGTTTAGTTTTCGCTTTTTTCTTGGAGTCTAAATTTCATCACGCAGACAGAGCCGTCACCTTTTGCGATATAACCATTGTGTTTTTCTTACCTTAGAGTTACCTCATAATTTATTGCTTATTTTATTTTCCTATTAATGTGCTTCTGACATCCGGCGCTACCTTATCCTTGCTGGCATCAATTTCTGTCATTAAGCCAAGGGAACATAAAAAGGACAAGACAGGTGACACGCCGCTCAACAGTGCGTTTGTTTAATGTTAACTGCAATATAAGTGGAACTAGTAACTTTGTAATCACGTGACATTGGCACTGGTGTGGAAAAACAGTTTGTTTCAATGACGTTTAACGTATGTGTTTGTAATCCTAAGAGAGTTAATCCCTGTTGTGTTTTTGGGCCCAGTATTAAGCAGGCATTTTGGCGTTAGTTACTGGAACATATTTTAAGACTAATTACAAGGAACTGAGTATGGTGTGTGATTTGAAATCTGAAATATGAGGTCAATAGCCCTTCCTGACCAACGTAATTAGAAGTCAAATTTCTGTGAGATAACATTTGAAAATGTATACTTATAGTATTCTTTATTTTTGTGAAACATGTAATAGACTGTCATAATAGAGAACCCCTGAAACAGGCGTTATATTCGGCCGCAGAATCACAGCAGTAAGTCGACGCTTGAAACTGCTGGCAATTATCTGACAGGGGATAATAGAGTACGCTTTAACAGATGACCTTCAGACATGCCTCGCGTTGAGTTCAATGAGTCTGCAGATTTGAGAGACCGTGTGAAGTTTTGAGTAATAGCTTGCAAAAGTGTGCTTTCCGTAATTGTTTCTTTACAAACAAATCTTGTAACTAAGATATTTATGAAGCCTTAGAAGTAAACTTCTGAAAACAAAATTACTCTTCCATCAGAATAAGGCACTGATGGAGCGCCCGCGTCTTTAGCTGCCAGCAACTGAGCCCCGTGCAAGAAAGACGCACGCTTCCTTCATTCGTCACATATAACTATATTACCCACAACAGAACTGTACAAAAGTGAGTTTTTCTTCATGTCGTGCACGTGGTGTCTATGATAAAAGTAAAAGTAAATTTTACCCTAGATAGACCACGAAGGCCCAGACGGGGAGTACAGGTATAGCTCTACTATTGCTTTAACCTCGGCCCTAAATGTGGATGGGATGTCATCGCCACGCTCTGGCCGCTTTACCCCCGAGAAATGAGCGGGACCCATTTTGTAGGAGGCTGGTGGGTCTGAGGGGTGTCTATGATATCGGTAGTGAATTAACCACTTTTCCAGCTTGTAACATATGCCTTCCAAATTTCTCTTACAGTAAGTTTAGTATGAAAACTTAGAGAACTTTTACAGCACACTTTATTTCGATGTCTATGTACAGGAAAAATCCTTTGAAGAAATCTGCACCTCATTCCACTCCCTCAGAGTTCCTCGAGAAAAGGGGGAAAAAAAACCTCTCTTGGTTGCTTGAATTGGATTATTCGCATACTTAACTCATAAACTTAACACACTGAGTCTGTAACTTCAGGTAAACACAAACGTAGTTTCTGAAATGGTAACTTTTGAGTGAAATGTAATGTAAGTGTATCTTGAAGGAACAAAATATGTGGGACGATTTTTCTGCGTTCTTCAGATGTGCACAGCATGATCAGTAGGCTACTACTTTTACTGAACGTGTCTTCGATTCTCGGACTTACGTGAAAATTATTTTTGAAGCTCAGCCAAGAATTCATTCAACGTTTCAACAAATTTTAGTACAGTTGGGCGAATTGTAAAGACCCCGTAATCCCACTGAATAGGGTTCATGTCATACTTCACACTGACTTTGCAGAATTTGAACTTCCAAGTCACGAATATCATTGTTGCACTTTCGAATGCAGAGTTCCATCCCTTCTGAAATACTGTTAGCAGAAATACTGTACATATATTTTAAGGATTCAGGTATTCTCTGTTGTTACGCTTGGTATCAGGTTTATCGATTCCCTACTTTTGGAATGATCTACAGCTTTAATTTTCAAGGAAAAATCCTCAACATAAACTCCATGGAAACTCCTTGATATACTCTACTAAAAGTGCAGCAGCCAGTCACTGTGGTTTAAAAGTAGTATGTCTGCAGCTACTTCATAGCTGGGGTCGCGGGTTCGAATGCCACTGTGGGCGTGGATATTTGTCTCGTGTGTTGTGCATTGTGTAGGTAGGTCCTCTGAGACGAGCTGAACATTCGTTTAGAGGAGTCCACAGTGGCGTGTGTATAATTGTGTGTGATCTAGAAGCCTCAAAAACGAGGCGGCCTAGGCTCGAGTTGAGCTGGAGCGCCACAGAAACATAAGTGCGGCAGCAATGAGAATAAACTCTTTGGTTCAAGGTGGATCCCATGTTGGTGCATGGAGTACGTACATAATGTCGAAACAGATAGGAACTTTTGCGGATGCAAGTGTAGATGACGGCAGTCTTATGAGAAGTGAAATTAAATATCATGTCACTCTAAGGAAAACTTAGTTTCGGGTGTATATCATAGAGCAGTTCCTGTGTATAGGTCTACATGAGATTAGGCCTACTCAGTGGACGAGACAGCGAAGTATCCCGCACATTGAATTTTAAAAGATGCGCGTCTGCAATGTATTTAATATTTTCCATGGCAGCCCTCCTCACAAACGAGCAACGGCGTCATAGATAAGTAGCCCTTGTTACCACACGTAGTTCCTGCTGCTAGTAATTGGGTTTGTAATATGCTACATACACATTTTACGACTGATGTCATCGGTTTTTATTACCAGTCAGTGTATTTCCTGTGGTTGTCGCCTTGTTATTCTCCCAGTTCCCTAAACGAGAAATTTCGGCCTTTTCACGGACCTGTCGCCATGCCATACAAGGTTTCGAGCCCCACTTTAAACGAAGCTAATATACTGCCTGCTTACAGCGGGTATAGCGTGACTATGGCTGTGTGGCTGGTGACAGGAAATTAAAAATTCGTGACACGGAAGTTTGAAGTATCGAATTCCAAGAAATGCTTGCAATTACTGTGAGTAATATTTATGTAAACATTTGCAATTTCATAAAGAGTCAAGCGGAGGAACATACTATAGCATCTCGCCAATAGCCCCGAAGAGGCAAAAAAATATAATCGAGAGTGGAGTTGGGTGTATTATAGGCAGCCCTGCAAAATCTGTGTGTTTCGAATGTTCTGTACTACTCTTAATTATACATTGTGTTTATTTAATTTTGCAAACTAAGTGAACGAGTAATCAGATCATGCTGTGGAAACGGGTCAAAATTGGTGGCACGGAAAAAAATTTCTCTAAAAGCTTTCTAATTAAATTTGATTGCTGCTGATGAAGGGGTTTTGTTGCAATAATTTGAGGCACGTATTTGTTATACACATTTGCAACGACAAGCGCTATTGCTGTGTAAGTTAGGAAGAAGGGAATTTTATTGCTTACAAATAATGATTAACAATATTGGCTTACATATTTATTGATGATTAACGTCGATTTTGCGTCACTTCCTGTATTTCATCGGTTGCATTTCAGAGAGCTGTTACCAGGCATGAACTTTTTCGGGTGCGTTACATGGGATGCTACATTCGTGAGACATGTCTACCAAACATATTTCCTTAAGTATTCGGATATTCTGACATTCTGATATTTTAATGTTGTAAACTATAAGCAATAGGGCAAAAATGTTTATATTTATACACATTTTGATAAATACTCTACTTGTTTCTTGTACGTTAGTAAGGCAATGAACTTTAAAACGTTGTGAAGTCGTAATGACGTCACATGTGTGACATAACGCAGTTGGGTTCCTTTAAATCATGTCCTGGTTTAAGACTAATATTTCCATATACACGTATGTGCGCAGTAGGTAAATTGCCAATATGCGGTTCAGATAACTCACACTTTGCGCCACATCCCCAGTATAACCATCAGTTCATCACCACATTCGTCACGTTACCCATCACCACTATGACAAGCATGAATGTGCTCTTCATTTCCGTAATATAAGAATTACAGTTTTTCACCGATTTTCAATTACGACTTATAAATTTTATCGTGTAATTTCTTACACCAAAGTACAAGAAGGTTACTCCTTATATTTTATGAACCACAGGAAGGCAGTTGTGCATTATGATGAAAGAGAAGATCGTGCGAGTTTTTAAGGTACATGAAGTATGGTCCTGTGATTAAGCAATTATATAGGAATAATTAGAGAGCACAAAGGATTTAGATCGTTACAGACTCACTATGTCAAAAATTAAAATTTTAAAGACCACGAACACTTAGGTGTATTAACAGGGTGTGAAAACCTGTTGGGAAAAACTGACGAAAAATATGTTTTGCATTTCTACTATATGCTTACAACAACGTAGTAGTAGTAGTAGTAGTAGTAGTAGTAGTAGTAGTAGTAGTAGTAGCAGTAGCAGTGGTAATCAGTAATGTGGAAGTTTCAGAGGAATTAGGGAAGATGTGGAGATAGCAGTTCATAAAATGAGAGCAACAATCATTTCAGAAAGTGGTTTTGGACCCACGTTACCACTGAGTCAGTCGTAAAGTTGCGGCGACTGGTAGCTGCCATAGAGTCGGTAACCCGCAAATGACAATAACAGCAGACGCAAGTCTTAGTAATGCTCCATCTAATTGCTTAACTACTTAACTACGTTATTTAACCTAAACAGGTTATTACAGTCTGAAGTTAGCACAAATTAGAAATTATGTAGCAGGGAGAGGTCGAGGCCTACTTTGATATGATGTCCTGCTATTTTCGAAACCAAGACCTTCCGAATAAATAGTGAATCATTGTGCGGTGGGTACCATTTAAATAACTGAGAATTACAACACAATTATTACTATTACTACAATTACGACAAGAAAGATGAAAATTAAGATGAAGGTGAAAATGATAGACATGGTAATTAATGAACATTCCTGTTCAATACAATACAGCGAATTTCTAGACCATTTGAGCACCTGTTAGCTCTTCTGGATGGACTCCGATAAGTAGAGGGAATAATAATAATAATAATAATAATAGTAAAACAACTTGCTAGTTTAAGAGCTCTAAGGCCAAGTATACAAGTAGCACAAAATACATACAGCACAAATCACACTAAAAACACACTCACAGGAAACCAAAGTAACAAAAAGACAAAAGAAAGTTACAAGTGTCGCTGACTGAACACCTAAAACAAATGATAAAATCAACGTTTTGAATGGTTCTGCTTAAACTGAATTGCTGAAACAAAAGGTTACGTAAGACAGTAATATAAAGGGAATAAAACATAAGCAATTACCCAAGAAATTAAAGCGCTAGACAACAACGATAATTTACGTAAAATTTCAGTGTGCAAACAACTATTGTAGAGTCTGAGTAAGAGGTGTGGTTTGTCCGCTAAAAGTACGTATATCATTGCATAAAAAGTGTAATGTAGTTGATGATACTGATGACAATGATGACATTAACATCTCCACCAGCAACACAATCATCATGCCTATAATCGTCATCGTCATAATCAACGGAGCTTTAAATAAAAGTAAACGGTACGAAGGAATTTATAGAGAAGAGCCCAGCATTACTGTAAGGTCCCGTGCAGGTAAAACTTCTTATCTTTCTGAGGTGACCGAAATTATCTGTAGAGAAATACAAATGGAATTAGGCGCTGAAAATTGTGCAGAACCTGGAGTTGGGTAAGGAAGCTCTAAAAAATGTGAATGCAAGAAGCGCAGTTGGTCAGGTCGTGATTTAGGCACGCGCAGGTGTTTCTCTCCCGATAAAGTGATGCATACTGAGGCTAATATAAACTTCAATTCTCACAACGTTTATCGGTTTATAGTATTATTAGACAGTTACTGTTCCTTCGTAAGTAATACGCAATATTTAATTTTAGTGAAAATGTTCCCAAAATTTGCTATGTTTACCAAGCACAGAACAACAGCATAGGAATGAGAAGCAATAATTAAGATTACGTAGGAATAAGGAGACCTTAATTCCGTTAAGGGGTCAGGCGCCAGGGGCTGTATTATGCAGAAGCGGCTGAATGTCTGGGGTCGTAATGTCATGAATTCTGAACTACATTAAAATACATCATGACGTGGTAAGCGTGTGACCTCACTGAATTTGAATTTAAAGTTTTCTTTGATACTGCCAACTGGATTACTCTCATATAAATGGCTTCATCCCTGTACAAAGTGCAGTGGCAAATCAGAGAAGAGGAGATATAAGGATGTTGCGAGATAGCGCTCAGCTGATTGTCTGTAGCTCTCATGTGTCTTGTTTCTTTATGTATTTGTTTATTTGTAAATATGCCTGAAAACTTTAATAAATACACACATAGAAATAAGCAGATTACAGATTAAATTATAAAAACATAATCGGGAATTATTTGTTATTTTTCAGTTCTCAGGAGCTTGTGGATACCTTCAAAATATATGAGATAGTTCTGTAAACATAAAAAGGAATTTTTATAGGTTTTTACTATTAAAAGCCTTAGCTTAACCTGGAGGATGAACTTAAACTACGAGCACTTGAAGATGGACTTATTACGGCAAGTTCTTAAACTAAAAGGAACAGCCAAATTTAGGGTAGGTCTATCGCAAAAATAAAAGAGATTTAATTAAAATTGGCGGCGTAATTTGTGAAACTCTTTGCATTGCGATGATGTGGACGTATTGGTAGCGCATGGGAATTTTCTAGGGTGGTTACAGGGGTGACAAGTATCAGACCGTTAATATGTATTTTGGGCAGATATGTTGTGAGTATATGAACTGGTTGAGGTTTTTGCCACTGCTTGGGTTTGTTTTTGGCGGCCCTTGATTTTTGGCTTCTGTTGTCATAGATTTAGGCTAGTTAGATGCATCTGGAATGTACGGGGAGTGCCCATTATCACGTCTTAAAAAATTAACAATTAAGGTTAATGAAACACATTTCCTATATGGGATCGGTACAAATCCTGACGCTAAAAAATGATCAAACCTTATTTAGGCCGGACAGGTAAATATTCTACCAACTTATGGTTCTGAAAGCAGTTTTGTCTGTCATCCCTGTCCCCCAAAACCAGTGCTGTATAAACCTATAATATTGTATTATTAATTTTTAAAATTAAAAATGGATGAATTTCACAAAGTAAATGATTCCAGATATGAAAACCCATCTTCAGAATCGTCAGATATACAATCAGTAGATTGTTCTGCTTATAAAGTTTCTAGTGTCCATTAAGGAAGTATCCGGAGATAGCTTAGTTTAGACCTTATAAGTACACTGACAGGAAATTTATTATTTTCCTTCAGTCCTTCTGCACGAATACATACACCGTGCTTTTAAAAGTGTCTCAAATTAGTGTTTTTCTGATCATAGGCGTAAGCGTTAATTTAATCTCAAACCTGCAGACCTACACATATTCGCTGTGATGTATTCTGTTTAGTTCTTGCTCAGGCTGAAGTATACATATTCGCTGTAATGTGTTCTGTTCGTATCAAGTACGCGCTGAAGCACACATATGTTCTCTAATGTGTTCAGTTCATATCATGGACGCACTAAAACAAAGGGAGGAACTTTAATCCCTTCGCGAGGGTCTCGTTCTACGAACTGTAAGAGAAAAGACTTGGCGCAGAAAAGAAATTGCGCAAGAAAGAGAAACTGTCCTTAAGAACAAAGTTGGATTATACCGACTCACTACTGTCACGGATACGTTGCCAAACTGATACATGAACTTGAAGCTCTTTGATCTAAATGCATATGATGAAAGCTACCCTCTGAATTTGACTTGGAAACATAGTGTGTTCTGTAATATCTTCACTCATGTGCATGGCAAATTATTCCACCCTTCTATTGGCAATATCAGCACAAACTTAATAATCTGTGGCAGGGTGTTTGAATTAGGCACCGGAGCATTTCTACAACCGATTCAGTCACAAGACGATTTTGAGGATAATCTGTTCTTTCTAGTCATGATTAGTCACTTAAATTCTAACATCAAATAACTTCATCACATTAGAGTGACAGGTGAAATTGAAAGCAACAGACATGACTTTTGAAAGCTATATTAGGGGAAACTGTCAAATAAATTGCCCTCTACTTACATTCATTTTTTGTAACGTACTACAGTTTGAAGCACTAATAATAATGTTTTTCCGTACTACTACTACTACTACTACTATACTTCCAGTACTACTACTACTACTACTACTACTACTACTATACTTCCAGTACTACTACTGCTGCTACTACCACCACCACCACAAGTATCATCACTACTTCGAATGAGATTAACACCACTGCAACCCTCTGCATTTTAGTGTCCAACAAGTAAAAGGAAAAAAATTCGTTAGGTATTTAAACTTTCGAACCTTATAATATATTACGGTATTTAATTTACACTAAATTCAAAATTTAGAAGAGTGCCAAAGTAAAATAAATGTGTTTTATGACCAGCTGATAGACTGAAAAAATTATGTCAGCCTCACTGAAAAACTGTTTTCCTTGTTGGGTCAACTTTTTTTTCCTCTGTTGAGGTCTGGGTGTTAATTACAATGAAATTACAATGTAACCTATTGTTATGAAATTCCCGCACAAACCGATTTTAGGCGCGTTCATATTCCTGAGGGATGCTTACTGAAACTCCTCTCCCTCTCTGCCTCTCACTGTGTACGCACGTAGCAGATCGAGACAAGTATTTCGAATTTTTATGAAATCAGATACTGGAGAAATTTATTGAAAAATTGTCGAGATATTTGAAGTTTTAATTCGATCAGAAAATTTGATTGACCGATTTAATGAAATCCACTATCATTCCTATTGGTCTTCAGTACCCATGCGGTTATGCATCTATGCTCAAAGCGCATGAACTCTTTCCATGACGCTTAACTGTAACGCTGTTGCTAGGGTAATGCAATGCAGAAACTATATCAAGCATCAGATCTGGAAGTAAATGATACGCCATAGTAGTTATACTACGATCACATTTCCTAATTTTTTTTGACAATATTCTCTTATTTTCAGTTACGGAAACTACTTGTAACTCTTTTTTTTTTATTCCGTGAATACACAGGCTAATATATCCACCTATTTTATTCAGACTGAGCGTCATCTCCGTCAGTATTTTTGTTTTACTTCTGTCACGAATACCTAAACGCAGACGTGATCGTGACTAGTGAAATTTTAATTTCATTTGCTTTATTGTTATATGTTCTAAGCTTGTGTTTATATATCGTACGTGAAACGCAAATAACTTTGTGTCTTATCATGTCATTATTACGTCTAGTGTTGGAAACGCAATGGAAACACTTAAATTATTGCATCGTGTATATAAAATATTTTGAAATGCTGTTTTTGATTTAATAGGATGCAGATGAACACGTCGACATTTTTGTGTTGAGATCTGAAAATTATTGATATATATGGTTTAAAATAAATGTAGAATTTTGTGGCTTGTCATTTTGTTTTGTACTTTGTTTGATTACTTGCAAATATCAGTGCATTTAAATGTTTATTTTTCGTCGGAATTACTGTATTTGTTAAACGCTTCTATTGTTTCATAACTTCATTTTTGTATTTTGGTTAGTAAAAGAAAATAAGTGCATGCTTTATGTACAAGTAAATATAGCCATCTATGGATGCGTTCACACATTTAAATAATTAGCAGGTTTTAAAACCAATAAAGGAATACCCCGTTTTACTATACACGTATTCATAAGTGAAGTAAGCTGATTTTCTGGAGTGCTGTAATTTCTTCCGTTATGTCGTTTCCTAACTCAGCTTCAAAAAGGGCCGTAATCTTACATTCCATTCCAGGTAGGCTTTGGGAACTGATTGAACTCTTAATAATAATTCCTTCTTAATACAGCCAGACCCAGGATACTGATGGAATATTAAAAGAGAAGAAGCAGAAGGGAGGTAAATAAATACAGAAGGAATTTTTGGAGAATGAGTAAGGCCCATACCTGAAAACACTTCTTGACACTTTCGTAAGTGCTGGCTGCACATGCGTAAAACGCACATGATATTAGGCTACTTGCATTGAAATTCCAAGTGGCATTCCTTATATTATCAGATATAAGTAACATGACAATTAAAAAGACGTAGATTGATGGCATTTCAAACTATAATTGACAGGTCTAAGATTTAAATAAAAAGAGTTCAAAGAATATTGAAAGCCCCAGAAATAAATATTTGGTATAAAAGTCTGTGATACCTAACCTTACAACACATAAGGTAGGTGAATGTTTGGCGATCAGATCTTTGGTGTTCTGGAATGTTACGCGGCGTTGATTGGTAGTGAGTTACCGACATTTCGGAATTATCAGTCTCAACTTCAAGGCCCGAGCAGTCCGCTTCTTCTTGGACTGCTCGGGCCTTGAAGACTGGATCGATAGGCTGTCTCGAAACGTTGGCAAATAACTAACAATCAACGCAGCGTAACATCCCGGAAGAGTGAAGAACTCATTTACGCCGCAGCAGACGCCAGATATCACACAGTATTTCAAAATTATTAAGAAGATTAATACATCCTGAGATCTAACGCTTATACTTTAATGGTAACTTACGGATATTACAGAGGAACTGCTGTCTGTTTTACACTGAACCCTGCGATTTCGGGTTCCTCTCTAACATCGAAACATTTTTACCATAATGCAAAGCATCACATTCCGCAAAACAATAATCTTCATCATCAGAGTGTACTAAACATGCTTGTGTGTAATTTTTGGTTTCCGTTTGCCTGGTATTAAAATACGTAGATGTAATGTAAAAGAGATTAAAATACAACCATTAAAAATAACTCGCCTCAGACCTCACAAATAAATGTTCCATCGTTTATCATTTTGGAATTGGAAGCTTACATGATCGTGGTTTTTATTTCCCCGCGGCAGTTAGCGTATTGCGTGGGCTGATATAGACATCGGGGTCTTGGCGGAATCCCCCGAACTCGTATTCTGAGGGCTCGACAGGGCTGCTGGAGAGAGACGGACGTCAGTTGCAAACCGGCGCGCTCTCCAGTTGGTTGCTTCTGCAGCCCTTACGGCCAAACCCATTCACGTACTTATCACAGGTGCAATATGGTGAGTCAACAGTTGGATATTTCCTGAACTCTGTATAGCAAGGTAATAAGGCAGACTGCTCTTTGAATGGGGCAGCAGAATGTGTGAGTCTACAGAAAACGTTCAAATGCATGATGGTACGAGTCTGAAGAATAACGTATTTAAGAATCTACCAACACTGCACGCAACGTAAAATATGGGGCGCGTATGTGTTTAAATAATACAAATTTGAAAAAAAATATCTTAACACTTGGTAGAACATTACAATGATAACAATTTAAATTAAAACTAAAAATGAAAATTTGTTCAACATTGAAAATGGAATTGAAATATACTAACTATTTTTACATTAATATTCTTCATATGTTTACTTTACCTGAATCTTTCGTGCGCGGATGTTTGTTTTGAGCATTTACTTTCTATGTTCTAAAGTAAACTACTGCAAAAAATGTTAAACTAAGTGGCATTGTACGCCAATCAGATCGATGACTTTTAGATGCAATTTTCAAAGAGAACAAAGTAGTGTATTTAGGGAGAGTAACACAATTCTACTTCAGAGACAGGTCGTTTACTGCGGTAATATAAAAACGAGCTTTGAAAATTTTAAAGAAATGTAGTTATTGTAGGCTTAGTAAAAGAGTATCTCATGTCGGCAGAACTGTGTCAGTGAGAACATTCTTGTGTGCATGACGGGCGTAAAACTGACATGCAGCGTCATGTTCTGAATGTTCGTTTGTCCGTCTGCATATTCCATCTTCGAAAACAGTTTAAGAATTTTAATGGCACTTGTAATTGAAGCGTGATTTTACTGAAAATTAACTACCGAATTTAATTTAGGCGTATGTCCGCCTAACATTTGTCGTATTCTGCTTTCTATGAAGCTCAAGTCGCAGTTTTATGCCAAATGGTCGACAGCTAAAAACTGTAGCCCCATTAAAGACCTGCACTGTCAAACATACTTCAAGAAGGTGCGTGTAGGCCGTAGGGAAGCACAACGAACGGTAACTTATGGCTATGCTGTTGCTTGTGTGTCTATAGTGTTATCAGCTTCGAAGCAACAGATTCAAGTTTTCAATAGAGGAAGTTTAGGGCCAGTCAAATACCAAAAAAAAAAAAAAGAAAAACAACAACAACAACAAAGAAGGCGTTTGTGTTTTCCCTGTCGGGCCGCTTGATTTACTGCCTCAAGAAAAATCTTTAATTTAAAGTTGGAGGCTACTTATTTTGGTATCCTGAAGACATATTGAGTACAGACTAGAATTTAACTGACAGGATTATCACGGTAATTCAAAACACTCAGACTAACAAAATGCACAATATTGTTTCTTAGACTTTCATATTATAACATTACGTAAACTCCAGTTACATATAGTGTGTTATCTTTTATTAAGCACTTAGGATGCATCCGATATACTGTATACCAAGATCGAACACGCTTTATTCTACAAGGAATTGTCTACATTGTGACTACCAAAATCCTTTAGATCATGTACACTGTGTACAACAGTTGCTAATTTAGCTTCATGCAGTATTATTTTGGTTGGGTCCCCGATGATCTCTTGGGGGTCGAGACAAATGGGGATGGTTTATGTGTTATTGTAATATACGCGTAAATATCTAAAGAACAAAATTGTGCATTTTATTGGCCTGAATGTTCCGAATTATTTATCGACAGTGCACGGAACGAACAATATAAAGTTTAAAAATTATCATGGTCTTTTGGTATGATGAAATGTAGATAAATGAAACTAAACTCTCTTTTTTTCCGAGAGCTATGAACAGTGAGTGAGATGTGGAAATATTGCTCGCGTCTTGTGTCCTCGTTAGGCTATTTTCTGTTTCGTGCTTTTTTGTGAATTTTCATTGGACATAAAATGCTCCTAAAATGCATATCATATTGGTACCTTTCGTTATTTAGTAGGGACAACAGTGCAAGATTTGCAATCAGATATAATGAAGAAGTACAACTGTATCGCGTTTGTTCTCTCTAGTCATTTTTTAATCCTTTTCGCCGTAATAGCTCTATTAGTGACATGGCTGTCAGAGACTGGACGACTGAGGTTTTCTTTAGGCAAAAGCAGGAATTCTAATGAAAAGCTCACATGCATCTCTGTTCTCTCCCATGCATTCCACATGCCCCGCCCATCTCAAGCCCTTCTATGTGACGACTTCATTAATATGGTAAAAAGAGTATCAATAAATTGTTGGTGTTAATGCTACAGTTTAATGTTGATTAATTTTCATATTACATGCGCTATTTATTAACAGCAGTTAACCACATGCAAATCAGATTTGTAATTAAGAATTGTATCTATGATACTTCTGTATTTACATTATCTTTAAACGGAAGTAAAGTGTGTAATTAAGACTTGAATGCACTCCAGTGTCTCATAATGAACCGGCCTTCGTACTCCGGTTTATTGCCTGGATACTTATGGCAGACATATCTGGATTAGGCCAGGAGTGGTTAATTTTTTATTTATCACAGTAGGTTAAAAGAAGTCTCTGTAATATGCGACGTACCGAAAGTGAGGTGTAGAAGAGTTAACGCTATTTGTTATGCGCGTTTAGTGTTAAATTAACTGCTTTTTATATTTCTTTATGATTAATTAAAAAAACTGGTGATCACAAATTTTTATCAAAGTGGAAATACTTATGAGCCTATTTTTGCTTTCATAGAACGTGAAAGTTTCTTTTGACGCATTTCGGTACTAGCATTGCATCGAACGAATATAATGGAAATAATATAAATTGAAAATTATGTAAACCTCTTTTTTACGCAACGGCTTAAATAGACCTAATTCGTGAAGTTTGGTGCATACAAGACGTAGACTTTTCCTTACGTCCAATAATCAACTAGTTTTTTCAAAGTTGACACAGACCTGAGATAAATATGCCTATTCTAAGTCTGTTGAACATAAGTCTGTATACAGACGTACGATAATTCAGGATGTTTCAGTCGGTAACGATCGAGAAAGCGTAGTTTGATTCTCGGCAGGCGCAAGTGATTGCTCTGTAGTCCGAAGTGTTCAGACGCCCACTGGGGCCTGCTCAGGTCCTCTTTAGTGGGTAAGTGGGGCTATTTGCTCACGTATAAAGTGGCCAGGACGTGAAGCTGAAGGCTTACTTGCATTTAGTGTCAAGGTTAAAAGTGAGTGGAGCTATATCCCAACTCCGTTTATGAATTTATGGCTTAGAGAGGGACAAACTGATCCCTAATTGACAGGCGCACGAACCAACCCTGTTGCTGACTGTGATATTACATTCTAGAGTTTACGTTTTCATAAAGGTTTTTAGGAATGGGTCTCAGGAGATCTCCCGGTCTTCTCCGCGATCACTCGTTTTGCGCGGGTATTCCAATCACGGGGGTGCATCCGCAGTGGCTAGCAATCCGCGCCATTATATTTGAGGCAACTCGACATAGTATATATGCCTTTCCGTTTGCGCATTAATTCAAAGCAGCTATAAATTTAATTCTGAAAAGAAACGTTGTGTATCCAGACACTCGCACAATGGCAGTGAAGCAAGACATGTATTGTATAAAGAGTAGCTGGCATGATCCAGAACGCTACAACGATCCACGTATCAGTACAAGAATTATACGCAACGCTATATGCCATTTAAATCTACGGTTACATGAGGAATATGGCGAATCAGAGCTTACGTGTGGCGAAATACATAATCTTCCCTTTTTTCCAGGAATGATTTCCCAATTTTCTTCTTTCATTTTACAACATTTTATGATGCCTGACTTGACATTAACGACAGGTTTTAGAAAGTGATTCTGCAATTAACCAACAAGGAATAAGTAATACCACAGAAACCTACATTCAGCGGACAATCAGCCTTCCAATCGTATGTCTTTCCATAAATAAGTAGAATATTCGACACGTTTATTATCGGCATAATCTGCAGTCACAGTTGGTCTTATTGGCAATTAATGTGCACGGACTCGTACACCTTTTAAGCAAGCTACATATTTTGGATGTTAAAGAAAAATAGGAGTTGAAAGACATTGAAATCTCTCTGTAAGGCGAGTAGTCCCCGCGTCCTTTTGGTGTTCAAGCGATAGTCGATAATATTTGACCCGTAAAAATGCTTATCCTCAGGGATTTGTTACGGTTTCTCCTGACCTTCATTCCTTATCAACGTAAATGTTTAGTCTTTAGCAATGGCAGCTGTGTTGGTTCTTCTTTAAAAGACATTTGTGTAGTGCAGTTCTCGTATACTTATTGTATGACAAGTTTATTTTTGGAGGGAAAATAAAATGGCGAAGAATCTGATAGGAAAATACCTGAAAAGTCAGAGCTGGCAAACCCGCTGAAATTTCAGATAACTAGAAGTATAAATCAACCAACCAATGCACAGGAGTATAGGCAAGTGTAAGTTGTATTTTCATCTCCTACATATGATTCGGAAAAATAAGGCACGGTGCATACAATATAAAATTTCAAAATAACTATTTAAAAATATCTCTTCAAAACTACCCGGCCAATTTTCTCAACCGGAACAAGGACCTCTTAACACTTCAAACCCTAGTGTCTTAATATACACACAAACACAATCAACGCCAGAATTCTGCATTTTATTTACGCCGCGTATTTATGTTTTCTCATGTAATTCTCACAATAAACAGCGATTTTGTTTTTCTATGAAGCATTCACCGATTCTTTTTCCTAAGTGAAGCACACTGTGTTCTCTGTAAGATACGAACAGCATCTGTATATACATGTCGCATGTTAACTTAATCTAAAAGGTGTGACGGACATCGTGTAGCTTTCTACTTAAGCAAATATGTATCTTATTAGTTACATATTGAGCAACGGTATCATAAGTCTGCTGAATAATTTGGCTTTCTGATGGGTCGCTGTCACACTCTGTATAAATTTTATTAATAACTGTTAACTATTTGAAATATATCCCATGTCTAGCTACAGTTCATTAGGATAATTCTCCGGTAACACTGTCTTGTTCAGTAATCCACAAAGTGACTGAATGTGCGCGATGTCTACAAGGCACTTATGCCTGAAACAAGTCTTTTCCTTTAGATGAGTTCTTTATCCTTTTAGCAAGAGGAGTTTACTCTATAATGTTGTATTAACAACTGTTTAATCAATATTGACATGGAGTTTTCTATACTTTAAACTCTGTGGTTTGTGTTGCATTCTGGGATTGATATTTCAACTGCAAGTTACTGCTTGATATAAGGCACTGGCAATTTGTTAAACTTCTAGACTGATCTGTGTTCCATAAAAATGAGATGTTAACGAAGATTGTCTCCTCTTTATTGAAGATACATAAATCTTGTGCATAAAACGACTCTGCCATAATACTGGTATTGCTGATGGCGGGAAATTGAATGGTATAAAGGTCATGTCACCTCCAAGAGAGTTCTACTGCAATACAAAACACGAGCGTGTTCTTGCTTTCTGAGCCTTCTGTACAATACGAAGAGTTAGGTGAAAGGAAGAGCAATAACAGGAGAATGCTGTGACAGAGGATTAATGCTAGATCTTTTTAGAGCTGCTTTCTCCATCTTACGTGTATTGACCTGGGCTCAAATCGTCGGGAGTCCCAAAAGAGGTTGTGTGCTCGCTACGAAGCCATCCGTTTGCCATAAAAAATTTAAGACATCGCGTCCTAACACTTTTCCTTACTTCACTTCTCAGTGCGTTATTCTGTCTTTAGTACTAAATCGGCTATTCTACTTTCTTTCACAGGCTATCAACTTTTTGTAAGACTCTCTTCTTCATTTATTTCTACACTACTCTGCTTTGTGAATGTTCTGACACTTTTATCATTTTTAAGGCCTTAGAATCTCCTGATAAAAGTCACAATATCCATTAGTGGAACTCACATGTGTGTTGAAGATTATTGCGTTGGTACTATAAACCCGGAGGAATGGACCTAATTTTATAGTTTAAGTTACACTTTTATTACGTAAGATGTTAAATGTCAGTTACGAGTACCAGCAACTGAAAGCATTAAACAGGCACAGCATTATTTTTGGGTTCCCACGCGGCTACTGTGTATTTAATTTTAAATGAGATTACACCAAATTTAAATATTAACCCCTTTTATATAGATGTACTCTGTAAGCTGATTCTAAAACGTGGAATTTATGTGCTTATGTCATTGGTCGTGTGTGAAATTAGGGATACCAGCTCTGAGTCCATAGGCTGCAGTCAAGCATGGCCGTGTATATTTGTATGCACTTTTCACCAGCGCTACTCATTCTGCCCAGCTCCATAGTTATTATGGTTTGTGCTAAGAATCTGAAAGTGGGCTATTCCGTTGTGCGTTGACAACAAAATAATAGGAAGAATAAATGTTTCGGCACTATCCCTGTACGATCCTCGGGATGGCACAGGAGTAGTGCCGAAACATGTAGTGTATAATTGTGATAGTTAAAAACAACTTGAATAAATTTAAGTTGTGCTGTACGGCCTTTTATTGTTCCTATAATTTTGAGCTGATAATGCTTATGACTTAACTTACTGCTAACAGATTCGCAGGATTCGGCGTAGCAAAAATGAAGGAAGACAATGTGAATCAACTGCAGTCCCTGTGGTTCTATAAACAAAAGCTTAACCAGTGCAAGCTTGTTCAGTATTCTGGATACCTGAGGTATATACGCAATGCAGCTACAGTGTTTCTTATGCGTTTGGAAATAAAATTTTATTTCCGAAGTTTCTGTGAACATATTTCTTTAGTTGTGTCTACCTCCTGATGCAGTGTCGGACATGAATATTATATGCATTAGAAAACCGACTTCGTAGTACTACATATGAACAGTACGTCACATGAGGAACTTTCGACTCTATACAGAGTGTTTATTCAATTGGTTTCTGGAAACACGGGCTCGGTTACGCAAAGTCAGCCATCGGTGATGATTCTGAGCCCTTGCCTTCTGCCTGTCGTATTAGCAAATAATTTTATAATAAGTCGGGCTTAATATGCAATCTCTTTCTCTGTCTCCAAACCGATCATTTCTAAAGTCTTACCCCTCCCCCCACCAATCTCTTTCTACGTTCTATCTCATCAGATCTGTTGAATTCTTCGCTGTGTAATGTCTAAATCCAAAATTGCTCAACTGTGTCTTCCTCCATATGTCCAAGAAGTGTTTTCAGCATTTTACTCTGCAGTGTGCGTACTTATACATTATCTTCGTTCTGAAGGTAAAAAATACGTCAAGGAATAATCGCACATTAATATATGACATTCGTATAGGGCCGTTCTATAAATATATTCATGATTACGAGTAACAAGAAAACCTCTGCGGTGGAATCACTTAGCACCCAAAATGTCACACTTACCTCCCAGAAATGAACAATTTAACACCTGTTTCTTACAGTTTACTTCCTATTCAATCACAGTAAAGAACACTACTTGCGCGTGAGTCTGATATCCAACGAAAAACATCAAATGAGCGATAGAATATATTTGAGTTTATTCTAGGTCTCTAAACCGACAGCTCGAGCGATGTAAAGCGTAACGAAAAAAAAAAACAATTATTTATTTGACCTGAGAGTGGATCGACCACGCAGCTCGTAAACAATGTACAGACACTGTGATGGGCTGTTATGTCGGGTATTTAATCGTGTAAATGTCTTCCTGGCGAATACAATATGTATGGATACAAGTACGTTTTAGCATTCCGCTTTACAGCGCAGTCATTTGCAGACGGCTTGCTATGTGTCATCGAATGAGTTATAGAATGATCGGTACAGCGCATTGTGTGGCTTCCACCAAGCTGAGCGCAGAGTCTCCGTGTATGGAAGCTTCCTCCTACTCGTACACCTAAATGCATAGAATATACCAAAGAATGGACGCACGGTTTGCACAATGCGTATACTTCAATAAGCATGGTATAGAATTTTTCTGTATAAAAGCGTTTTAAGTCTGCGCAAAAGGGAGAAATTTTCCGTAGCCCGAATGAAAAAGAAGGGAATGTAATTTTCGATAGACACAACATCAAATAATCTTGTATATTTTTCTTTCTTTCTTTCTGTCTTTCTTTCTTTCTTTCTTTCTGTCTTTCTTTCTTTCTTTCTTTCTTTCTTTCTTTCTTTCTTTCTTAAGAAATATATAAATTTGTGTCTCAAACATAATAAGGAGAAGCAATATAATTACTGAATTCTTCATAGTCCGGCTGTGAAAACCGCAAGTTTCCCCCTTCTATAAAAGGGTTTTGCAGTTTGGGGTTCTGAAGATTTTGACTTTGAAGATGATACTCCGTGGGTTGCTAGTAAACACTTTCGTATCATATCCCCATGTTTCGTCTCAAACTTTCATCGATTGCAAATAGCTTGTCACATTTGGCACTATATATTTCACACAACAGTACTTAATTTAACGTATACATAAGCCTAATTCTCTGAAGTTCTCCATTTTGTTAATATCTGTTTCATAAATAGCCGCTTTTGTGGAAACGCTGTAGACTTACATCATTCTTCAAACATCTGTTCTGACAAACAATTGCAGGACTCTAAATTTAATGTCTACAGCTTTCCCGCCTCGCAATTTCATGTTACCGCCGTAGCCATATTGTTGAGAACAGAATGGTAATAATATTCCTTCGTAAATAAAGTCTCAAGTGGCATGAGACTCATACAAAATGTAATGACATTTGTCCAAGTAAAGTGTGTAGTGCTGGCTTCAATATTCAAGCAAACAGAGTATCGACTCGTTAACATATTCCCCATGAAGGACTTCTCCTTCGGAATCCTAGAGTAATAGAAATGAATGGGAGCGGTGATAATGAAAACGTAAGTCATATGGGCTGCTACGCCTTGTCACCTCTCTTACCGACATTTCGAGACAGTTTATTGCCGCTTTCTTCGTGGTCAAACAATCAAATTCATCTTTATTCCGTGTGTCTCAAGGTAGACACATGATGGCCACTAGAATAATCCGTGTTTGCTTCTTAATTCCAAAAGTGCCAAGGGTCAACATTTTCACAATTTGCAAGAACTGCTGTAGCAGCATTACCTTTGGCAGTTTGTCTGAAATGCTTAGTCAGTGCTTAGTTCGTGACTTTTCCACTACTTTAAATCTATTTTGAAATTTTAAATAAGTTATTATTCATGCATAAAAAACAATTAGCTGTGACTGTTACCTTCGTTATGTCTGTCCGTCCGCATGGAACAACGAGGCTCCCACTTGACAGATTTTCCTAAAACGTGGTATTAAGTATATTTGAAAATCTGTTGAGAAAACTAAAGATTAATTGAAGTCTGACAAAACTAACAGGTACTCTACATGAAGACATACGTACATTTATGATAATATGTAGCTGAATTATTTTTAGAATGAGACATTCTTTCAGACAAATATTGCAGAGAAACTCAAAACACAAATTTTATGTTCAAAAAATTTTCCCGAAAATCGTACCGTTTATGAGATAATGTGGAAAAATATGGTATAGCCGGACAGAACACAGATGACAATATAATAAGCCGCATGCGCTTTGCATGCTGGATAACTTAGGCTGCAGAGACACACTCAGAATATGTAATACATATTGCTTTCCACGACGACAATGGTTACTCGAAGGCGCCTCTGTGTTATGTCTATATGTATATTGCCTGCCTTTTGTGTCTTTGCGCAAGGAAGGATGCTTGGATCTTGGTCAGATGGTTCCACGTATTGCTAGGGCTATTCTTTTAAAGCGAATGTGACTGGGATTAAAGGGGTGTTTAACGCGAATGCGGGCTGAGAATTGCTTATACTTTTATTGGGAAGGCATGAGCAAAGAATGTAAGATAATGGAGCTGATTATGAAGGTGCTGAATAGAACATATGGTCACGCCCAAGAAAAGAGTAGCCTTAAGACTAAAATCTATCATAAAAATCAGGATGCAATGCTGATTGGTTTGAATTGGCTCAGGATGGAGACCAGTAACTGGGCCTTGTGGACTTCTCGGTGCCATGAAAAGTGGGTAATGTCTAAACAGACTGAATAACTGCCAGATCTTTAAGAAGGGACATTGTTAACATGTAGGTCTCTGAATACTTGCTAAATAGTGTCAGCTGGAAGTGCAACACCTTCGGAATGGCAAAGTACCACACACCTAGGTATTACACATAACAGGAGAGGAAATTATTAAACATGGCCGACTGAGCAGAAGCACCTTTGTGGTTAGGCGTCACGTTGTACTGATCTGGATGTTGTCAGAGAACTAAATTCACGGCAGTTTCATCAATTAATAAGCTTCATGGGACATTATAGTGGAACAGACCACTTCAAACGCATCTACCTCATTATTTACAGCGACTCTTACATGTACATCTCATTTCCCGTTGTGGGGAACTCTCATCGTGTGTTCTTAATTGCATGTCACAAGACGTCTTCCATCCAATGGTTACTGGTTTCCGGTATCGTAGACGGTGTAAAATCAGTCGTTACTTAATTAGAAGCTCACATTTACACAGTGAACTTCCCGTTCAGAACGGAAAATATCAAAACCTAGTCAAGGAATTATAATTTTACTGTACATATCGTCATTTCTTAATTACGGACCTACCGTGATTTGGTTTGCAAGAAATTCATTTTTTTTTTCACGGAACGTGAAATTCCAGTACCATATTCTAAAGAGACCGCCACTAAACCATATTCTGAGCCAGTTTAATCTAGTCCATAGCATCATGTCATGTTTATTTATTATCCATTTCTGTATTATTCTCGATTCTTCTTTCGGATCTCCCAATTAGTCTTAGTTTTACTACTAATACTTAACATCTATTTATATTTCACTCCTACACGCTGTGTGTCATCCAATTTTTCCTATTTGCTCTATGTTAGGTAGGCCTGAAAACCTTAAAATCCCTGGTTACGTGAATTTGACAATCCTACTAAATCCACAGGCTCTTGTCCTCTCTTCTTTTGTAAACACCCTTAATCTGTTTATCTTCCTCTTGGCCGAGAGGCGACGTTCCTTATCACAGAAAAAAGAACGTAAAATAGTAAGCCACATGTACTTTAATGGCGGCTTTTTTAGACAGGAAGCGAGAAGATTATGAACTGAAAGGCAGTAAACATACACCGAATTAATTTGCTCTAAATTTCCTCAGTGTAATCTTAATTTAGTGTTGCCTTTACTGAATATTTTTAACATACAACCATTATTTAATGCCACATTTGTATATTTAAAGAAACTTCATACGTTACTTTACTAAAAAAAGAAGCTTACAATTGAAAAATAATTGGAAGATCAAAATGTTCTGGAATTTCCTACCTGGAAAATATTCCTTCACAAAAGTAATTCTCGCTTTTAACATCCTATCTATGAAGTAATGATTTGCCTTACGTATTTTCGCGTTAAGCGGCATTTTTCAGTAGTGGGACCGTTCGCAATAAACCCTCCCCATGCTCCTCGTTAGTCCAGTCTTTGATATTCCAGCTTCCTGTTGCTGCGAGTTGCAATAGGCAGGTACGGAATTATGGTCACCATTGAAGTGATGTGACAGTCTCAATTTAGAATTTTTATTCTCCGCTTTGTTGGATTAACAAACGTAATAGAAGGCTATCTTGATGCACGAAAAGAAGATCGAACGCTTGCGTAAATTTTAGTGTTTGCTAATTAGACGCATAAGAAGTGACGATCTTTCTTCACTCGTATGGCTTGTGTAAGTCACTAAATTTCGAAAGACGAAACTTAACGTCATACGATATGGTCACCATAAAACGGCATTTAAATCTTTCGCTTTTGATCAATTTTAGACCTCAGAACACCGGGACAGTTTTCTGGGATCTGACGCGCTGTGGATTTGTAAATAGATGTCAATCTATCGGAGGATATTGTGGCCCCCATATTCAGATTTTCAGTCCAGCAGCAAAGTCATGATTCCACCGAAAATTTGCTGACTACAAAGAGCATCCAATGTCGTAGAAGCCTTGAATCGATATAAATTCTCAAATTTAAATCTCGAAAGATAATAGGGAGGCAGAAATTTGTAGTGCCAGATAATTGATTGTGACTATGTCTAATATGCCTATTTATTGTGCTCTTTGTACAAGAATTTCTTTCCAGTTACAAGTGAAGGAAAAAAATTTTCTTTCAATCTGGTTGCAGTTCGAGGATATGGATATTTGAAGTGAAATGTTTGCTAACGAAAACGAGGGAATCAACTGTTTGTAAAGTGTGTTTGTCAGTGTTGCTTGCGTCTTGTTAATCCACCGGCTAACCTGAGATATCCTTGGAAATGACCATTTCTCTACGTCAAGCAAGTGACGCATTATATGTCCGTCAGTCGCTGAACTCCCAGAGACATTTAATCTTACCCCAGTTTAGAGGTTAAGATGATACATTTAACGTGGCCTCATCATTAATCTTCTTCAAAATTAAACACAGGCATGTAAGTTAGTTTTAGCCTTCGTGAATATGTTCAAGGTGGATGTAGAACTTGCAGTATTCTTCGGCTGTAATTAATTTACCTTAAAACCACATAGTAGACAACCAATTTATTTAAAACCCAAACTTCACTGCCAACAGCATCTCCACGATTGAGTTTCCACACGACAGGACCTAGAGTCCTCCATCTTTTTACTTATGACCATATTTATGATGACCATGATGATGATGATGATGATGATGATGATGATGATGATGATGATGATGATGATGATGACGACCACATAGTATTAAAATGGGTCTTTAAGGAATAGGGTGGGAAGTAGGCCATGGATTGGATTGATCTGGCTCAGAATAGGGACAAGTGATGGGCTGTTGTGAAAATGTTAATGAACTTCGGGTTTCCATAAAATACGAATCTGTTTTGTCGGACTGCTTTTACTGCAGTATGTGTTAGCCGAATTTGTGTCAAACTTTTTTCTGTTCTCTTAAACAAGTTTTCAGTTATTTCTAGTTTATGTGCCTGCAGGACTAATAATTTATTATAAAAATAGCCCTGCACGGTAGAGACATTTAAAATGAAAAACGGCCGATGCGCTGCCCTCTGGCCTTTCTAAGTCCCACGTTATGTATGTTATTATGTATGTACGTTGAGTTTCGTAATTCATACTGTTGGCCTGACATTGTAAGTAATTAAGACAAGAAATATGCCATGATATTAAGTGTGCCAGAGTGGGTTTCCAAATACGATTTTCATCTGAAAATGTGAAAGGATGAGCCACTTGTGAAATCAATTAGAAGAAAGGAGGATGATTCTGGAAGAGGAGGACGTGAATATGCAGCTTGAATTTGTCTAACTGAGGATAAGTTCTAGTCATGGGCTTCTGTTATGCTTAGCTTAAATTTCAGGTTTCGTAATGACATCGAATTAGTACGTCACTAAAGAATAACAACAAACTTTTCAGGAAGGAACTTGAAGCATATGTTTAGTTTTCAGTTTTTAAATTACTGTCTAGTTAGTAACGCATTTCATTAAATGAACTAACAAGTTAGTTGCATAGGAGTATATATTTTTTGTCGCAGGGTAGGTGCAACGCGCAAAAGATTCAATTAATAATAATAATATCATACTTCGAAATTCAATTTATCGCTTGTTTGTACTGAAGGAGAGTGAGGGCTCGTGCTATTTGCAGCTGGTTGTGAAAATAATATGCTTCCCGTCGAGAGAAATGCGGGATGTAATTATGTGACGTGCAGCAAGTGAATAATGTATCATTCTGATTTGTGAAAAAGTGACGGTATGATACCCTAGCTGTAGGGAACATAGCTTTATATTTGAAATACATAAGTCGGGGTTTAAACGGCCCATTGACTCAAAAACTTCGCCTTTCAGAATCCATATGGCCTTTTTTTCTTTCATAATTTGCTAAAGACCAGTCCACATGTAGTACAGAATATTAAAAAGAGATTTTCATTAAATCACATAGGCTTATTATACGAAATGGGGTTTAAGAGTAATCAACTGGAATCAACTGACCGTCGTGGAAGCATGTTGAATGTACGAATCATGTTCAGCATGTTGGCTAAATTTTCATCTTTCGGATTACAGGTAGTAGGTCTCTTCTTGACGGGGCTAAAGCCAGTAATGTCCGCATATTTTTACTGTTTTCCAGCCGTTGTATTATATGGACTTACAATAGGCTGCTGCCGCTTTATATCCAATTCCTATCATATTCGCCTTACGGCTATTGGCACAATAATTTCATTTGAAGTTGAGAAACGCCTTTATTTCATAAAATGTCATTGAACAATTAACGAAACCAAAAAATCTCAAAGTCGAAGTCAGCTAAAAGGGGACGCTGGTGTACTGGTAACCCTGTAGACTAGTATTTAGTCGGTACCCACTTCGAAACTCGGTCCACTGCTGGGTACGCAATCTTAGATTTTCTTGGTTTTCTGCAGTGTCTCCAGACGAACGCCAAAATACCACCGTTAAGTACGCAACTAATACTACCAAATACGCTTTTAGACATCGTTTATCGTAGTCGTCTGGCCTGATATGGGGTGTTATAGCCACTGCTGCTCACAAAATATCTTAAAACAACCCACACATTACGAATTTATCCCAATACTTTAAAAATTCTCAATGATACTTATAACGATTTGTAAAGAATTTATGTTATTGGACTGGCACACATTTGGACATCTTACATCCACTCGTATCGATTAAATAAACACATAAAGTTGGAAACTGACTCTGCACCCTATATTTAAAGTCAGTTTCCGAAACACTGAGTTTCGGAAACTGTTCAGATGTGTGTAAGTACTTACTGTGCTGTACAGGAATACCTTGCATTGGAAATTTTCACTTTCAAACTGGGTCACACATTTTATTTTTTGGTACACTCAACAAGCACTTCTCATCTTGTGGGTTACGTAGCGTGGAATGAATGGTAGAGTGATCCGTTAATGATTAACTGGAAATAGTATAAGAGGTGGCGATCGTCTGTACTTTGAGTTTACATACGCATTTGCCTGCAAGGACAAAGAAAGTCGGCGATAAAGTTTCGTTCGCAGCAGCCGGCTTTCGGGGCCTCCCAAACCACAAAGAGGCAATGCCATGCACTGCAGCAGATATTGAGACCCACAGCTCTTGCCTGCCGCTGTAAACACGGCCCTGTGTACTAGCATTGCTGACTCGTGGGTACTGTAAACAGTGTTTCCTTTGCGCTGGCAGACAGTTTATATGTACTTCTCAAGCGAATAGGCGCCACATCATAAAAGCACGCCCGAGTGTGTGTGGTATTGATCGTGTTGTGAGTGGCAGATTGCCGTGCAAGGTGGCGTTTTGTCGGAGTCTACACACTTGGGATTCTGGAGAAACAACATCTCTTCTTTTTGTATCTCTATTAAACAGTTACATTCCGTGTGTTTCTCCTTCCCATGATTCTGTTATGGAGGGCTACACCCTTCAAAATAGTTAGCTGACTTTCTTAAAATGTGGAATAAACACCCCTGTCATTTTCATACTTTTAGAGTGCTCGCCATAATATCATCTTGGCCAAGTATTACCCTGTGAATATGAACGTTAGTCAGGTATTTAAACTGTGTTCGGCGATAGATATGCGAAAAGACTGTAGACTGTGTCTGGTAGTCGTGGAGCAGAGTGTAAGGTGACAGCACGACATAACGTAACGCACTACTCGTAATTGTATGTATTTTAACTAGGTAATGTGAAGTTCGTATTTGCTTTGGTTTTAAGGCGCGTTCGTGTAAGTCGCTTAGATAGCCCGTTAGCTTCCTCTTTTTTATCTGTACAACAGCAACAGTTTTCTTAAAGTTTTACAAATGAGGCGTGACCTCCAAGCATAACATATCTAGTTCGCATCGTCGCATTCTGCTTTGCAATTCCCCGCTTTACCATTATTGTTCTTATTGGTTGTAGGACATGGAAAGTTTACGACTTCGGGTGGGCTTTACTGAGGTAATTGTCACATCATGTTTCGTCCGTATTGATTCAGAATTTTCAAAAGTTGTAAGAAGCATACCCTGAAAATCAGAGGGGGCATGTTGATCGAGAACTGCAATACGTGTATGTAAAAGATGATTGCTTTTAACACTTGTTCTTATTTGTAAGTGCTTTTACTCACCTACAGCGGCAATGTGTTATGTTTGTAAGCCTGTATGGTGTTAGTAAGGAGATGAGATTTGTAATCAATGCCGTGATTTGCAGCATCACCTTGAAGCCTGGAAGTAAGCGTGTTAATGTTTCAGATTGCTGCTTGGCTGTGGCAGCGGGGGGCTAATTACCGGGAGATTTCTAAAGCTCTGATGACGGCTGAAGGTAAATGAAGATAAGGAAAGGTGTTTACAGGTCATATTTACAGGAAAATGTTACGAAATGAAGGTCGGAAGGACGAAAGGAAGTCAACTAGGACGGAGAGAAGAAGGCTTTTAGTTTTGGATATTAATTTCCACACAACTTCCCTCTTTATCTCCATCACTTTCCGTGCGACTCTCCCCCAACGTAAATTGGCTCTGAGAATGTCATTTACTCGGGGCTGTTGTTGCCTTGTTTCGAAATAGAACTGGAGGAAGTGCTTCGTCTATGAGTCTACAGTACATGGTCTATAGTTAATAAGCTTTGCATGGGACGAAACTATGCACCTTCATGATAGGCTTAATATCATGAATTAAACCTCGAATACGCAGTTCATTGCTAGAAATGTAGCTCTGCAGGAACAGAATTTACACCTGTATGTTGTATTCGTGCTGTATGTATGGGAGAAGGTGAAAGGCAGATGTGTACGTGGAAATCCGTGCGAAGATTATAGCAGCCTCTTGGGGTGACGACTTATCACTTACATAAACTAACGTCTGCAAAACTTTTCCACTATGAAGGCAAATTCAAAAAATTTCACGAGCCTCCATATGCTAGTACCGTAGTTGCATTTTAAGCCTCCGCTAAATGAGGAAAAATACAGTTAAAAAGTATTTTGAAGTCGGTAACCGTTGCAACCTTTCTTATTCGTCACAAGAGACTCAGATATCTAAATTATGCCTAGATAGCATTTGATGGGATATCAGAGGGTGCAAAGTATTGTTATTAAACGATGAAAAATAACGCTCCACAATCGTTCATATACGGAAAAGAAAGCGCTCCTATTGGGTGGGAAAAACAAGTCCAGCCTTTACGCGAAAAAAATATTAAAGTCTATCCCCTCTGCAATTATTTACTCTGCAATTATAACAGATATTTAATGCATAATACAAGGTATATTACGGCTACGTGTGAGTCGTCATGAGGCGTATCCTTCTTTTGTTAAAATGCACAAAAGAAGCACGCGTCCACCATCCCAGTTCACAAGTAACACCTGTTCCTTCGGTGTGGGTGGATTACTCTGCGTAAAAGTTAATGCTTTTTGAAACGATCACAAGCCACGTGGATACCTTATAAGCGCAGCCGGTAAACGGTTTTATTAAGCTGTTTTTTTATGTAGCGACTTCAGTTATCTTTCATTCTAATTTTACACACGTTTCGTAGGTCTGCGGCCGCTCGCTTGGTGGGATTGTGGTTTCGAATCCCGCCGTGGGCATGGATGTCTGTCAAGAGTGTTGTGTGTTGTGAGGTAGAGGTCTCTGCAACTGGCCGATCACTCCTCCAGAGAAGCCCTACCGAGTGTGGAGCGTCTGAGTGTGGGGGCGAAGTCTCGATAATGAGGAGGCCCTGGCCCACTAGGGGCTGTCGAACCATTGGAAGAAAATAAACTTTCATTTATTGGCAGTAGGCAATATTTACTTTTCAAAACCCAATATGTAAAATATGTAAAAGAAAAAGGGTGTAGTGTAACATGTATATATATGTACTGTTTTGATAATATGGGAAGGTTCTCCATAAAACTTTAACAAAATGTTAACGCACGATGTAAGAGTGGGACTATACGAATCACCTCATATACGCAGTGCACTTGAAATAATAATAATAATAATAATAATAATAATATAATCATATTATAAGCGAATAAATAACAATTTACAGAGTAGTTAATCCGAAAATTAACTGTATGGTACGGTATAGGTGTAATGTTTGAAGTATTTATTTCTAAAAGCATTGTTATGTATTTTCTGGCAGGTCATGTATGCATGTAGTTAAATATATGTTAGATGTTTCATAGGAACGAGCTTCCTGCATCTCCGGATCCAAATTTTAAAATCATGAAGGACTCTGTTTTATTATGATAAATAACGATAAGAAATTTTGGAAGCTTTATGAAAGCATGCGTTAGCCAAAGGAGACTTTCACGGGGAGCGGGGGGGGGGGTTAATAACCTTGATGTTTAAAGTTAATGATGGTGGATACAAATAACTAATCTATGCTACGTTAGCGAAAATTGCAGAGGCCTTTTTGAGCAGGAGAATGTCTCAGGATTTTCAGAATAACTTCAGTAATTGAGCCAGGTTGTAGCCAGCTGTAGAAATTTCGTTACCTGAAGGACATAGAACTGTATGCATATAACGTCTGTGGGGGGCAGATTGGAAAGTATGCAGAAAACACTCCCGTGTCTTCTGTACTTAAACATATTTTAAAGTATTTTTTAAACAGGCGTACTGCTAGAGCAATTTCTACACAGAAACTTTGCCCAAGGGAAATTACTTTTTGTTTCCTTTAAGTTTGCAACAGTGGCAAAATAAACCTTCAAATTTGAGTTTTTATTGGTTGTCTGTTTACTTGCGAGATTCCATATTATCTTCATGTTCTGAAGACCCTCATTTGGAGTAACAGAGACCTACTTTGAGTAGCAAACACGAAACGTGCTAGAGAAGGTTGTTGAATATCAAATTTATGAACTTTTCACTAGAATTTTGATTTCAGCAATCACTCCGTACTCTGTATCTTCTAAAAATAATTGGGGGAAGGGTAAATTTCATATCCGTTATTTCGTAAGTAGCCTATAGTTGTTTCGTCAGAAGAGGGAATTCGTATATTTTTTTCCATTTAACAAGCCTAATACTTATAACAGAGCAATTACCTTGAGTGGAAAAATGTAAAATAAAATATCCACGATTGTATGTCTTGATTGATCGGTTTAAGTTTTGATGTTTTCCAGGACTCGCGGATGATAATTATCTCGGACTGAGGGATTAATTTATTCAAATGGGCAGAATAACAGACGCAATTCAAGTCTGTCGGAATGGGTGAATCTTAAGTAAGCAAGAGTATGCGTAGAAGGCGTATTTATTATTATTCGTAACTTCGTGGAGCATGATGTAAACGCGACCTCCGTTTGTGTACATCGGAAGTGCCTTAATGTGCTGTGGTTGTAGAACAGCCTCGCCAGTCAGGAGACCCGTCGGTGAACGGTGGTGACGTAGATCATTAAACCAATGCGCCAGAAGTAGGTAAATTTCGAGTTTTGATGTTGTCTTGATGGACACATAAGAAAAGTGCAGGTGTCTGTGAAGAAATTGGAATGGAAGGCTTTTGGAAAATCACAGGAAACTTAGGAAGTACCTGAAGAAGCATGAAGCTGATGTTCCTTCTAAGGTGCGCGGGTGCGCGGCCACGCACCAACTCAAATGCTCCCGCACACACTGAATTGTTGCCGCGCAGCTGGAATTTTTAAATTTTCGTTGTAAATATTCTTATTATCCTTATTAAAAAAAACTTTTAAAAGTGCCGCGCAGTCGTCAGGTCGTGTAAAAATTTTTTGCGCAGAGCAGCAGCAGGTCCGCGCAGCTGTAAAAAAATTAGAGGGAACGTTGTATGAAGCCCATGAGAACAGTATTTTAAACGCCTAATTTTACCTTCATCAAATAATGACCCTTAAGAACAGGGCTATACTTTACTTTTGTAAACAAATAAAACCCATAGAGAAATTATGTGCGAAATTTCAAGCTCAAAAAAGTGGAACTGATGAGATAGCTTATTAATAATGACTTATGTTTATATCTATTTGTTTTTATCAGCTGTCATTCATTAAGTGTTCTGTTATTCCGGTTTCGATTACATTGTAATCAGGACGAGGCATTCCTATTTAAAAGAGTCTGTTTGGAAGTGCTGAGTAAACTTTAAGGAAGCCAATTTCAGTCATTATATCTATTAAATTTAGTTTAAAACGTAAGTTTCATTACCTCAGTGCTGGTATCGGTGGGATCGGAACGATGAACAGGACTACTACAAAACAATTTTTTGGAAAATGTTCTGTTGTTTAAGCAAATTCTTAAGACTGAGTATATAAATGCTCTAATTTTAACGGATTGTTTTAAGTCGTAAAGCTGATTTTACCGAGAATGATACGAGTAATTATCTGTCAGTGTTTCAGTTAGTGGATAATGATGTGAAGCTGTCTAAATGTCTACAGGCAAGGCAATTGTAATAATCTGGTTAGTTTGTTTTTTCCGCCTTGCATTTGTATGCCTTTATATAGCACTATTATTTAATTACGTATCACGTTAATTTTAGTACTCTGTTTATAAAGTACTACTAATAACAGCTTGTAGACAACATACTGAATTTCGGTAGGATTTTGGAGAGACGGCATGTGAAGGTTTGGAAGATTCCTTTATTTGTTCGTACGTGTAGGTGCAATGTAGAACTCTTGTGGAAAAGAAGATGAAAGCCCTGTCTGTCGTGCTGTGTCTACACGTATGCAAGTGGGCACCGTAGCTCTGAGCTCTCCATTCACAGGAGAAGGGTGGCGGATCGAAGTTGAAGATTAATTACCCTATCATGGGGTTTCCCATTTTCCCTAGGCGAAGAAAGGGTGAGTGATGTAGAGTACACTGCTCATCTCTCGCTCATAACAATTCATGGTCATCATTATGTGCAGCAGCAGAAGCAGCACTTTTTCACGTAAACACTACCGGATGTTTCATAAGGTTTTCCTGCCTGTGTGTTTTACGTTAATAGGATAGAGTTTCTTCAAAAGCGGGAGTTCCCGAATGGAAAGCACGGTTGCCAACCACAACATCTCTACATTCCTTCATGTCTTACTGCAAAGTAATGATTCTGACGACTGTTTTGTAACACAAATATGTCAGAAGGACAGAACTAGGCAGTGTGGAAGTAAGGTATAATTAAAATTTTAATATGCGTAGGTTTCTATAGATATTTACTTTTGCTCTTTAAAAGCGAATAATTTGTAGTAAAATTCCGCATGTTTCTGATGATAGTGTAACACGTTCGAAATCGGTCTCTGCTTGACTTTTTCCATTATGCATGCTTAAAGTGAATTTACTGGCTTTGCTTTTCAGGGACAGGATCTGTCCCCGTCCTCAGGTGAGAGATTGAAAAAAGTATTTGGGCCCAATAGGAGCAGCCCTTCTAAATCCCTGGGTACCATTTCACGAAATGAGGGCACATCCTGTCCCTGTTATGTAGTGTACTTAAATAAAGAAAGCTTAAAGAATATGGGCTTCCAAATTGATAATTTGAGTTGGTAGTATCACTTAAATATTTGCTACTCAAAACAAATGATGCTAATAGAAGAGAAATAAATAACATGACACTTACAGTATAAAGGAATATAAGTTTTGTCTTGCTGAGAGACATATGAGAATTAAGGACATGTGAATATGTTAAAGTACTTTTGTAAATCAAATTGCATCCAAATAAAAGTATTTGAAATCCGATGTTCTTCGAGCGACACACGTCTTGTTAATTATCGTTTTACAGATATGAAGGCCATTATTCATTGTTTAAGAATGTACAGTATTGTGGTGTATGTGTTTCTATGCCTTTCCTCCTCATAGCAGCTTCTGCATGACCTGCCGACTATAATGTTACATAGAACATACATTAGGACGACTAATTCATCTTTGTAATTATTTCCATATAACATTGCGACTAACATGAAAGTTGACCTAACTTCCGGAGTGGTAGCTATAGTAGTACCACTTTCAACATCATAGCCCTTATTTTATGTTGTTTGGCAGAATTTTTAAAATATGCAGTATATATTGCTTTACTTTTATAGTGTACGAGAACGGCGTGTCTTTCGCTTGAAATCTTTATTAATTTTAAACTGATTTTAGCAGTTAGCTAACTACTGAAGCGAAGTTTATTAACTTTGTGTGGAGACATAGTAGATACTTAAATTAGTAACAAGTTTTGTACGAATTATTGTTTATGTATTAAATATTAGAAATATGGCTATGATGCAAATTTTATTTGTCCCATATTTGATATATTTTAAGATGTGTAAATCTAGGAAATCCATATTATCGGAATTACGCAAAAAATAGAATACAGCATTTTATAACATTTGATGTACGTAGTTCTTGCTAGCATTACTTTACAAGTTTAAATTGAAAATGTTTGACTATAAGTAAATTATTCCTAGAAATTCAAGTTTGTTAGAGTTACATATTCAGATGTCATACACGCTCTCATGAGCGATATGTTGGCTTTTATATCTACCTGCAGCTTCCAGTGCTCTGTTCCTTCTTCCATACGTTAAGTTTACCGTAGTTGTTGACGCCTGCGATGAGAAGTGTTGGCCAGTTTCACGTGTCTCAGGTTTCGCCATCGAAGCATGTACTTCTTCAGCATGGGCGCGCAAAAGCAATAACGAAAAGAAAAGTCGTATTGTGAAGTGGTAGACTGTCTCAATCCCGCTAATGAAGCTGAAGCCGAGGAAGAGTGAGAGAATCCCACCTACGGAAGCTGTAACGTAGCTGTATTAAGCATCATGCGTAGATCCAACAGTACAGTCTATATCGGTAAATATCTGTGTTATGCTTTTCGTTTTCAGTGATATGAAGCAAGGATACGCTTTATCGAAAGTGCATTTTAATTTTGAGTTAGAATAGCAAAATTAATGGCGTCTTCAGTGAAGAGGAGAGAATGGAATTTGAGGGAACACATCAGTTTCTTTTGTGTTTTAATGCTATATACTTACGGAAAGAAAATGTAACTACCAGGTAAAAACTCACAGAAACTCCCCGTCACGGTCTTACTACGGAGGCTAATGTAGGAATTAATTTTATATCCGTGTTCTTTACTAGACTGCGGAACAAAATTCTAATATTCAGATACATTATAAATTTTTCAAAAATCTTAAGAGCTTCAAATAGGTTTGAATGATGATACTCAATAAAAATTACGCACAAGAAGAAGTTAGAATAGATTAACATTTTATGCCTAGCGGTAACTTTACATACCACCAGATTTGCCATTCACAAATTCTACTTGGTGCCCACATTGCGTTTATGTGTTTTGTACGGATCTCAGAACAAACAGCAACTTTTGCCTTATAAAACATTAAGAAATTGGTTTTTGTAACCGATGTGGAGAGTGTTTACAGCGCGGTACGCACTGATTTCTTATATAAAACAGATAAGCTTCGTCTTTAAATGGTTAAACTGGGGGAAAGCTTGTTACCATTAAGTTCACAGCCATTATGTGCGGCTACTAAAAACCCAAGGATTAACGTGTAGTTTAAACATACACTTTGCCTGTTGTGAAAAGCAATACGTCATCCTAAGGGAATAATTTCGACTGAGAGTGATTGATGGGAGGATGCTGAAGGAAATATGTACACACAAGAAGCACGAAGTAGGAGAAAGTTGGATATATTACATGATTGAGGTTGTACGCAATTCATAGTTTTCAGTAAACATTATTCAGTGTCCAGTTCGTGGATGGTGTGTGTCGGAATTTGCATCGACGGACGTAGGTAAAAAATGAGTGTGAACTTGTAGTTGTGAAACATGAAGGAAAGAAACTACATGGAAGATCTATGCGCGCGTGAGGCTGACTTTACGAAGGATGTCATGCAAATAGTGTACGAGAGTGTGGGGTGGAGGCTAGGTCCAGGAGTGAAGTCTTTTTCAACATGCCAGTGAAGCTTCCGGTTATATAAAGGCTCATACTGTATACGACAGACCAGGCAAGAAAGTAAGACCTGCTGAAGAAGGTCTCTGCCATTGAATTAGTGTTCATAATTTAAGGATGTATTGGAAAACTAGTCTAAGAAATATATTTGATTGCATGAGAGATGAGGTTTATAAATGCCTGGATGAATGAACATATTTGTTAGATAAAGAAATCTTATGCTTCATATAAAGTTATTAGGGATATTAGATAAAGACGGAGGAAGGAGACAGTTTTTAGGTATGGAAGGTAGCTGCATATATACTGAATAAACAGTTGCCGTAGCAGACAAGGATTGGTATTCCATCTTGGATGCTGGGATATGAGCTTACAGCTCCTTGCAGTAACAAATCAACGTGTCACGAAATGTTACACTTGGACTTGTGTTGGATAGGTTTTTGCACGGACCTCAGTTTAGAAAATGGACATTAAATTTCGAACCTGGAATTGTGGAACCTCTTAAGTCATTGTCACTGCAAGTACTTGCAAAAAAAAGGAGCAAACTCTGCGTTAGGTTTAATGGGCGCAAAGGAGGGAAGATAGGAGAAAAGTGGCGTTGAACCAGAAGAGGATTTTATTTTTTCTGTACAGAAAATTGTCAAATAAAGAAAGGTGAAATAGATGGGGCATATGTCATATATGGGAACAGTAACGTAATGGAATTATTGACTGACTTCAAAGGAACAGAATGAACATACCGCACTGTAAGCCACTTCATTCTTGTTTCCCTTTTTTTTAATTTTCTACTGTCACTCTGACCCATATGGAGACCATCCGAATTTGTGAGTTGGAAGGGACAATAGGACAACAGCTTTAACGTCCAAAAATTTTGTCAACAGATATTTTACAAAAACGTATGCAAGTCCTGGGAAAGCCTAAATCAAGCAGCAAAGGCATTTCTTGGTTGATTTAGGCTTACGATAAAATGCACGGTAGCACATAACATAAAATCCTGTGAAAACTTTTTCACGAAATATAATCTAATAACTAAACATAAATTTTCACTCGATGGCCAATTAAAGAATCATTGTAACGAGAGAGAGAGAGACGTTCCTTGTGAAAATAGTTGTAAATATACTTAAACCTGTAAATTTTGAGTATTAGCATTATACACGTGGCGATAATGCGAGGCTTTCTAGTTATGGGTGAAAAATGTGAAGTACTGTGTATAGGCTACGTAAGGTTAGAAATTGTGCACGGAAATGATTGATTAATTGTATAATCATAGTTTTAATGTTGCTGACAGCATTGTCACAGTTACTGGTGCAGGTGAGGGACATAACGCGTCACAAGCTTTCAGCAGAACTTGTTCTTATTTTCAGAAGTTTGCATTATTTTATGTTTACTGTAGCACGATAAACATTGTTGTAAACCGAACAGAGATCTGTAGGTTTGCGCATTCCCAACACACCGTATAAAATTCGAAGAGGTTTATAGATCGTAGGTCTAATAGGAGATTTCTCATCGGGAGTGTTTAGCTTGAAAACAGATCCCAATAAACTCTAGAGGGAGAACCACTTTTCAGTGAAGAGACCGTCAAATTTTATATGTAGTACACCGTATGTATTACAAATTATTAATACAAGCAAACAAATTTAATGTGTTCCCATGTCCGTGCACTATATCATACAAAAACACTAATCACCAACAAATGCACAAGAGAGCTTTATCATCAATCGTAACACACTCCCACATGTTTCGACCCTGCTGGGTCATCTTCAGGGAGAACATTTTCGTTGCCATTACACTGGGGTTGCACTTTACAGTTGAGTGAGAATGTGCTGTTGACTGTGTACTGCGTTGTTTTTGGAGGCTTGAACTCTTCGCGCGCGGTCCGCCGGACCGCGGGAAGTGCAAACCCAGTGTAATGGTAACGAAAAATTTCTCCCTGAAGATGACCCAGCAGGGTCGAAATGTGTAGGAGTGTGTTACGATTAATGATAAAGCTCTCTTTGTGCATTTGTTGGTGATTAGTGTTTTTGTAAAAACAAACAAATATGCACACTATTCACAATGGTGTATTATATTGAATTAATTACCGCTACATATTTCGGTGGTCAAGCCACCGTCGTCAGGGGGTATCATATGCTACAGCTGCCATATGCATTTAACTATGAACTATTTCATATGTAAACAAAGCCTTAAGTTTTATGATAGTGTACATAAGTCCACCCAGTACAATTTTTGTAACATTGTACCTTTCTTCGTGTTGGACAGTTCTAAAAATAAGACACGGTTTTGGATAGTACACGTAGTTAAAATTAAAGACAGTTGTTTTGTCTATACTTGGGCTAGTTATTTAAAAATGTCGTACGGAGAATACATAGAGTAAAAACATAAAATATATGCTTTTTAAGATGGCGTGTTGGTTTAGGTTTTGGCTTTGTATACCAGATGGGTAATCAATTTGTAGGTAGCACCCTGCGACTTGGTGTTATATCTCGCATCCAGGATATCCTACGTGGAATGGAACATAAGTTCCACTCCACGTAGGGGTAACATTAATTCAATATAATATACCGATGTGAATAGTGTGAATATTTGTTGGTTTGTATTAATAACAGACCGTCAAATATTTTCGCTGTGTATGAATAGAAGTACTGCCTCTTGACTCTTAGATTCAAAGCCCTGGAAGATAATAAACAGATTTATTTAAATATACAGAAATAATATGTGTGATATCAGGCTTCTGCCGCAAGGTAGATGAGATTTGCGCTGTTGTAAGATATTACGCAGCGTAGAGTGACAATTTTGTACCGACGTTTCTGGACAACCTATTGGTCTTGGACTTCTCGACCTTTGAAGTTGGGACCGATAGGTTGTCCCGAAACGTCGGTAAAGAATTATCACTCTAGCTGCGTAGTGTCCCAGAATAACGTAGATCTCAAAGAAAGAACATTTTCCCCGACCGTGAGTCTACAGTGAGCGGAATGTGAGCTTACCGCTGGCGGCAGTCGGTCTTAAATATTTTGAAAATGCCCGTCAGTCTACGGCGTTTGTGTGGAGTCCCTCCTAAATCAACGTAAGTATCATCTATTGAAACCAATTTATGTTAAGTTATATAGTTATACGTTAGTAGTGGAATGGAACTGCTTAAATACGAAATCAGTTTTCACGTGAAGTTTGCCTTTAGTTGTTAGTTTCAAATGTTTATATTCACAGAACATATCTCCAAGTGATTTCATTCATTATTAAGTAAATAAATGTAGTGTAATATATCACACTATCCGCTGGTGATTGCAAATATGTTTATCTCTGTCCGTTTGATCGCATGTTTCCACATTTTTGCCCTTAAAACCTCCGACGAACCCAATTATAAAATTAATTTGCCGTACTGGTAAAAACTACGAAGGTAGATACTGTGCTCAGAGTACAAGGGAGGACGAAGAAGTAAGGTCATAGACACCTTTATTGCTATTTCTTTTGAACAGTTTCCTGTGTATTAAATTAGCAGTATAAACATGTGACAGTTCTTGCAGTTGGGTTCTGTAAACCGAGTGCATGTTTACCGTAAACACGCGTGTAATAAATACGCATGTGTGTGTGCGTGCGTGTGTGTGTGTGTGTTTGTGTGTGCGCTGTTCTGTGCTGTGAATTTCGTGTGATTTATCTGACAGAAATTATTTCCACGCATCTGTTAATGGACATTGGTTGTACGAAGCAATTAACAACATGCAGCCACAAACTGAAAGTCCTACTCTCGTATATAAACTTGAATGTTATATTATGCTGCAGATTAAATCACCTATTAACACACAGCGTGTATGTATGTAATACAAAGTTCGTCAAATTAATAACAGTCGAATTAATCTAACTAGATGAATAACGCTTTCGGAATAAACTGGAGGTCATAACCTGATATTTAATTGGCTGTGATACCTGCCTTGGCTTACTTGATGCAGACGTGTGTGTAAACGGGTCATGATGTTCCCAGTTCAGTAGGGTATGAACAGTAGTTACAGAATATACTGATCACTACTTGATCATGTATAAATATTTTTAACTCTGTATCTGTGCAGCAAAATCAGTTTTCTTCATTAATCCTACAAGTCAATTACGTAAACCGCTACGTTTAATTAAACAGAGAGCACAATATTATTCTATCATATTATTTTATAGAGGGTTCTTGCTTTGTTTCTACAGCAATCCCTACAATTGTAGACCCATCTGTAGGAGGGTGTGTATGTAGAGAAAGATGTGGTGTGCGTAGCTACGAATGCGTGTGTGGGTGGCTGTTCATACTTCAGATAAATAAATGTATGCAGGCCATGCTGTACATACAGGTCATTCCCGGTGACTTTATGTCAGTACTTTAGGACCGTAGTCCTGAGGCCTTAACCAGTAAGAAATATTGTATGAAAATGGGTTTAATTTTACACGGTCACGGCGCTGCTTATGTTTACGGTCGCAGCGAATGGCCGTGGACCTGTTGAAAGGGAGGCTTTTACGAGTTTATGTAAAAAACATGGCATATGCGCGCAAGATTAACAAAAGGCAGTAACTACTATATAGAGTTTCTGATGCTGCAAGATTCATAAGCAGTTTTGATGTTCAGCGCAAAGTTAAAAGATCCATGGTCACACAAATTACAATGTAGGCCTAATTCAAAATCTGGAGGTGGCAATTTTTAACACATTTTAAGAACTGAATTGTAATTAATCGTTTCTTCGAGTAACTCTCAATTATGTCTCTTGAAACAATCCCAAAATCCGAATAATATTTCCGTAAGCTTGAGAGAGAGAGAGAGTGTGTGTATGTATTGTTATGTATGTATTGTTGTATGCATGCGTGCATGTATGTATACATGTACGTATGCATGTATGTATCCATGTATGTGTGCATGTATGTATGTATGTATGTATGTATGTATGTATGTATGTATGTATGTATGTATGTGTGTATGTATGCATGCATGCATGTATGTATGTATGTATGTATGTATGTATGTATGTATGTATGTATGTATTGTTGTATGCATGCGTGCATGTATGTATACANTGTGTGTGTGTGTATGTATGTATGTGTTTATGTATGTATGTATGTATGTATGTATGTATGTATGTATGTGTGTGTGTATGTGTGTATGTATGTATGTATGTATGTATGTATGTATGTATGTATGTATGTATGTATGTGTGTATGTGTGTATGTATGTATGTATGTATGTATGTATGTATGTATATGTATGTATGTATGTATGTATGTGTGTGTGTGTGTGTATGTATGTATGTATGTATGTATGTATGTATGTATGTATGTATTGTTGTATGCATGCGTGCATGTATGTATACATGTACGTATGCATGTATGTATCCATGCATGTGTGCATGTATGTATGTATGTATGTATGTATGTATGTATGTATGTATGCATGCATGTATGTATGTATGTATGTGTGTGTGTGTGTGTATGTATGTATGTGTTTATGTATGTATGTATGTATGTATGTATGTATGTATGTATGTGTGTGTGTATGTGTGTATGTATGTATGTATGTATGTATGTATGTATGTATGTATGTATGTATGTACGTACGTACGTACATACGTAATGAATCGGATCCCATATTTATTTCTGCCTGGTAATGACCTGTGAAACAGAGTCCTGAAATACCGTGTTGACCTAAGGTCACCGGACACAGCATAGAGGGTGATACAGTTACATGGATGAGTATAGACAGAAATAAATACAGAAACGGACAGGTGGGCACAGAGAGAGAGACAGTTTTATGTACCCAGACAGTCCAGGCAGCTGGAGTACCTATACAGGCACTGCTCGGTACAGACTGTTCGTAAACCGTCCGAAAGTTGTTGGCACAGCACACACACAGACAGAAGTGCCGAAATGTAGACTTAGCGTAGGAACAACAGTAGCACTTTCCTTGTGCTAGTACTACTAGTTATTCAATTCGTGAATGCCAGTTTCTTATCCTGTATTATAGATAGCCTAAAGAAGGTTACCCATTTAGGATAGCATGTTTTAAATCCTTGCGGCGAAAATTTATTTTATTTATTTAAACGTATCCTTACTACTTAGCGTGAAGTACAGTGAAGAAAATTAAGTTGGCGTCATTGTAGTTATGTACGACACTTTTTTTTATCACAAATCTCTACTACCTACAGATCTAGATATAGTTTCTTTTAAACTGACCGTCTGATTAAGCCAGAGTTTATGAAGCTCTGGATGACTAGAAATCACATGCAAGGGTCTCTGATGAAACAGTTGGTCAGAATAATTTAATTCTGACGAAGGTACTAAAAGTAATTTTTGTGTAATTGTCTAGAAAGCCGCTGCAGAAAAGCTTGTCATTGGAACGGGTGCTTCGCTTTCCTCTAAACTCCTTTGTTTCAAATATTTTTTTTTCCCCGGTGTAAACCTTGAGCGAGTTGTGGCCGAATAACGGTTAGAAACAAATCTTTGCATGAAAACTTCATTATTTTTGTTAGTAGTTAATCACGATTTGAATATCTATAAATTTCGGTAAAAATACGTAATACAAATTTTCGTGAAAATTCTTTAAGCGATCTTCGATTTCCTCCATAAGGACAAAACGAATGGAAGAACAGACATAGTAGAACTAAACAGGCACACATTTGCAACCTTCCCTATGAAGGCTTAAAAGATAGGAACTAAAAGCTTTTGTCGTTATGCGTATTGGATAAGGCATATTTATTCTGCAACGCACGTTCTTGCAATTTATACAGTCTGTCCACTTACAAGCAGCTGCCGCTTCCTTTCCTGTTGTCGGAAAGCAATTAGTGAAGGTGTACAATCGATTCCCAGCATAGAATGCTTGCAGAATCAAGTAGAATGAAACACATTTGGTGATGAAGAAATACGTGAAACTAATCAGACATTCATTTCAAAAGAATAGATCTTCATTCATAATTTATTTCTTTAGCAGACTTAATTTGGGCCGGTAGGAAATTTGCATGAAAGAGATATTTTTCTTACGCCAAATGTTTTTTGAATTTAATAATAAACTTTTTACAAATTTCTGTGAGATCTTTTTTCAGAGTTAAGAACTTATTAAATATTATGTGCCGATTCATGAAGCAGAGCCTTTGGTGCCTATTCATACAACACTAAAAAGAGCGAGCTTCTCTAACGGACAAAGTGTGAATGTTTGAGTCACAGGAATGTCAGTCTGAGTAATGCGCTCTTTAGTGTGAAATGCTTTTGTCCATTTTACATTTTCTCTGACGCTGAATGACTTAGAATTTACTGTAAGCTCGAATAGACATGATAATTTCAAAAATTTATCTTAGGTAAATGAAATTAAGTAACATCATTTGACTGGAAGGTATTTTTTTTGCGATTCTAAGTAGCTGTCAATAAAATAAACGTACTTAGGTCTTTACATAAACTTTCCTATATTTTTGTCGAATTTTATCCATATTTTGAGTTCCTCGAAAGATTTCTATAAAAGCCCGAGTGTAAAATTTCACGCAAATGCGTCAAGTGGGATTTGAGTTGCTACATGCATAGAGGGGGATTGACGGAGAGACGGACGGACAGACATGATCAAGCTAACGGATATTGCTCGCCACTCAGCCAAATCTGCTTAAACAGATACGTTTAACCCATGAAGCAGTTGATTATAATGTTAATTTTGTGGAAATAAGAAACCGAACAGGGTGTTTAGGCAGGTACTGAATCCAAAACGGATAAGTAAAAGGGTGTAGCACAAAACTGCACAACGAGAAGCTGTATGACACACATTGCTCGCCAAATGTTTTTGGTTGATCAGATAAGATAAGATAGAGTGGTAGGCAGCATCTGACGCTGACATGACAGAAGTGAAATAAAAGGTTTTGGTGGGAAATTTTTAAGGACAGAGATCACATAGAAGACCCCGATGTAGATATGAAGATAATAATAAAGTGGATCGAAGAAAATACAGTGGGAAGTAATGGACTGAGTCTGTCCTCCTCAGGAAAAGGAAAAGTGATAGGCTGTTGTTAACACCTTAGTAACCGTCACGGTTCCATAATATGTGGTATTTTTTCGAGCAATTGGAGTCCGGTATGTAGTAATTTAGTAAGACGGTATGTCGATAGGGAAGCGGATTAAGCACGTATACCTAACGTGGCCTGCATTCTTTTGCAATTATTGAAGACGCGTCCACCTGTAACGTATTCCCACTGTTATCATAACTCAAATGTTATTATTTCGTATTAATTTATCATCACATTTGAACTGATATGCCTAAAAATGACAGGGTGTCGCGCCAAACTAACCTTCTGTTTAATATTTACTAACAGATATTTTATAGAGATAAAACGGCCGAAGCCTGACACTGACTTCGATTCAGTGCAGGAATTAAGGATGCCTTCATGGTGTGGCACTTAAGTGCGAAATGCATTTTGTTTTATAGTTTTTCAGGGACTGTAAGATTTGTGACACGAGAATATAATCATTCTTTCCTTTCCCATAGATTACTACAGAAATTCTGGGGAAAAAGAGCTTTATACAGCGCGCATTCCTAACAAGATGGGGAATGTATTTCGTACGTATCTTGTGGCCGTTATGGTGCCGAGTATTATTCCGGTCAAGTGTCTTGTACTCGGCAAAAGAAGGATGGATCATGCTAGCGCCGAAACATGTTTAAGGAGACAAACACAGTGTTACGTGCTAGACAGTGGACCTGAATATCACTGTACAAGACAGGAATTGTCTGCAAGCCGCAACATTTCTGACGCATCCTCTCTCTGACTTTCCTAGGTGTTAAATTCGTGATTGCTGTCCAAAAGAAACACTGAGTATTTTAACACATATTGGAAGATTTCTCCATGTGTTAGTAACAGATTTACAATCAGTCGTCAGTGAGGTATCGTAAACGAGGATGTTTACAATCAACGTCTCTTAGACGTTAATACTCGAAGTTTACAGGTGATAACTCCTGACGCTCAATGCAGCAGTTAAAGACATCGTGTAAGTTACACGCAAGATGAGTTGTATACTCACCCATTAGTTGATGCCATGTGTACAAAGTGTTGCGCATATAACGCGTTCCCACCAGGTCTATGTAATACACGTGTAATAAGCTGTGGTTACGCTGGAGCTCCACGTCCTCGCTGCAAAATTAAGGTTCTCTTATTTTCACGGAATTCATCTCATTGTGTTGTGAAAAATTTGTAGTAATATGTATACATATTGCTGTCCAATACAATAAATTTCTTAAACCTACATCATGAAATATCATTTTGTGCGTATTAGTAATAGACTTTTGCATAAAATTCACAAAGGAACGCCTAATATGAAAGTCACACATATTCGTCTCTTTGTTTTCAGGTCTCATTGTGAAATATATGCAGCTGAATGGTTCTGGGTTTTTACCAAACTGATTGGACAGCTTTGACTCTGGGTGGAATTTGACGTGAAGCCCTAAGCTAGATCATGTGCTGTGATGGAATTCAGCGTCGAGGTGCTTGTAGATCATGACCAATAATGGCATTTGATGTGAAATTTTTTACTAGATCCTGTGCAGTTATGGAATTTGGCTCGCAGATGAACAAGTGATTGTCCCCGATTATGGAATTTGGTGGAAAGGTGTGAGTACTAGTTTGTGTCCAATGATTGAATTTGGTAACAACGGCGTTGTAACCATTGCAAAAAGTCAGTCTCTTCTTTAGCCTGATTTCAAGTCTGCAATTATTTAGTCGCAAAGACATAGCGCGTTCTGAGGCTGCGGGTGGAGGAGGCGACCTCGTGATATGGGGGGTAGGAACGTACGCAGTCCCCGAGGATCAAGAGCATGTGGGGTTGGGCGAGGGGATGACATTTCACTGTAAAGTCAGCAAATTACTTAACGCTGCAGGGCCTTGAGCTTCTTTGTCGGATTATTTGGGACTTCCTACGCATCGGAAAATGGAGCTTGGGATTTTGAACTTGGAAAAAGTGTCAGGAGATGCATGAAGCAGTTCCACTGAAATTTTAGTCGAGAAAGACAGGAACTGAAAATTGCATTAACTTTTTAAAGACGGAACGTATCTGTTTTATATAGGGACTCAGTGCGTACCGTGCAATAAACACTGTCCACCTCTGTTGTACAAAAGGAATCTGTCAATGTTATTATAAAGTAAAAGTCGTTCCTTGTTCTGAGATACGTATCCAGCACATAAACACAATGTGAACATCACGCAGAATTGTTGAATGTTAAACCTGGTGGTACGTGAAGTTACCGCTAGGCTTTAAAAGTTTAAGGAAAAAAATTGAGGGAATCAGTATTTTCCTAAAGAGCATTAACCGACGGGTCTTTTTAATGGAATATATTTTCTGTGTGGAACGACTTTAATTCTTATATATATATGTATATATTGTAGATATATGTTAATTGTCTTCCAGGTTGCTATCCAAAAACACAAAGATTACGGTATACAGAACTATAATTTTACCGGTTGTTCTGTATGGATGCGAAACTTGGTCTCTCACACTGAGGGAGGAACAAAGACTGAGGGTGTTCGAGAATAGGGTTCTGAGGTGGGTATTTTGGCCTAAGAGGGACGAGGCGACAGGGAAGTGGAGAAGACTACATAACGAGGAACTTAATGACCTGTACTCATCACCAAATATTATTCGGGTAATCAAATCGACGTGAATGAGATTGGCGGGGCATGTAGCACGTATGGAGTAAACCAGAGTTGTATACAGGATTTTGGTGGGGAGACCTGAGGAAGGCGACCACTTGGGAGACCCAGGTGTAGGTGAGAGGATAATATTAAAATGGATCTTCAAGACGTGAGATGGGGTATGGACTAGATTGAGCTGGCTCAGGATAGGAACAAGTGGCGGGCTCATGTGACTGCGGTAATGAACGTGCGGGTTCCATAAAATGCGGGGAATTTCTTGACTAAGTGAGAAGCTGTTTGCTTCTCAAGAAGGCCTCTGCTCCATGGAGTTAGCTATATACATGTTAATCTGTACAGTGTTAAGTAACCTTTTAGAAGAATCTTTCAACTATGGAACAGTATTATTTTCGCAGAAGAGGAAACCTATCCACTTTATTAACTGTTATATTTAGCAATTCCTTTGTTGAATAAAGGCCTGGCGAGAAAGTAATGGTTTTGTGAAGAAAGAATAACTTTTAATAGGAGGTGCATAGCTCTAGCAAAAGTGGTTGTCTTATGGGCAATGAAAGATGACACAGACAGCCTCTTGTCACTGTTGGAGGCGAAGGGAGGACGGTTGCGAAAGAATTGAAAATTCGACGTGAAGGAAAACCCCAACGGACAAATACTTATCGGGGTGGAACTTTCAGGTCCTCTGGGATGTTATGCTGTGTCGTTGGGAAAAGAGTTTCCGACGTTTCGAAGGACTGTAACCGCTCGCGACATTAGATATAATACCCTAGCGCGGGAAATAGATTTACAGCGTCTTGAGGCCCTGCCATACTTCATGGCCTGTTTTACCCTGAAGATGAAGGTACTAGGATCCTCCGAAACGTCAGGAACTCTTTACCCAAGACACATATAACATCAAGGCCAGTCCTACTTTGTGTCAGTGTAATAATATTCAGTAGGGTATTAACCCTTTAAAGACGAAGCGTATCTGTTTTATATACGGACTCAGGGCGTACCGCGCTGTAAACACTCTCCACTTCGGTTATAAAAACCAATCTCCTAATGTTTTATAAGGCAAAAGTTGCTGTTTGTTCTGAGATCCACACAAAACACATAAACGCAATGTGGGCACCACGTAGAATTTTTTAATGTTAAACCTGGTGGTACGTAAAGTTACCGCTAGGCTTTAAAAGGTTAAAGAAACAAAGAATGATGTTAATTGCATTCATCCAGTTTCTTGCCAGCTTGAGTAGCGAATCCTTGTGAACAAGGTGATGAACGTGCAGAGTGCCGAAAATAATGGGAAACATTTTGAATAGCTGAAAGACACTTTGCTTCTCGATCAAGACACTGCACAATGGAGTTAACATGGCTAAATAACTGATTTAAAACCCGGAGCCATTCAAGCGACTGGTACATTGTCTGTTACTATCACCTTAAGGTATAGACAGCTGAAAATTGATGGCATAGAACTCCAATATTTAACCAGAGTAGCGCTGCATTACCAGATTGTTTACTGAGCCTAGTTTAAGAGGTAAGCTGCCAAATCAAGTACTTCCGCACTGCAGTTGGAGACAGCCGTATTTCTATCGTAGGGCGGAGTACAATCAACATTGCAATCCTCCCTGCATATACAGAATATTAGGGTGTCCTTTCTCGGTTCCTGCTCTTATTGAAGTGTATCTTCGTTCCTAACCCTACGGCCTCCGTGTAAACCAGCCACACCTCGCAGTTAAGTAGTGTGTAGTTCTCAGTTCAACACTTTCGTTGGAGGCCGAGAATTTTCACAGTTTTCTCTACTCCTTCAGGGCAAATTTTGTGGTGGTAACTTACCTTAAAACAAACCGACCCTCCCGCGCGTTATTCCCCAACCCACAATTTACAACCTCCTTCCCATTCCGTGGTATGTAAAGTGTGCAGCTGACGGAGTGTCATTAAACATCTCTTTCGAATGTTCTCTTAAATCGACATTTTTTTTTTTGAAATGGCAGGTTTTACCTGTAACGTATTAGAGTTATTGGTTCGAATATTGGAAGGGTTGCAGCCAGTCCTAATATTGTTTCATACTTTTGCTCATTCTCTATTAGAAAATGACCGAAAGCCGCGGCCAGACGGTGAGACCTCTTGCCTCCTAAGGATGAAGTATTGGCGTATCTTCTCAGTTCTGCAATCGGCTCTACTTACTGTTCTATTCCTCAGAACTTGAGCAAATCTAAGAAGGAATATTTCCAAATAGGCCTGCTTTCTTCCATATCTTGTCCAATTTATCATAACATTATTCCATGTCAAATGAGCTATCTGACTAAGGGTCGATTCACATTAGACGGCCCGGCACGACACGACACGACACGAAACGATATGACACGACAAAATATTCTTTTATGGTTTTCACATGCTCGAATTCACACTAGTCCGTCACCGACAGCTAACCACAAAGACAGCGTCGTTGGGATTGACAGAAGAGAATATTTTGCCTGTCTGTTAACTGATGGTAGATGTGAGTTCATGCTGGTTGTTGTGTTGTGTCGTTGTCATGTCGTGCCGTATAATGTGAATTGACCCTGACGCTGAATATTTTCGTGAAAAGGCCACTTCCTTCAACTGCTGAAATGGATTTTCAAGTACGATCATGGTAATAAATATTTCAGTGAGACAAAAACACTAATCACCAACAAATTCACAAAGAGAGTTTATCATCAATCATAACACACTCCTACATGTTTCGACCCTGCTGGGTCATCTTCAGGGAGAACTTTTCATTACTTTTACACTAGGGTTGCACTTTACAGTTGAGTGAGAATGTGCTGTTGACTGTGTACTGCGTGAACTCTCCGCGGTCCGGACCGCCTCCAAAGAAAACAACGCAGTACACAGTCAACAGCACATTCTCACTCAACTGTAAAGTGCAATCCTACTGTAACGGTAATGAAAAGTTCTCCCTGAAGATGACCTAGCAGGGTCGAAACATGTAGGAGTGTGTTACGATTGATGATAAACTTTCTTTGTGCATTTGTTGGTGATTAGTGTTTTTGTATGACATAGTGCACGGACATGGAACACATTAAATATGTCAGTGAGACTTCAGCACATACGTACATGCGTCGCAAACATTTCAACAGATACCTGAAATTGCATTTTTCCCTGTAGATTAAAACATGCGTGTATCTACAGAGGGCTAGATACATATTTTAGGAAGAGTTTAACATCTGAACTTCATAGTGAGCTTCACAGTACGCATTCCTTATAAAACAAAGAGGAGGCACAGATGTCGCGAAGGGCTAAGTATTGTAGCAAAATTACTAACGTGGAAATGCAGAGAAAGAAACTCATATGATATCTGCTTATTTAAGTAGAACTCTGCCGGTGATATGAGTTGTTATATTTGCATACTTACAAGAAAGCGACAGGACTGAAATTCATTGTCTGTTGTTCCTGGAGGTCAATCTCGGAGGTTTCTACTCGATAGGAGGTATCGGAACATCCGGGAAAGCAGTTGCAAGGATCATACTGCGTGTTATTTTCGAAGTCTTCACTCACAAGAAACATATCTTCTGAAAGTAACGGATCAAAGAACTTGTTTATAAACGTTTGTAAAGGCAGTGGATACCTTAGAAAGCTATTAAACTAATAAAATTACTTACTTCTGTGTCTTCTGAAGCACGGTACATCCATTAAGTCACATATTTTCTGTCCGTCTGCAAAAAGGTACACATGGTTACACTTTGGAAAATTAATTTTGTCACAGTGAAAAAGTAAACGAGGAAAAGTATGCAGTGTGAAACTCTCCAAATAGATTATTTTCTCTTCTGTATTCTTCACTGGTTTCAGATATTTATTTATTGCTGATAGAAGCATATTTCATGTACAAATGTTACACTGTGCAAAATTAATTTCACTACTGATGTAATTTCACTGCCCATTATTTTTTGTTGCAGCTCGCTAAATAATTGGCAATATGGTTCACATAGGAACTGTGTAAATTAATTCGACCCCTAGTTTATATTACGCAGTATAATCGCTCTCTCTATTGTGTTTAATTACTCAGAGAACTGACAGAGGCAGATTTGAGTTCTAAACAAAGTAGGAATTGTACAGAACCGAAACTCACCAAAACTGTATTAGCCCAACAAAATTGTAAGGTACAAGTCCAATACGGATATCAGTAGAAGAAATCAGTAGTTTTACAATTGAAGGTAAATGAATTATTGAACAGAAGAAGGAGACCTTTTATTTTTTGCTTTTATTTTATGGACTTAGTGAGAATATGAATAAAATTTCAGAATATCACAGCTCAGCGCTTCGGCGTCTGAACAGAGATGGAACTAATCCCTTCGATCCGAATAAATGAAGTAATAATAAAAATGTGGGGGATTAGTTTTGAAATCATTGGTAGCCAACGAACAGATGTAGTTTTTCGTGCATGGCTGTGACAATCCGATGATTATAGGATGTTCGGTCTGCGATCAGATTACTTCCAGGTAAATGAATATTCGTAGTTTCGTCGTCGCTGACTAGGATTGACACCCAGCGATTTTGAACTAACTTGAATGAAATGCACTCTTCTTGCCATTCGCCGGAGATTAAATTTTCACCCATAAATAGTACAAATATCTATTATATATATTTTATTACTTTAGAAAATCTTGATGGACCCGTTCACATTAAAGTACTAATTATAATAATCACATAAACAATTTCCCCCTCAAGGTGCAACAGCCCCTAGGGGGCCAGGGTCTCCTCATTATCGAGGCTTCACGATAGCACTCAGACATACTACACTCTGTAGGATTCCTCTGGACGAGTGATCAGCCCGCCGCAGATACCTCTATCTGACGACACACTTCAATCCGAAGATACAAACATACCCCCGGCGGGATTGGAACCCACAATCCCAGCAAGCGAGCGACTGAAGACCCACGCATTAGACCGCGCGGCACGGCTACGGGGATCGGCCACGTAATCAGGAGAATAGAGAAATATCGAAGCTGTAGCAAGAATTTTCCTTAAATCATTGAAAATATTTCGTATTTCAGTTATCCTGGATATGACACTTCTTACAAAACTGATTGGGATGTAACAATAAAGGATAAAACGGGACAGTAAACGAACACTAAAATGGCGAAAAAATAGAGGAATTAAAATTTTGTAGAGCGACGGAATTTTCCACACTTTTATGTGGAAAAGAAACTTTGGTTAAATGAAGCTGGTAAAACAGAAATAGTAGAAAGAATTTCTCAAATAGCTATCAACGGAGGTACTGATATTTCGTGCATTGTTCGTTACAGTACGTAACTCGAGAGACAGCCTTGATGTATTTTTATGTAATGAGAGGCGAAACACACTTTTATGGTAATGAAATATGAGTTAATAAGAACAGAATCCTTAATAAATTTCAAGCAGGACAAAATAATACCCCTCACTTGTTTCTTTAGCTTCCATGCAAGCGTCTTTTATAAGGTTTGACGTTTTCACTGGCGAGTTTCAATAGTATGTGTATTCTTTCAGGCTGTGATGCTGTGCAACTTGTTACACAGGTAACGGCTTTTCAGAGGGTTCTGCTGCTTCCACCAGTGCGGCAGAACTCAGTGAATTTTATGCAGACTCCCAGTTTTTGATAGTCACGGGCGTTTAGTAAGGATATGGGTTGTAATGTCTTTGTTCTGTCCATCAAAAACAGTGGTACGTGTACGAAATATAAATAGAATCTACTGCTCCCTGAGACTGGTCTCTGGCGTATTAATTCACCACAAATCCCAAAGAATGATGGCTACTGATAATAAGATTTCCTATGCACGTGGCCGTCATTTAAGGGGCTACCGTAACATTTACGTACCACTCTACTCTATCGTGCGTTGTCGTTTCCTTATTCTTACAGCCAAATAGACATTAAAATGATCCGTCATATGAAAAGTCTAAACTCGAATATACAATGAACTTGAATTCATTTTATTATTGTCTGTTATTAAAAACATACCACAAACCTTTATGGCTCCTTTTATACAACACCTATTGTTAATTTGACATTCATTGTCCCAGTTGGCTGTACTAAATATATATATAAAAATACAGTCAAACAGCCAACAAGTAACTGTTTATTGAAATGTTAAAAAGTTAAAACGAGCGACTAGTTTCGGCATAGTATGCCATCCTCAGGCTCGATTTTCAAAAATTCACAAAACTCTATATTGGCTGAGATAAAATAGCGATGGACTTCACTTTACAAATTGTTAGACTTTGCATATATGGTACATATTAAGTTAAAACTGTTAGGATGAGATATTAACGAGTAAATCTTGCGTAGTTGAACCATCTTCAATAGTTGCGTAGTACACAGGTATTCTGCGAGAAGTGCATAGGTTGATATTCTGTTTTTTGTCGAATGGTGGTTTTAGTACTGCATGTTGTCACATGTGTCTTCACAGCTGAAAGATATTAAATAAATAGTAGTGTTGATATTCTGTATATTGAAGAGGGAATGTGTAATATTATATTCTCTTTAACTTTCAGCTGTGAAGACACATGTAATAACATGGAGTACTAAAACCACCATTCGACAAAAAACAGAATATCAACCTATGCACTCCTCGCAGAATACTGTGTACTACGCAACTATTGAAGATGGTCCAACTACGCAAGATTTACTCATTAATATCTCATCCTAACAGTTTTAACTTAGTATGTACCATATATGCAAAGTCTAACAATTTGTAAAGTGAAGTCCATCGCTATTTTATCTCAGCCAATATAGAGTTTTGTGAGTTTTTGAAAATCGAGCCTGAGGATGGCATACTATGCCGAAACTAGTCGCTCGTTTTAACATTTCAATAAATAGTTACTTGTTGGCAATTTGACTGTCTTTTTACTTATATAAACACCTATTGTTTTTGCCTTTGCAGGTAAAAAGAACAGTTTATTCTATGGCCTACTCTTAAACAGCTGAAGTACAACTTTCCGTTTGCGGAAGATGGAGTTCGTAGATCAAGTCCAACAATTTTCGGTAGTTACGCTTGAAATGTTTTGATAGATACTGAAAAACTAAATTTCGTGGGAAGTGAATCTTCTTAAGTAGGATATTCCTATGACACGTGTATTATAGATACTCTTGCGATAAATGCATTAGTTTCTCTATCATGTCCAGTGAGAAATCTAGCTTCTGTGACGAAATTACGAGTCTATAGTCGCTTCACAGTCAATCTACTACTATTACAAAACTCCAGTCGATTCAGGGGTTTTAAACACTTGATTAGTGTACCCGGATATTTGTCCTGGGGCAGCGTTTCGTAATTTACTTGATAGCCTATATGGGATGACGTCATGCCAGCCTGTAATTGATCTGCTTCGGTTCCTCGTGAAATAGCATGAATATTTTGTGGAAATTCGCCAGCTAATAAAAGAGTAACTCCTCCCAGAGTTGAAGTATTTCTCCTAAATGCTGCAACGTGAGGTCCCAAGCTTCCAAAGCTACTTCAAGTGACATCGTATACTTACCCCAAATAATAAACATGCAGCGTTGTAAAATTTTTGGTCTAGCTGTCATTCTGTCAACACTCCAATGTTGTTGCTCGCTATATGTTAAATTTAAAGGTAGTGTAAATGCTGCATGGGCAGTTGTCCCTTCTTTCAAGAGGGTTGCAGCAAAACGTGATGAAACATCAACAAAAGCAATTATTCTTTTTTAATATAGCTAATAGCAAGTTCATATGGAATGTTTATCTTCTTCCACCGAGAGCATCACTGCAATACATACATCCTTAATTATTGAAGAAAACACAAAGTTAGTCACGAAGGGAGAAATAATGCTTTTCGTTTTGTATTATTCATGCAGACACTCTAGTGCTTTCGCATGAAAATGTGTTATGTTGTACATGCTAAACTGTTTCTTGGCTCATATCTCATACTTCACTTACAAGAGAGTAACAACGATAAACATACAAAATATTTGTGCCTCACATCATGGATGTCGGCTGTCCGTGGCCCGACCCCTCTCCCGTGCTCCGACCCCTTTCCCTTGCACCGATTTTGATTTTGTTCGGCATCGCGCATCCCAGAACCTTCCTAAAAGGACTGGATAATTTTTAGGGTCATATTTCTCTCTTCCTATTTGTTGTGGCTGCCATAATCACACAGACACGCACAAACAAAAACTCTTTCATTGACCGTGTAGGTTATGTGGCAAGTACATGTCTGTGAGTTCTGTCGATTTTGTTGTGTTGCAACTATTTCTCTCAGACATGAATTAGATACTTCCTTACGACAAATAAATATACATAAATTAAATTAAAGTTATGAACAATTGACTTAATCTGTATTATCCAGAAAAGTTTAATTCCTACCTCTCAGAGAACGCAGTCTGTCACCGATGTTAAAGACCAGTCAGTTAATGCTCTTTAGGGAAACACTTTCTGTTTGTTCGGACTATCGTAAGAAACTCACGAAAAGACTGTGGTAAGATGACGAGTTTCTTAATCTTTCAGCAAGTGGAACATATGTGTAGCTATTACCGAACATTAAGCGGCTGAACATTGTCACGTACTTTTAGAGGTATATTTCTGTCCCTATCTACGAACTGAAAACAATTAACAGAAACATTACAACAGAAGATTATTTCAGCCGTTCTTATTAGAGTATCAATGAAGGGATTACCCACAAATACTGAGTATTCAGCTAAGCGTTCCTAATTTGTACAGACGAAAAATAGCTGCCATTTCCTAGAGACTACAGTCAAATGAAATTCACATCACTTTTATGATACACAATTCGTTTAGAAGAAGTGAAGTTTTCTGTATTTGAAATACATTCTTACTTTTCATTCAAAAGTATGTCGTCGGTTTCTTCATAAACCAGGTCACTATAAAGGAATCGTTTTTATTACTTCAGAAGATTCACGAAACATGGAAGAAAAATTCCATTCCTCGTTCCTTCTCGACGTAGTAGAATGTGGCGATGCAATGTACTCACACCACTTTCGAAGACATATTGTTGTTGTTAGCAGTAATATGTCTTTGTCGGAGGTTCATTTAGAAGCAATCATATGTAAAATAAGTACATTTAATAACCACAGTTTACGTCAAAATAGTTACGTCATGCTTTCTTTGCATGCTGTGTGTGTAAACAGCACGTTGTGCGAAGATTTCAGCCCTCTGATACTTCTTATACCTGTCTGCTTGTTTAATAACCGAAACCTGTTGAATAATTTTGCTGTTGGGCCCACATTCACCCACCCTACTATGTAACTGGGTTCTGGTCTCAGAGTTAGAGACAAAGGTTTCCCGCCAATATAGTTGTTTATATTTCAACCTTTATATTTTTGGACAGGAGGCGAGATGACAAAATAGTTCTACAGCAAGCATTCACTGAAATTAGCATGTTTCAGTTTCCTTGTGAATGGATAGCTGTTATGGTTTCTTACTATCGTTCATAGATGGCAAACCTTGCCACATTTGAATGATTTATTAAGTATATTCTTGTCGCGATTTTAACTGCGTTATAATTACATTACTTTTACGCATAATTACTCTCCGGTTTTTATTCGTAGATCAATCTTAAAAATTTTCTTTAGCTTTTTAATTCGCTTCCAGATCCTGGTAACCTTGTGTCAAATGCTGATATGTTACTTACAGTGGTCTGGATAATAGAAGGGTGAGCAGCCACACAGCTGTGCAGACAAATTCTGCCGGCACTCTGTGTAGCAGTTGCTGTACGAGTATTGCTGTAGGCTTCCCAGGATACGCTCCTCCTTCCGCAAGCATTTCCGGCTCTGCACGTCGATGTCTTTCGCGCCCTGCGTGGTCTCGAACTTTTCGGGGTACACAGACATCATCATCATCGTGCCCGCACCCAGGAGCTTCTCGTCAGTGTTGCCGTTCGGATAGTCGAACGGGTTGTGCAGCAGAACCTGTCGTGTGTTTATTCCTTTATTACTGTCAGTTATCTTAGAGAGAAGTCAGTTGGTTTAGGTTTGACCTTGCTAAATTTTAGGTTTCATTTCTTCTGGAATGTGATGCTGTATCGCTGGGTTAGTCGGTTCCCGACGTTTCAAAATAACGTACATGTTAGTACTTTTATTTTCAAGGGAAAAGGAGTTCAAAAAGGGCAAATAAAAGCGGGAGACAGGTGGAGGTATATAGGTCTGGTGGTGTGGTTCTTGAAGGTTAAGAAAGACTCCAGAGAAGGTGGTTACATAAGGATAGACAAAACCATGTAATAAAAAGCTGCTTTTTCGTGATTGTAATCCTACGCAATCCCATAAGTACACGGGACTGTACGACGGGGAGACTGTGCAAAAAGGCAGTAGGCTTTACATGTTCCTCTCATAAGACCATGTTCATTTTCATAACAGCCATCATGAAACAATAAATTTATAAACAATGTGATCATACATCCATTTCTATTTTTGAATACAGACCGAATTGTTATCCCCGAAAGGAAGATTCTAAATTGGAATCTCGTAGCAGAAAGAGCCTTATACTTCATTGATCAAAGGCATGAGGCAAAGTACTTGTACATGGATACAATCCGCATTCACTGGCTCAATGTCTTTCAGCATTATATTCCACTGTCAAAGATAAGCGGCGAGGGTTGATCTCTGATTGGACTGAGTAACTTCGTGTCTTGGCTGCATGTATGCTGGAGTCGTGCTTCTGCAGTGCTTTAAATACTTGTTGTTGTTGTTGTTGTTGTTGTTGTTGTCGTCGTCGTCGTCGTCGTCGTCGTCGTCGTCGTCGTCGTCGTCGTTGTCGTTGTCGTCGTCGTCGTCGTTGTCGTCGTCGTCGTCGTCGTCGTCATCGTCGTTGTCGTCGTGTTTCCTCGTGCAGATGAATGTCATTTTCATGGTACCAAGGAGCCTTTGAGCTGGAAATTCTACTTTAGGAAGTGCTTTTACAGACAAGTACCGAAATAAGGTTTTAATTTAGGCTACGATCGCTTCTTTCCACTCACAATTAATTATTCACCAGAAGTTCTATAATTAAAAATGATATAATTTAGCAACTGAACGCGAATGTAAATGTACCTACAATAAATAAAAACATTTTCTCTTGTAAATACACGCATATGAACTTATATGTGTACGCATGCACGTAAAATTTCATACAGAACTACGTACATACATACATACATACATACATACATACATACATACATACATACATACATACATGGATGTTAATGCTAGGCTGGAAGCCGAAAATTAAGGTTTGGAAATAAATTTAGTCAAGTATAATAAAATAATAAACACACCAGCGAAACATATCTGAAAAATTGCCACTGCAGGTCCGTTAGTCGTGTTTTACTGTACTTCGGTATGTAATAAATGTCGGAAGGCTTTCAGGTAAAGACTGAAGCACAAGAGCTAGACTTACAAATTTCGTGTTTGGAGCGACGTGTTTGACTGCAGATAAGGGCAAAAGGTGAAGCTGTCTTTCTGCTAAGTAACGTGCCGTGATATAATGAGTTATGGATACGAGAGAATGCAAATATTCCTTCAGGCCCAACCGAAAACATGTTTCTGATGAAATTAGAAATATCTTCATGGTTTGACCAATTTCTTTAAAATTTTGCGTGACTGTGAGAAAGAATAAGAGCCTGCCTACTTTGTTTTTATGTTTTAAAACTTACGGTACAACCTTACGTATTTTGTAATGGCAGTGTTATATATACTGAGAATTATCATACGTTTGAATATCCCCTTGACCTTTATCATTTAGCTCGATTACCCCTTGGGTTAATGTTAATATTTCTTCGGGCAAAATCCTCTTTAAGTTTAAAAGTTTATGGTTAAAATTTTCTAGAAATTTATTTTAATAAAACCAGACTTCTTATTTATAGTTTTATAGACATACCTTCATCTTGCAATAATATTTATTAACCTTAAAATTGACAAAGAATTACATAGCGCTGTCAAATTATAATTCGAGCCGGTAGTCGATCCCATAACCCTTAGGTACACCACCTTGCTCTGTTGTGGCAGGGTATTCCTGCGTAGGATGCAGTTTTGTTTCTTATAGTATGGGAGTACAGAACACGGGCTTACACATATTGTGTTTCAACTCTGCAGGGAGCTAGAGGACTAACTTCAATGCAGGGAACCTCAGAGAGAAAGGACTGAGCCGGTGGCAGATGATAAACCAAACGTAGCTGCTTGTATTGACCTAAAAGACATTTATTCGTCGAAATTAATATTTTATAAAGTCACCAAAACGTCAGTACATTTAGAGTTAAGCAATTGTTCGAAAGGGATTTCTTCACTGATTTCTGTGGTTGAGAAATATTTTACTAGGAAAATATTTCGAAAGAAGAGGGATTACGTAATCTTGAAGTGCAGGTTATTTTTGACGTCTTCTTGCTAAATGGTGTTTAGCAAAATTATACTTTATACGTATGTCTTTTTACGCCTAATGAAGACGTAACTTGTTCTTTGACATAGAGTGACGGAAGCTCACTTAACACTAGAGGCGGCACGTTCAAATGTCGAGTATCAAGTGACTGTTGCACCACTCTGTAAGAATACAGATATGTAGAACGAAGAAGAAAACGTTAGGCGAAGCATTTGTTTCATCGATGTCTTACCATGTGTTGCAGATTGTGTTGTTCCTGCCACAGTTAAAATTAAGCCCTATTATTGAGTGGGAAATTTTGTTAATGGTATCGATGTTGCAGAACAAAAATAGTTTCGTAATTTACACAGCACGTCTGGTATTTTTACGGAGAACAATAGAAAGAAGGCTGCAAAACGTGGAAGTTTAGACGCACTGGGGAAAATAAATGCACATGAAATTTAATAAGGAAGCCGTTTACATGTGACTGCTTGAAATATCCTAGCTTGAGGTCGAAAATCCAGAAAAATTAATTTGCGAGAAATCTAATTTGTGTCTAATCGGGGTTACTGTTGCTAGCAGTGTCGAACTTTGGATTCTTTCACTACGCATTTATATCTTTGTGCTACCTATATTTATGGTTAAAATTAACCCTTTAAAGACGAAGCTTATCTGTTTTATATAAGGACTCAGTACGTACCGCGCTGTAAACTCTCCACTTCGGTTATAAAAACCAGTCTCTTAATGTTTTATAAGGCAAAAGTTGCTGTTTGTTCTGAGATCCGTACAAAACACATAAACGCAATGTGGGCACCACGTAGAATTTTTTAATGTCGAACGTGGTGGTATGTAAAGTTACCGCTAGGCTTTAAAAGGTTAATGATAAAAGACCCTAAAAGAAATGTAAACCTACACTTTGTTCGTTATAGGGTTTTTACTTTATACGTTATTACGCTCTTTCATTAATTTATCTTCTAGTATTCAGGCCTTAACAAAGTAACAAGAAATCAGAAGCGAACTTGAAATTTCTGGTTCAAGGGAGATGATGGTAACGAACGTCCGTGCTACCCTTGACAAGTCGCTATTCTTTGTGAATAATTCATTAAGTATTGACTGTTAGGGAAAACCCCCGTATTAGAATGGATACATGAATGATTCGATTTGACGTACAAATATACTAATGTGCATATCTCGTTCACGATCCCTTATCAACTTCCGATCTTACGTTGCGTCGAAATTGGTATGAAATGATGACCATCAGTTATGAATGAGACGTCGCAGAAAGTGTCCTCATCTGTTCTGACATCCTAATTTAATATTGCCCTGGAAGGTTTGTATAGACAAAGAGCAAGACGCAGTTAAATGTCGACTACGGAAGCATTAGACGCGTTATGGGCGAAATTAGGTTACATGTATTGGTGATATTTTACAAAACCTAAATAACACATGATTGGTTTTTAAATTGTCATTTTATTACCACATTATTTCATGGGTGTTATTTTTTCGTAAATTGCATTACACTATGCGTGCTTAGTAGATACAACACCAGAATATGGCACCATCATGCCAAAATATGTAGTGTGTGTTATAGTGTGGAATATCCATCAAGGAGGTCGTAGCATTGAGAATGAAAAACGTAATAAAGGACATGTAGTCCTGGATTTAATGTGTTCCATGTCCGTGCACTATATTATACAAAAACACTAATCACCAACAAATGCACAAATAAAGTTTTATCATTAATCGTAACACACTCCTACATGTTTCGACCCTGCTGTGTCATCTGCAGTGCAGTGCAGGTCGGGACCGCACAGAGTTCACGCCCCCCAAAACAACGCAGTACACAGTCAACAGCACATTGTCACTCAACTATAAAGTGTAACCTTAGTGTAACGATAACGAAAAAAGTTCTCCCTGAAGATGACCCAGCAGGGTCGAGACATGTAGGAGTGTGTTACGATTAATGATAAAACTTTCTTTGTGCATTTGTTGGTTATTAGTGTTTTTGTATGTAATCCTGGAGTTCACTGCATAGTCAAAAGGAGGTTTTATGAGAACGTTATTATCAAACTTGAACACAGAGCGATGGGGAGGAAGTGGCCGGCGCCTACTTTAAGATGTATGGATTGTTTCTGAAATGAAGAAAATCAATGGTATACATTTGCCATAACAGCCGGTCTCTAGTCTCAAATTTGGATCCTAATTCTTCCGAAGAGTTCTGGCCGCTGCAGTGAGACCTTCGTTGCTTCTAATAAGATAAGTTCATAGCAACATAGCAGTCAGTTATGAAATGGGAAATATTAGTCTGTTTTTCCTTATAGTGTTTTAAGTGTTGAATTAGATTGTACGATTGATGAATGGTCCGGAGGTTCGGAGACAGACTCTTATTCTAGGATAAGAGATTGGTGCAACAGTATTTGTTGCTCACTTTTGCTTTCCTAGGCAACGGGCTGGAGGTTCCCGGTAGGGACAAGAGAGTTTCTCTTGTCTAGAAAGTTTATAACGGCTTTGGGACACACGCAAATTCGTATTCAACGGCTACCGTTCTTTTTCCCGGGAGCAAAGCAAACGGAAAGTGAATTTAACCGCTCACCTCCATGTCGTACCAAAGTTAGGAATGATTGGAGCTATTCTTCTGCTCCCCTTGTAGGTATATGCCTTCATGGCTTGAACAGGAGAACATTTCTTCCGGAATATGTGGGTACGTTTATATGGTTGTATATAAGGCATCATTGTTACATTCATTATCGTAATGAAATGTGAAATTTTACAGCCAAAAAGTTTGACTGTGATATTTGTGACGTTCAATATCCGTAGGTGTGCATATTAAAGAACAATGAGAATGCGAGCTTAAATTACAGCACACTGTAGAAGTGTGTGGGCCTGTTTTGAAACGTACCATTGCGGTATCTGAATACAGAGAGAGAGAGACAGAGAGAGAGAGAGAGAGAGAGAGAGAGAGATAGAGAGAGGAATATATCGGAAAAGATGACTCGGGATAACTAGTGACCGTGTTTAGAAAGCAAGGTGGGAATTTTCAAATATAAATTGTTAGCCACTTCAAAGCAAATTAAACCTTTCTACAAATTTCATGCTATGAATTTGTGGTATCTCTTGTTGCGATATTTAATATAGCAGAGAATTAAATAAACACATTTTATAAATTCAGTATAAAAGCCCTGAAATTTATTTCACTTTCTTTCGTAAGCTGCCTAAGTCACGTATTCGCCTAATGCACTACAGTGTTTGATAAAATCCGTACCAAATCAACTATAACATCAGGATGGCGCAGCGAAGGCCAGCGAGCACGGGCATCTACCGTAACATGGCAGATAATACTGTCGGGCAGTGGAGGTTGTTGTAATGTACACAGATTTAATGGTAGTGATTTTCATTCAGTCCCATGTCAACATGCATATCGATCACAGAGCAGCAAACACGGCGGCAGGAGCCACCCGAAAGCAAAATAATTCATCTCTCTTATGTCACCCAGCCGAGGACGATTCGCCAGGATAGTGTTACGACTTTTCGTCTATCACCAAATTTGGGTAAAAATGTTACAGTTGCTGGTTTAAGATCATCGGCTGTAAAGGAAAGATATATTGGGGCTCTTTAGTGGCATACAAATTAAAATAAAGATTTACCTAGTTGCTTCCTAATAACAAACATGAATAAAGGCGTTTTCTGATAAAATATGTACCGTGGCAGCTTAATGATATAATAATTGTATGGAAATATATTCTTGATACTCCATAGTGAAAGGCTTTGAGTAAGATTTATATAGTGTTTTCGAAGAGGTCAAATCATGATCAAACAATTTAATTAACAAATTTACTTCTCCTCCTATTGACAAAAATTTTAAGTGAAAATATGCTATTTGTATATTATCGATACTACCCGTTGAATAAATTTGAATAAAAAATTCAGTGTGGTTATTGTGTAATGAAATACCGCCACACATGATGATGAATGAATTCAATTGAAACTTTCCTTGACTGCTTCAAGATTAATAAATATGAATAAACTGTGTGCCCTTAAGGTTTGTTAGAAAAAATAATCATGATTTGTTCATAATCAAAAACATCGCCTAAATGTTGTGTGGTCAGTAAATATGCCGTGACTTTTAAAGACAGTAAAATTTATTGTGGCGATATCTCTCGTAACTGTGTAAATATAGATAATATGTTGCAAAAAATTTGCTTGTAAATTTATGAAGCATAGCCAACAACAACCACAAACAACAAACAACAAAAAGAATTTGTTTTGTTGTTGCAAGATACAAAAGAATTACGAATTTCAGCTTTTCACTATATACAGGATAAAAGGATTAAGTTTAATTTATTTAAATTTATTGTAACTCTTTCACTTCAATAAATTGACGGGTAAGCAAACTAGATAATTCTACTAAACTGTGCATTGTAGGAAGTGATGTGTCAATTTGCAGTTCAACTCTTCTGCTGACGTACTCTCTACGCAGTTGCGTACCACAATGCTGTAACTCCCTACGCATTAGCGATAGTAAGTTAGTGCTGTAAACCCGAAGAAAGCTTTGTATATACATAATATATTACATTATTAATATAACTTATTTTCTGTGTACTTCGTTAAGTAAAACCAACAGTGAGAAGAATTTCGAATAAAATTCATATATCGTGATTTACTTTGATGTCCTGTGCTACTTTTGTTTCGATTGTCAGTTTTTTACAAAAGTAAGTTTAAGTAGAACTTTATGAATCACAGACGTCTACTGACCGGAATAACACAACTTGCTAGCAAATTTCAGTGTGGGCGATAATGCTACGTTTATTTCAGGTAGCTTTCGTGTAGAGATTAGGTTCACAGATAAACAAGAATTCCACATTGAAACAACAGCCTCCAGTGCGGAGTAGATAACACATAAATGATCCCAAGAGCGGAAAAAAATACTTGGCTACGTATGATATAGTGTTATTCACGCAAGTAGCATACAAATTGTCAGCGTAGAATAGGATTACAATATCCCATACACCGGTACTGGCTCGCGTTACAGATCTATTCGTAGGGAATTGGATTGTGCGTAATAACAACATTACAACCAGAATTAAGGGGAGGGGGGGGTTGGTATAATTTGTCCTCCTGTCAGCCTTTGACAAAACTGTATTGTTTTCTCAGTGTTACCTGTATCATACTCTGCTTGTCACTGGCCAAGCCAATCAACAGGATACCAGAAAAAATTATTTTCCTTTTACTGTATTTTTAAATTTATGCACCGTAGACAAATCTGTCAAGCCGAGGGTACATGTAGAATTAGATTTATATTTTATATCGATAGTTTTCTTGTTTATACTTCGAAATAATGTCTGAAAACAAAATTCTTGGAATGTTTTGTACGTATGTTGAATCATATGAGAAGGATCTTCTTCAAAATTATGGAAGGAGTGAAGAAAATTACGAGCTCCTTAGTGATTCGAATGTTGGACTTTGACATAAAGACAAAAATGTAGAACAGAAGCTGCAGTAACTCGTTTTGTATGAGTGACTGGATGCCAAATAACTGTAAATAAACGCCGGAAAGGAAAGACGTACACTGATGAACACAAATTGTTTTACCGTAAGCGTACACCGTTTTTACTTTTAGTTGTGATTGCTAACAAACTCAAAGTCGTGGTTAAAGAAGACGTTAGAGTGAATACTACGAAGGGTTTTTCTAACGCGAAACTAAGTAAGCCTACGACAAGGGCGTGGCGTTACCGGACGCTATGCAGCAGTTTATGTCGTCCGCTCTACGGCATGCAGTGACGTGCGTCACTGAGTACTGCAGAACGGAAGGCTTCAGATTTTGATATGCAGCAATACAGCTGTGAGCGGGTCTGTAGTTTATATGAGTGGGTTCCGCGTTCAGCTGGACATTCTGTATAATTTGCAGTGTACATCATACGTGATTTGTGACTGCTTTCATGTTCGAGAAATGTGCCTTGTGAGAAATTTTGAGGCCCCTGTGTGCTCACTGCATAAGCTGTTCGGTGTGTCGTTATGGCGTATTTGTCAGATGTGTCCTTCAAGAGTTCGGAGTGTTCCATGATCGAGATATCAGACTTATAGAAACAGTCTGTTTATTCATCTTCATTTTCTTATTTTTTTAATGATTCTTGTGTAAATTAACGCTGACATTTGGCGCATGCAGAAGAGCATGCTTATTATGATCCTTTATCCTTGCATTATTTGAATGTGTATCACAATGGTACCAACAAATTCACACAAGTATGTTAAAATTAGTGTATGCACGTAGAACGCCTACATGTTTCGGCCAAACACATGGTCATCTTTAGGGATGTAAAGTAAAATGTTTAACCTTTGTGCTGTACATTCGTGAAGACGACCACAACATTGGCCGATACATGTACGTGTTCATTGTGTACATAAACTAATTTCAATGTACTTACTTGCATTTTTGGTACCATTATTGTATACGTAAATGCTTACTGTTTAGAAAAAGTTAGTAAAAATTAAGAACATTGCTTGCGTTTTGTTAAGTACTTGTCTAAATTATATCGGAAAGTGTTTAGAAGAGTTTAGACTTTACTTCAATGTATATTGTGATTTTATATACCGTGTGAATTTCTGCAAAGGCAGTTCTGTCTAAAAATTATAGATTTGCATTTGATTTTTATTTAAAGGAAAGAGTATAGAATTTATTCAAACACAAGCCAAAAGTAAACCAGCCAGATGACGTAGTATGGGCTAGGGCTTCAATCCTTATTTAATTGAAAGCAGAAGCTTGTGATATGAAGCGTGGATGCAAGAACGTACACGACCTTGTTAGTTCATTACAGGACAGTCACTTAAAACGAAGACGTAACAATCTGACCTTGACCCCGTAAGATGCCATTGAAGCGTCGAGGTACTCTTCGATGTGATTGTTGATCAACACTGTGAGACCCATTTGAAAGGCACAGGCACTCATCCTGTAGGACCTGTTGGGGTTCACTCTTCCGGAAGGAGTTTGCAGTAACCTGCAGGGAACGTTTCATTTTACACTTCCGAGGAAACTACTTGTTAACTAAATGGTGCAGTGTTCTTCTTAGGAAGCTAAGAATCGCTGAACTAGCCAAGAAATACCCATTCTTTTATGGGAACGGATGGTTTATTACTATGGACACAAGAGACAGCTAATGGCCCGTAGCCCCACCCAGATCAAAGACGTCCTTTCCTTCCAACTGACTTCTTTTACGATCCACTGTAATGCTGTCCATAATCTAGTCCTTGGATTCCCAAGTGATTTCTTTCCGTCACGTTTTCTGACCGAATTTTTGTGTGCAATGAACATCAAACATGTAACTTTTATTTGCCCAAATTATTCTCCTTGATTTAAACACTTTAATGACATGTGTTTAAAGCATAAGCTATGGAGCTGCTTATTGCAGGATGTTTTCCAACCTGCCACTCCTTACACCCTTCAGATTTCCAAATATTTTCCAGAACACCACAATAAATTACATTTTTTGAGAAATACTTTCCCTCACTCAACTGTGAGTGAATTGCTCAGTATATATTTACAGTAACAATATCATTTACTAAACCTTTGAACCATGACACTGAGGGAAACTATGGAAACACACCAGAACAGAGGCTTGGTGCGTCAATTTCATGCACGGCTATTATCTAGGGCCCGAAGAATAGCCATTAGACCACGTCTGTAGGTAAAAAATACGTTATTTTATTCCGAGGGCATGGATTTTGTGAAAAATGGTTAAAGTGGAATGGCCTGTTAATAGAAGCAGAGGCTTAAGTCCAGTGCCGCAGAGTTTTAACTTACTGCTCTATTTACATTTCGTAGGTGATAGAGTAGATGGTAGGATGATTGGTGATTGATGATATGGAAGGAAGCGGTTGTGAACTAAGTGAGAAATTAACCCATCATTAGCCTCGTGGGACTGTGTAGGACTGCGGGAAACCTCGGTCAGGTTAGCCAGTATTCCAGCAACTTGTAAAATATGAAAGATACTTCTTTGGCTTCTGTTGGCCTTCATTTTGACAAACTTAAATCGGAAGGGGTGCGTGGTAAGAATAAGCTGGCACTGCGATGAGAATTTAGAATGTAATAAGACAAGATGTGGGCTCGTATTTATTTCCCAGCGTTATGAGCGCTCGGAACACAAAGGCTGGAGTTTCACCCGAAAATTCGGTAAGCACATCGGTAACTACATGGTATCTTAACCTTTGAGACAATGTCATGAATACGGCGAGAATGAGAATTCAGGCATGAAAGTAAACATTGATGACTAATAATAATAATAGATTACAGATATAAGTAGATATTTGGACAAAGAAATAAAGTTCGGTTTAATAAGATGAAAGATTTGTTAACTAATATATGCAGTTGTTGGCGAAGTAGCTACGAACGTGGCAGCCCGGTTTAAGAGGAAGTTAGTACCAAGAAAGGGAGGAGCTGAACTCTATTATTATTATTATTATTATTATTATTATTATTGTGACTGTTATGATAAATTGACAAAAATAATTCTTTGATTACAGCCACTGTTCGCGTGAGTTTATTAGGCAATTATACACCATATAACCACAAGAAGTGTCGTAAGGCCAAATGCAGTTGTTTGTACTTACGGACTGGAATCTTTTTTGTTCGCCTGATAATTGAAGGAGCAACAGAAACCGGAAGGTGTCTTCAGGACTTTGAAATATTTTCCGCATTTCAAAATTTTCCCTTTCAACATACACTTTGTCAGAAGTTCTTCACAGGGAAGCATAACCTGGAATAAGACAGACATAATATGTGACTGAATCATTCATTAGTGCACGTATATACAGTCCGCCCATCTATACTGGTTATCGGCGGCTGCTTGCACATAAATTCAATTTCATGCTTCGGAACTGCATTGAAACAAACGTAACCTTACTTTTTACCGGCTACATTTAGTGTTTGAGGTACGCTGTGGCACGGTTGGTTGAGGCATTCCGCTACAGGCCAGAAGGTGGCCGACAGGATTCCCAGTGGAGACATTGAGGGTTTTCATTGTCTTAGTCCTTTCTCTAACAGAAAGAGCACCGCGGATATCTCCTGGGGGTAAAGGCGGCCGGTGCGTAGGGCTGACAACCTTACCATCTTTATGTGACGATTGTCTAGAAACTCTTGGAGCCTCAAACTTCTGGAACCCTAAGGGCCTGCCCAGGCCTGTAATCGGGTAGCTTTACATTTAGTGTTTATACCGTCATGATAATCCCTGTCTTGTGTTTACAGTACTTCCTTTACGGAAACACGTAGCACCACTCTAAGGTGACAGAACAATGGTGTGAGTAATCTTCTTTTACCTTCATTAGCGATTAATCAGCCGTGTTAAGTGGGTCGCAGTCACCACCGCATGGCGCGTCCTAGGGTTGCGGATGGAGGAACGGCCTCCAGTTATGGAGGGTAGCTGCGAATACATTGAATAAGCAGTCGCGGACAGCCGACAAGGGGTGGTCCTCCAGCTTGGGGGTTGGACCAGGTGCTAACAACTCCTCACCGTAAAAAACTATGATGTTACGGAACATATGGACAAGCCTCGGACCTGGATCAATTCTTTGGTACGACCCCAGCTACGGGTGGGATGGGGGGGGGGGGCATGGACTGGATTGAGCTGGCTTATGATAGGGCCAGGTGGCGGGCTTTTGTGAATGCGGTAATAGACTTCCGGGTTCCATAAAATGCGGCGAATTTCTTGACTAGCTGAGAAACTGTTAGCTTCTCAAGAAGGCCTCTGCACCATGGAGTTAGTGATTAATCAGAGGGAGAAGGAGTCATTCCTAATTTGATTCATTTCTACGTTGACATTAATATGCAATTTCGAAGTGTTTAATTTTTCTGGGGTTAATAATTCGATCTGTTTCAGTCTAAATAAAGATCAACCTAACGTCTGCCTCCGTGGAATAGAGTCCTTCCTCCTTACCTCATAATTGATCGAGTGTGCAAGGAAATTCTCCTAACTTCCTACCAACCAGAAGGTCTGTTATCTTACACACTAGAGCCAATTGATTTAGTTAAGTCTGTATTTTCACAGTATATTCATTTAAGAATCGTTTAATTGTAGTTTCCCATGTACTTGATATATCTTCCCCATTTTCCGTTCAAGTTTAGACGGACTAAATGAAGACTAGTGTAGCACTGCCTTATAATTTAAGTCATTTATACAAAAATCAGAAATCGACAAAATGTCTTTAGGTTCCTCAATTAAAATTTGCACGTGTGTACAGTCTACTACATAATGCTACGTAAAGTACATAAAACCTCAGCAAACGTATTCGAAAACTTCGAAATAACGCGTAATTTTCCACTTTTCTAGTTAACACAGTCCGATGTCTTTACGACGTAGAATAAATTAAATTACGACAGCCGTTGAAGTTTAATTTATGACATAAGCTTCATACCATCCTACTGTCTTCTGTCCTTTGAAAACCCATTTATTTTTCCCTCACTTGTGCAGCTTTCATCACATGAAATAATTCTCGTAACTGAATGTAGGGATTAACGTAATTGTTTGTCCGAAATCCATGCACATATTGCAAGCTATGTAGAGTATCATAAACACATGTTCAGCTGCAATGTTGTTTGATATACCAGTGATGCAGACAATGAATTAACCATGGCACATTTGTTCATGGTAGTCATTCAGGTGTTTGTAACTTCCCTGGGTTATAAGTAGCTTCGTTACGTCACGTGGGTTGTCTTAGAGCACGGTATTGCCTTTCCTTGGATTTGCAACGTATAAGACGATCTCTAGATATGAGTGAGGTTGTAAATATGTTCAATAAGCAGTTATAAGAAGTGATGGTCCACCAGGTTGGGGTGTTTGAGAAAGGGAGCAACGGGTAGCAATTAGCATGTAACGAAAGTGATAGACAACCTGGGACTGGACGGATGTGCTCCTAAATAATTTACAGGTCTATCCATTTTAAGAAATGAAATAATCTAAAAAATTTCAGCTTTAAGGCAGTAAAAAAGAATGTTCTCTTAGAGGTCTGGGTTTATCATAGCGGACATAGAAGTAAACTGGCTAACAACAATGGGGGAAAATCGACCGTGGGTATTAGAAACTCTAATTTACGTAGTAGTCAAGTTAGAAAGATGGGAAGATTTGTTTGAAAGAGTCCTTTCCACCACCCTCACCCCAAATGCACACATTCTTGACTGAGTGAACTATTTTTAGGTAGAAAAAAAAAAGAGGAGCCTTTATCTCCCTTGCATCCACAAGATTATACCTATAATGGCAGGTCTTATAAGGTTTAAAGTCTGCGGGAATATGACGCTATGTCGATTGGTAAATAGCATTATTCTTGGACGGTAAGCATTCTGAATGCGGAGGTCTCCGAAACGTCCATATCTATCGACACGGCGTCGTATTAGAGAAGCGCTGAACCTTTAAAAATGATTTAATATTGATATTTACCTTTAAGTACTGCTGACCATGACGTAACTAATGCGCAGTCCTAGGTTCGTTTCTACAGTAATCTATGACGGATTCCTGATGGACGAAGCGACACAATTGCCGATTGGTTTTCTAGTACGTAGAGCATCTCCTAACAATAAAAATCTGCCATGTTCCATAATCTTACATAACTGCTTCCGAAATATGCGGCAGGTCTGCATAATCAGAACGCTGCTAGACTTGAGGTTCTTACCGCGATTTTGATTCGCATTAAAGCTGCAATTCTTGGAGCACCCTTAAGCTGTAACCATAAATCCCCTTCGAAACATTTGTGATTGCATGAGGATCTACACGCCTTATATGACTGAGAACTTGAATCTCAATCAGACGACTATCCTAAGCCTTGGTCCTCACTTGGTTCTTCTTCTCTGAACCGGCAAATTGTTCCCATATTTTGTTTGCTATGTGTTTATCTGTGAATAACCGAAATATCGCCTTTAAAATTTGAGCCTTTCGGTTGAGATGGGCTCATGTAAACTGGGAAGGATCAAGCAGAATACAGAAAGAAATACTTTTATTCTACGGTAACTGCTTTATTGGAAAGCGGTTTTTCGGTATACATTTTGCCGAAGACGACTTTAAACAACATTCTGAGTTATTAACCCTTTAGGTACTGAGCTTTATTTAGAAAATAAGTGCCTTCATTAATTTGCAGGTGACAGTGGTAAGTTACCTTTTTATCAGTTGGCATTAAGTAAAGTAGAATATGTAATTCTATCCAAGTGTAAAAAGACTACAGAACTGTGCATTCGTCGTGATAATCTGAAACATAAACATTCTCAGACCCTCGCATTTGTGCACGAATTCTGATTTTTAGTAAGACAAGCCTTATCTAGAAGCGAAAGCACAAGGAAAACACATAATAAGAGCTATGGCTTAGGAGATTAAGGCTCCACCCATATCGTAGGAAAGATGCTTGCTCTTACCGACTGCAGCGCTGCCATTGCAGTAATGTTGTTCATATCCAAAACAGACTGCATACGTCCGAGTTCTGTGACGTTGGACCCGTCCATGTCGATTAGCTGTGAGAGGAAAATGAGGTCGTGGAGTATTTGGTCTCGGGTCATCCCCGGAGGCAACCGCCTGCAAGATGAACACACCCATTTCTTTCATTTACGTGTGTCGCATAACAAAACAATTTTGCGTCTTCCTTTGTAGGATTATGAATGAAACTTTATAGTCTCTTATTCCATAGAAGAATAGGAAGAGAAATATTTTTGAGGAGATAAATGTATATAAGGGAAAGAAAACAACTGCTTGAAAAGTAATAGAAAGGAGAACTTTAGGCGTGAAATTCTCACGGTCTTGACTATGAAGATTGCCATCTTTGAGGATGTAACTCCTTGAAGTCTAGTAGGAGTTCACCAAAGTTTCAGAGGAACGCACTCTGTCCATCTTCTTTACTGATTTAAAGATGGGAAGGGTAATTAAAAAACGAATTTTTAAAATTGATCCTCGTTTTACTTGTTTTCCGAAATTGCACGTAAAATATCTTATGTGTTATTACAGGAAAGAACGGCGTTGCTTCGTAATTACAACTTTACTTTCTTTACAGATCCGCAACGGTCACCTGTTTTGGTGTGTCGTCTGGAAAATTTCTACCCATAGTATAAACTCCAGGTTATAAGGAGATTTATTCGGTAACTCCTGGTAACGGTTCAAATTGTCGGACACTTTACGGTGAGTAACACAGACATTTTTAAGTCGTAGTTAGTGTGTATTCTGAGTTACTGGAAGCTACTTTGCTTGGTTACCGGGACGAGAAGTCACATGGCAGCCCTTAAGAAAATCACGCACTTAAGAAAATCGCAATTATTTATGTTTCGTTATTTTTCTTAATAACTAAACATTTGTTGATCCGAGAAAATCTCAAGTATTTATCTTGCCGCCGATTGAACTCTGCCCTGCGAGGCGGCCGCACCACCGGCCCCCCCCCCCCCCCCAGCCTGCCGCCCTGCTTTTGCTAAAATTTCAGTCTCCTGGGACCCACCGAGCCTGCTATTTAGTGGACACTGGAGAATGTTTCCACGGGTTAAAGCGACAGAGGTGTAAAGCTTGCAACTCAAATCCATGTAGTGCGAAATTAAGAATGTACGGAGCTGTACTTCATTTCCTCTTATGTCTTCATTGCGTGCACAAGGGAAACTTTCCTTCTATTATTAGAATAACATTTTCAAAGAGATGGGGAAGGGCACTCCTCATAGCTGGGATGAGCAGTGTACAGAAAATGTAACAGAAAACGTAAAAGAAAGATGTATTTTTGGAAGTCAAAGCGTAGGAAAGAGGATAATATTAAAATAGGTCTGGGAGATGTAGGTAGTGTGGAATTGAAGTTGACTCAGATGCCTCAGTATAGGTTTCAGTGGCAGACTGGGTCAAGTTAGATAATGAAATTTTTGGTTTCATAAATGTGGGTGTTTTATTCGCCAGGTGGGAGACTGTCAACTTTTTCAGAAATGACTGCCCAATCGCTATAAATCTTGTAATAGTTTTGTATTCACGAGGTGGAACAGTCAGATATTCTACATCAGTACAAACCAGTAGGTGTGCTTGTGATTTACACCATGACCTGCACTGTGCTATATGTTACTCCGCGTCTAGCAGGTCATTATACAACACACACTGACAGCATGTAACTGGACACACGACTGTGTCATCTCGGCAGAGACATGCAGCTGGTGATGCCAGCTTGCACAATGTGAAATGATGGACCACCTGCAGATGACACTAATGCACTGAAACACGTAAAGGGTAGTTCAGACAAGACACAGGAGTTAGCAAATTGTGTGCTGTAGCTTTCACATACCCATGAAAAGAGAACATTCCACATTTTTTAATTTTTTCATCTCGTGTTACCTCGAATAGAAATACATAAGAACTAAGTAACTTATCACAGTCGGCATAATCACAACTTTTTAATACGCGGTAATAAAATTTCACTGATATTGAGATATGAAGTCTTTTTATGAATTTAGTGTGTTCCATGTCGGTGCACTATATTATACAAAAACACTAATCACCAACAAATGCAAAAAGAGTTTTATCATCAATCGTAACACACTCCTACATGTTTCGACCCAGCAGGGTCGAAACACGTAGGAGTGTGTTACGATTGATGATAAAACTCTCTTTGTGCATTTGCTGGTGATTAGTGTTCTTTTTATGAAATGTAATCCTATAGAAATATTGCAGTGGCCTATAAATATTAATACAGATATCCAGAGCATATCAGATTTTCACGATGATTCAATGGTAACATGGATCCTAGACTGGGTTATGAGACTTGTAGAAATAGGCTGTGTCACCGACGTTTCGGTTTTCCTTGTTTTGTCGCTCTTCAAAACTAATACTGAATATCGACTCTCTACACAGCAACCTGCGCCACGCTAAAAAAATTTAAAAATATATTTTGATTATCCGTCTGCTCAAATTTGGAGCGGTGCATCTCGGAATAAAGTTTTGTGGATTTTGGTTGAAATAAGAAAGCTAACGAAAGATGGTGTCTGATGGGAATGACTTCTCGGCGTGATTTAAACCCTGCATTTTATTTAACCCATGAAAGACGAAGCATATCTGTTTTATATAAGGACTCAGTGCGTACCGCGCTGTAAACACTCTCAACTTCGGTTATAAAAACCAGTCTCTTAATGTTTTATAAGGCAAAAGTTGCTGTTTGTTCTGAGACCCGTACAGAACACATAAACGCAGTGTGGGCACCACGTAGATTTTTTTAATGTTAAACCTGCTCCTATGTAAAGTTACCTCTAGGCTTTAGAAGGTTAAGGTAAAATATTGTTTATCTCATTCCCCCCACGCTACAGCAACTTTACTGGCCTGGTTTGCTGATTGTTTCAAGACAGTACCAGTTCTGTGTGAAGGAGAATGGAAGCAGGAATCTACGTGATAACCAGAATTTCTTCTTTACCGGTCGAAACAACGTAGCATCGAAGAATTCTTGAATATTACACGACAGAATTTGAGAACTTGATATCTCTTATAACGTACACACCATCTACACAACGGGTCTTCCTTCGGGCACAAATAAGTTTAAATATTTGCCGATGTTTCGAAGGACTGGCATGCCTTCATTTTCAGAGTAAAGCAGCCTACTCTAGGGCTGGTCTAATCAAGGTCAGTGTAGTTCCGGTCCACTTTTATTAGAATGATTAACCCTGAAAATTAAAGTACTCTAAACATTCGAAAGGCCGGTAACCATCTACCAGTCTACATATCGTAATATCCTAAAATACTTGATTACTGTTTATATTGAGTTTATATTGATCTGGACTAATTACTCAGTTTTGTTATGTCACGCTAAATATCATGATGGTGCAGGGTTTTCCTGCAGAAGTTACGAGCTATTTATCTCGCAAACAATTGCCTGTTTTGGAATATAAAGTAGTTTTTTACATATTGCATATTAATTCCGTAACAAACTTCTCCATGAATCGCTTCTGTCCAGCCAATATCACCAAATTGTATGGCCCATTTTAATATTATCTTCCAACAATGGCTGTGTCTTACAGGTGGTGTTTTCCCGTCTGATATTGCGACTAAGATATTCCCTACAACGATTTTCGAACTATGTGGTTTTCTGCCCATCTAATCTTCCTTCATACCGTCAGCTTATTAGCCATGATGAAGACCAGTCCCTGTACGTACCATGAAGCTCCTTTTGTAATTATCTCTTTACTTTTCTTAATAAATCTTTCACAGTTCCAGATATTCATCCGCGTACTCTACTCGGATATTCACCGGCACCTCAGTCTTTTCATAGGAGTTGCTATCAGGGTGAGAGGGCAATTTTTGTACCCTTTTAAAGCAACAGATTAAATTAATGAGATTTTAGAGTCGTTAGGCCGTGAAAATTAGATCATAGAATCCTATGTTAGTGACACTTTGTAGTGTCTTCTCAGTCCCGAGGAAGGAGCAGCTTCTTAAGAAACGTTGTTAACACCTACGAAAATACAGGGTGTCATAACGTGGAAGACCACAATTTTAACAGGTAAAATTATAGCACGTTTTACTAGTTTATCGAATTTAGTATTTAGTTGTTAAGTAGGAGATGGGAAGACAAATATTCTGGAATGTATTATAACAGGGGCAATTTCTCCGTTCTTAATTAATTAATGGGTAATGTTTTTTACATTTGTTATTTTCTTCCCTAAATTTTTGAGCTCTGCAGTCTAATAGAAGGAGTTTTAAGCTACTTTCATATTGTAGGCTACAATGTGTATATTATGTAGGAAGAAACTGTAACAAAACTCAATGCCATCTTTGAGTTCACTCTCACCAGAATACAAATTTTCTGACACAATACACAGGGGAGTAATGTGTGGGGGATATCAGGCTAGCAAAGAGGATCCTATACGCAAACTCATTGGTTCTGAAAATTGTGGGATTTTTCTTTAAGGCTAGCAACGTCAGAATGCGGGTCAGGAGAACTGAAGCTGATTGAAAAACTAACCCTTTATTTTCCAAAATCACCCTTCAAAATACGTAAGGTGTTGTTTAAGCTCTAATGCTAATTGGAGTGTTCAGCGTACCCAGTACCTTAGTTTTCGTGTTTTCGCTACTGAGAAGATTAGACAGATCTATGGATAGTAAATCGCTTTCTGATCTCAAGTGTTGCGGAAGTGATCAGTAGGTTTAGCGACAGACTGAAGATTAGAAAGCAATCAGTTTAGGGGATTATTTTTCTAAATATGCTTTATTTTTTATTATCACAGCTTATGAACAGATTTAAGATTAAGGTGCACTTCTCCTTTTGTGGTGCATGCTGTATAAATGACGTTTTGGGAGTTGGGTGCACTCGTGCCTTCCGGCGATTGATCCAGTGTTTAGTGTACTAGCCTGATGTCAACATAGTCTGCGGTCCGATCCCTAAAGCCGCCAGTGTGCGTAAAAAGTAATTTGTCAGTATAATTCACGGAAGGCCACCAGTTGACGAACAGGACTAACTGCCGAAAACTTGCGTATCAATGTACAGCCGAAAATGAACAGCGTTAGAAAGAGTATTTGCGTACTGATTAATAAATGTTCGTGGCTGTACCTGTAGAGAGGGGAGTTAAATTCCAAGCCAGTTCATGTGGGATTTGTGGTAGACTATGTGGCACTGGGGCTGGTTTATCCCCCGAGTGCTGCTGTCTTCTCCTGTCGGTATCATTCCACCAGTACCCCATACCTATATGCCATTCATCTGCCACAGACGCTATACAATATTAATAACTGGCAACGTCTTGAAAAGAGACACACCTTTCTCTCTCTGTTTCTGTCTGTCTGTCCGTCCGTCCGTCCGTCTGCCTGCCTGTCTGTCTGTCTGTAACGTACAAGGAAAATTAAGACTAGAAAACGAAGAACAGATTCGTTCGCAAATAGCGCCATTGATAACTGGAACCAACTGCCTGCAGGCCTACCAGCGTCTTTCCCATGTAAATTAAGCACTTTTAGGAAAAGAGTTAAGAAGGTAGTTACAAGCAAAGTGAATTCAAGTGCGGTTTGAGTGTATATAAGTGAAATGACGTGAAGTGAAGGGTTGTGTGTAAATAAGTGGAGTGATGTGAAGATTTCTGTAACGTGTGTGTGTGTGGGGATACTGTAATTGTGTAGATATATAGTAATTGTGTGGGTATGTTATACTGCATTGTATATTACTTTATGTAAGTACATTGTATGTGTATGGGTGGATTGTATTTGTGTACGTATATTATACTTGTGTGGGTATATTGTGTTTCGTGTTGGTGTATTGTATTTGAGTAGGTATATTCTAATTTTATGGGTAGATTGTATTTGTGTAGGTATATTGTATTTGGGTGGGTATCTTGTGTTTTGGTTAGGTATATTGTTTTTTGTATGGGTGTATTGTATTTGTGTGGGTAAATTGTATTTTTTATGGGTATATCGTATTTGTATAAGTATTTTGTAATGTGTGGGAATATGGTATTTGTGTAGGTATATTGTAATTGTGTAGTTATATTATAACCGTGTGGGTACATTGTGTTTTGAGTGGGGATATTGGATTTGTATAGGTATATTGTCCCAGTGTGGGTATATTGTATTTGTATTTGGGTGGGTATATTATAGCTGAGTGGGCATATTGTACTTGTGTAGGTATATTGTATTTTGCGTACGTATATTGTATTGTGTGGCGATTAGCCAATACATGTACTGTAATTGTGCTGTTACGTTTATGTATGTGTTATTGTAATGTGGTGTCTATGCTAGTGTAGGACTGCTGCCACCCGGTGAAAACCCAATTGCAGTAAGAAATAATAATAATAATAATAATAATAATAATAATAATAATACAAGTGCTTCTAGTACAATGTGTAACCTGTACCGCAGGACGCTTACAAATACCCGACCGCCGGATCACGCGTCCCTACAAAGAGAAAGTTATTTTTACGTACCATTCTTTAGACACAGTGAGGGCCCTCGATTTCTGTATTCTGTTTACGCCGCAGAGAGTGACGGCCGGGAAGTCAATTTTCCAGATGGGGTAGTGTGATGTGTCCAGTGCGATGAGCGTTGGGCTGACATCGTTTCTGCTCCATTCAAACCACACCATGGCAATTGCTGCCAACAGACATAGCACCAGCACGACAGCCCACAGGACCCTGTTTCAGATACACAAGCATAATGCACACTGACTCATGAGCTTGGCTTTACCTGTGAGTTTGAAATTTTAAGGTACAACCATAAAGTTATAGTGGTCTACTCTTTGATCCTTGCTTCGAGTTACTGGCATAAAACAAAGGTATTTTAAGATGCATTTATATGGAAAATATCTGTAACTAAGGCATTATGTAAGTGGAAAATAGGATATTACATTATGAAGAGCGTCGTAAGTTTTGCAGTTCAGTTAGCACTTTGTGCTTGAGATCTGCTGAAGGGATTTGATCCGAACCGCATGTGGGATAACAAGAGACACATCTAGGATTTAGTATGGAAAAGTTGTGGATAGGCACTTCTTTAACGATCAAGGGTTGATGAGCAACTAATGGAAGATGTTCCTCTGGTTATGGGCTCTTAGGGCATAGTTTACGATTTTGACAGATTTCGAACTTTTATCGAAGTCAAAAATGCGTGACGCTTTACCTTAAGCACTTTATATGCCTTCGTGATTTTGCTTTAGACTCAGAGGTAGTTCTAGTCTTACGTTCAAATTCTGATAGCATATGGTTGTTTAGGTATATTAAAGACGAGAGGACCTAATTTTCCTGTGTATGGTTAAACGTGAAAACGTGACAGATGAAAGAACTGCTTGGATCGGTAACACTTTTTGGAATGCTACACACTGTGGTCTGTTTTATAGGTATAAACGTGTGAGAGACCTTACTGCTTCCGTTTTCCGGGTAGAAGACAGTTATACTACAATGCTATTATAATGGAGAGAGCAGGTTCCAAAATTAATGAACAGGTGATAATAACAAGAATTAAAATGAATAAATAATGTGCAAGGTCACAGACGAAATTTGAACGTTGTTTGCTTGCCAAAGCACGACGCTATCATTATAGCAGTCGCTGTGTATTCTGGGAAATATAACCTCGTATAATATGCACTTTTACTAAAAATGCTTTACCCATAAAATAAGTAGAAATGCCAGGTTTTGGTTTAACATACGTAGCGTTCCGAATTATTAACAATTTAAGTCCTAAGGTGGGAAAATGGGGACTCGGACAGGTTTTCTTCGATCCCTTCCATTTCCCCCTATCACTATTGTGCCAACAGTATTGTGCCAGCAGGATTTCGTAGTCATTCTTAGGAGCATACAGCGTCTTTAAACAACGGGCTTAAAAAAGTTAGTTTTTCTGTTATATTTACGTCTCCTCTTTTTGCGAAGTACCTGTTTCCTAGGAAGATTTCCTGCCACATTACATGTGCAGTGTTTGTTCTTCGTGCCATACGAAAGGTAAAATTATTTAATGAAATAGTCTTCACACTTTTTACAAATTTATGCTGCAAATATGTGAGAGCATATTCGCAAATTTTACAAAGTGCGTTTTTCAGAATTGTTAAACCATTGTATGCATCAGAAGAAGGCAAAGAAGCTCGCATATTACTTAAATTTTTAAAGATTTGAAGCTCTAGCGGACAAGAGATTCCCTACATTTCTCTTGGGCTATCAGTCGTGCCAGTGATGGGCTGAGGACCAAAGAGTCGCAGACCTAAATTCTGCCCGTCATCAGGCATTATGTGGTAAGAGGACGCAAGGTGCTGACAAATGTCAACGAATTGCCGTTTCTCATGATGTCGGTACTGATGAGGAGAGCAGAACGGGTCTGCAGAATGTTTTTAGCCCCACATCTTCGCGGCTGATAGGCCGACAGCAATTTAGTTCATTACTTGTTACGTTATTGTTTGGAGAATTTTAGTTGTTTAATCATGCGGAAAGAGTGCCTGAGTACAAGTGAGTGGTTGCAAAATTCTGCATCACAGATTCAGATTTTCTTAATTCTTAGCTATAAAGCTGTGGTCGCAGATCAGCAACGTGAAATGCAAAACCTTTATAAATATCACAAATGACAGAATCGACTAATCGACCAGGACTGTCTCGCATTTGGTCCAGTCTGGAAGACTGGTGTACATTTTGGTCCAAGCCAAAGCAAGGAATGTATAATAATAATAATAATAATAATATTTATTTTACTGCAAGTGGGTTGTAACCCGGTGGCAGTGGTTATGTTACATGTATACAAACATGAAAATGGTTCCTACGAAATTTAAGTCGGGAGGGCTACATGAGAAGCATGTAGTGGCAACTTGGAGTCTCGGGAACCACCTCAGCATTTGCTTTTAGACACAGGGAAACCAAGAAAAACCTGTATATAAATATACCCAGACAGATATTTCGAAACATAATTTTCCAGAATTCAGGAACACTAATTATTGAACTAAGGAATTAAAAGCCAATGTTAGGTACCTTTTTGCTATACCAAAATTTCACCGAGTTGTACAGAACAGAACTTGTAACTCGCATACCGAACGTATTGTCTTGGAATCATGATTGGAACCCGCTGTCCTGCTAGGCCTTTTTTTTCAGTCACTCCAAGCAAATTATGTCGTCATACCTTTAAGTAGGACAACACTGTTTTCTTCCAGACCCTTTCGTGTCTGGCATGCACGGTAATCTTCTCATATCGTTCAAACCAAATGTAGTGTCAATTCAGTGCAACGTCGTTAAATGACAGACTTTATTGAAGTCATCAGAAGTGTAGGGGGGGGGGTGTAAATGTAACTGTGTGGGTTTGTAGTCGACAAGTACAGGTTTTGAGATTCGGCCGGATACAGGTTATTTCAGGGTGTTTTTGAGTTTTATCCTTTTCTGCGGATGAGTGTTGATATACTACCCTTAAATTGTTCACGGCTTTTCTCCAAATGCTTCCCTCTTCCTTATTTGTGACGACTGCCTTATATTATTTCTTACTACACGACTGTGGTCCTTAATTAAAGTAAAAGTCTGAGCAACATAGCAAATACGACCACTTCTTTTCGAAAAGCAAATCGCCACCCCACTAGTGAACGTATTGTCCTCATTGTGTGGAACTAGAAGGTTAATTTCCGTGTTCGCAAACACTTTGTAACGATTCCTGTTATAAGCCAAACAAATATTGTGCACACACCATTATGATCCACTTTAATATTATCCCATTTACGTCTTTAGGCTTTCCCAATTAAAGTATTGCACATGAACTGAAATAGACGCATTCATGACAGATTCTGTCAGTGTGTAACAGGAGAGGACATGTTCCGCAACTCGTCGCTTCCAGAAAATTTTTCATTTCCGTAGAGGGTTTTTGTGCACGGAAGTTTGGATTTGCTTGTCGATATCGGAGCTCGTGCTGATACGATCCGCTCTGGTGCCATGCAATCCTCTCAGTAACTTGACAGACAATAAGCAGCCGGTGATCAGAGCATCGAAGCATGCAATGGAATATTAATGGAAACCTCACGTCGCTGCACACATGATAAGGACTTCAGTATTATCATTAATGCGTGTAGTGCTTCTCCAATTGCTCTTGAATAGCGGGAGGTGACACGCGAAAAGCAGATGAATTAACTCTTATTGATCCCTCCAATCCATATTGCTGGAATATTTGCCAGGGAACTCTATTATAGAGAACAAAATTCTCGTCTAGCAACTTATATTTCTAGGATTTGCTTTGATATTATTTTCATATTTAAATTTTGTTCTTCAAAGTGATCCCTTCGCTTTACGTTTTCGATCGCAGTGTCCAAGCATTCGTAATTCCGTCCTTTTATATAATACGAGTATATACTACCCAACTCAGTATGCTTTGAAAATTACGTCAAGTATTCTGAGATATGGCAACATGTAGATTGGTAGAAAGAGCTGCTGACGTTTTAGAGCTACTTGCTGCCTCCATCTTTAATCTTCGTGGGCTACCCTAAAGGTGGGGGTAGAATGGGTGCGCTAAATATCAGTAACTATTTACCACCCTTCGCGGCATCATATCTCATAAGACTTCAGTCTTTACCATTTCGTTTCTTATAAATCTCACATTATTATGATTTATAGCCATTTTAACAACATTAGACGAATGACATAAATTATGGATGTCATTGTATAATGCATAGTGAAGGCACTACGAACTTTCTCATCACTTGTTTGATGTAGTTTGCAGAGCACTTTAAACAAAATGAATGGACACTCGACTATTAGAGGCAAATGAGAATAAATTACGTGAAATATAACCTATTTTTCGCCTTTTTGGTATAATGTAATGTGACTTACCTTTCCAGCATTGTTTTACCAGGAACTGCGAAGAATTTGTACCCATGTTGACCAGTGACCAAACAATATGCTCTGACCCATTCAACTATTTGAAATTCCGTGTTTTGCGGTTTCATAATATTTAATATTTTAATGATCTTCGCGTGAGCTAATACTGAGGCATGTCTATAGAAAAAATACACAGTAATGAGGACAAGAACCTCTGAATTGCTCTCGAGATAATTAATTACATTTTCTACGAGCCATTAGCTTTAAAGTGCCCATTACGTTTAATTTGTAACAGGAGATCCTACATATTAAAAACAGGAAACATTTGATCGTCTTCTATTACAGTTACCCTAGTAACATTATGCACTTGGAATCAACCACTTCCATACAGCATTGTCTAAATGATGGAATTAACTTGCAAGTTAGTTTCTGCGGTAATATAAGTACCAAGTCTCAATTCAACTGTAAATATCTGATTTGACTCCTGAAAGGGTAGTTTTGTATTTGAAATATATTATATGTCCATCAATTTACTGTTTGCCTTAATTTTTAGTAAGTATTACCCACTGTTCGAGAACTTAATTATGCATATGCACTCGTATAAAAATTTTAAGTGCCTCAGCTGTGTTCGATGGAATCTTAAGGAATTTGTTAAAATACACTGTATGCATAATTCTTCGTGCTTGTCACAAACAGGCGAAATCGAAATTAAAATGAAAGAACTGAAATTTCGCTCGTGTATTTTCACCATTGTTTTGCGCGAGAAAGACAAGAAATTTGAATTTCATGTGGTCTACAAGCTTGATATGATGGAGAGTGTTTTGTTGAATATACTGTACGTTTATTCAGTCCAGGTAAACGGCACTCTTATCCAGCTGCATTTACTGCGTCCGAGTCTGCTTTAAATTAAAGGCTGTCTGCTACCGACGTAGCGCAGTGTCGGTCTTCAACTGCGGTCGGCTTTAGTTTGCGCTGCACTGCAAGTATTGTACTGAGCCGATAAAAAATCCGGAGCAGCGGGCAACATATACCGTGCATGTCGGAAGGTAGCAAGTGCTGGTTGCTGCCGGTTTTATGACCTGTTACCGCCGGAGTCCGGAAAGCACTCGCTTATAGCGTGCAATTGATCTCCTGCCATGCTTATACTGCACAGTTAACGTGAGACAGGGTCATGGCGTGGTGCATGTAAGCTAGCGTGAGACCTTCAGATTAATGAACAAGATATTTAATAGCCGATCACCGGAAAACTGATTTTTAGCTGTAAAGTATTTTTTATTGTGCGATGTTGACATCTGAGAGTACATGACCTCGAAGACAGGATAAATGGCAAATGATGCTTTGGAAAGGATTTGGAAGGAATTGGCTGTGGCCTACTCGCGTTATTATCCCAAGATTTGCCTGGCGGAACTTAAAAAAAAAAACAAAATATCCGCATTCTGATTATCCGATGTCGTAACCAAGATTCGAAACGGGCACCTCTCAAAATCAAGTCTGAAACTTGTGTGTTTGGACTTACCAACCTGCCCAATTCGTCTACAAACAACTGTGTATAGAAAGCATACAGAAAACATTAATCACCAACAAACGCACAAAGAGTTTTTTCATCAATTGTAACACTCCTACATGTTTCGACCCTGCTGGGTCATCTTCAGGGAGAAAGTTTTCGTTGTCGTTACACTAGGTTGCACTATACAGTTGAGCGAGAATGTGCTGTTGACTGTGCACTGCGCCGCTTTTGGAGGCATGGTCTCGGCTTGTACAAGTTTCTCCCTGAAGATGACCCAGCAGGGTCGAAACATGTAGGAGTGTGTTACGATTGATGAAAAAACTCTTTGTGCATTTGTTGGTGATTAATGTTTTTTGTATAATATAGTGCACGGACATGGAACACATTAAATTTATAAAAAGCATGTTTTTGCTGATGATGATTTAGTCCTTCCTCCCTGTCCCTGAAGAAGGAATCAATAACGAAGAGAAGTTCTCTTTCTTTGAGGCTTCAGACAGTTACTCGTTTTCAGCTGCATAGGCTGTATTGTATTGAATATTTGAGTGATGTATGGATCACAAATTGCAGAGGATGTGGGAGGAAACCGTTGTGGCCAATCTTAACAAATATTCCAGCAGTTATAGAACATGATAAGGAACTAGAAAATACCTCTTTATATATTCTTTTTAAGCCAAAAACTGAAGCCAACACTTTTCGAATACAAAGAAGAAAATCTGATCCTTTTACAGAGACGTTTATTTTGTGTTTGTCTTAGCTAAGCTTCTTCAGACCCATAGAGTTTTAAATCTATTTAATTTTACTGAGCAATCTGTCTGCAGACAAAACGAATACAGGACAAACCGTAAGAGAGCCTAAGCCTTTTTAGTAATACTATTTCCCTACGTCAGGGTGTTACATTGTAGTTACTCGGTCGCCAGTACCGCGTTTCCAATAACGGAGTGTAGCGCCTGAATATGAGCTTCGCACAAAATTTTAGATACTCTGTACTGGGCATTATAGTCTTATAGTCTGGCACTGAACTCACAAATTTCTTGGTAAGGCTACCGTTTTAGACTACTCATAAGCACAGCCCTTACTTAAGCGTTATTGGATAAGAAATTTAAAGTAGGCCGTAATTACTCTGCGACGATTACGTCAAGATTCATGGAACTTCGTACATTTGTTTTGTTAGATATCACACAAACACACACACACACACATTCACACACAGATGTGTGAGTGGCGTTCGTTTGTAGTCAATATAAATTTTTCTGGGGCAACAAATATTCTGATATGCGCTTAGAGATTCAGTTCTTGCCCCAGAGTAAACACACACCACTTCGATTATAAAATCCAAACCGTACTATTGTATATATTTCACAGTAAACAGTCAGCACAGCCAAAGACAGTTTTTAAAATTCTTTTAGGCAACAAGTTTCGGCTTGACATAAGCTGGCAACAAGTTTCGGCTTGACATAAGCTGTCATCAGGTCATTTCTTTTAAGAACTTAGGTTTTTGATGAAAGTTCTTAAAAGAAAAGGCCTGATGACAAGCCGAAACTTGTTGCCTAAATATATTTTAATAATTTACTTTGTTTGTGTTAAGTTTATGCTGTGAAATAGATACTTGTTCGAAACACAACGCGGATGAATCATCTTCAAATTTGCTGTTGTATACTTTAACAATATTTTATCCATGATCCATACAAAACACATAAATTCTGTCTGTAGGCAGAATGCGAAATTGTGATGTTAAACCTGTGGGTTCTGGTGGTATATAAACCGACCATTAGGCTTCAAGAGCTAACGACGCTGTCACAGTCGTAGAATATACGTCGTCGAATGATGAAATGACTGTGAATACTACGTTGGAAGTGTGGAAGGAAGAAAGTTTGGCCTAATTAAAACCAGGATTCGGGTGCTTGTCTAAACCGGATGAATAAAACCACGAAGACCCTCAGGATGTTTGTTTACCTTGCCGATATTTAAACAGGGACCTTCCAATATAAAAAGGTTCCTGAGGTAGTATGTTCTGTTTTTATGATATAAGTTCCAGCAAAACTTAATAGAGTGACTCTGGTGTACGATTTTTTGCGTACAAAGAGATAAACAACGAAAAAGGCATTGATGAACAAAGAGATAAAAAGGACAAGAAGGAACGAATCAGCAAGAACAGCGAGAATCGAAGAAATGAAAGAAGACCTCTATTTCAGATTTTACGCTATTAATTTAGGCCTAAAATCGATGAGAAGCCATGCCCTTTCTTGGTGGCGACACTGGTTTCACATCACGGTGACGCCTGTATTCGCCAGCTCTGCTCATCCCATCCGTGTTGCTGTGCTTCATTAACCACACCGAACACACCTTATTTCTGGGAACATTTTGATCAAGAGACGGAAGAATTAAAGGGCACGGCAACCTAATTGTGACGGAGTGCAGCAACTCAATTATGATCACTTAGATGAACCTGTGGATTCTATCTTTTGTGGCTGAAATTGAAGTAACTGGGTTACATCTTGCCCTAATGTTATAAGATTGTAATTAAAACTTGGTCCTGCAGAAGAATCGGAAGTTTTAATTGACGTAGCTTCAAACACGAGTTGTCGTTTTTTCTTCAAATTAATACCCTGCCATTCCGTACCGAAGTAACAGGTTAGAAGAACTGCGTCTTTGGAAACCGGATGGCGACTTTTGTTTTCTCTAATCGTTGATGGAGATTGATAAGTTTTGTTGATGTCTGCTGTCTTGCCCTTATGACATTGACTGTGGACTTTCAGAACTCGACATTTTAAGGTACAATTTTGTCTGTAGCACAGTGGCGCCGTATAGCTTGGTACACGGAGGGATAAAACATCACATGTCTCAGAGAGAAAACTGTCCTCCTTGCAGGGAATTCTGTTTACTCAATACCGTAAATTGAGAGGGAAATCAAACTTCATCCAGTGAGAATCCCACACTTTTGACTTGTCTTTGGAAGCTTCTGAAAACTTTGAAACTATTTGTGAATATTAGACACATAGATAATTTTATTGGACAAGTCGAATAAAGTTATATGCTAAGGTGCTGACAGCCGCCTTATCCCATTCTTTCGTTATCCCTAATGAAAAAAGAGAGAAAACGATATCTTAAGGACTAAATGACTGAAATTCGTGAAAGTTTTATGACTAATACAATATAGAAGGTCTTCCCACCTTGAGGATTTTATACTTTCTGACGTCACCAGCACCAAATGGCAGTTTCATTTTAGCCATAAATGTTAGAGAATATTCGACTTTTATGAGCGTCACAATTTTTAAAAACGCAGAAAGTAAAAGCCTGCGTAAACTCTGTACTATATTTTGCCTTGCTTTGATAGGGATAAATAACGAATATTTAAGTCTGGTATAGTATTAGGTCCTAATGCATATAATTTTCATGTGATGGATTCTTTGTATGGTACGAATTGAAAGATGCTGAGGAACCGGGGTAGCGTGGTCGATATAGCGACTTGTTACGGGCTGGACAGTTCTGGATTCGAACCCCGGTGTCGGCGACACTTTCCAGACTCGTACAGACCGGCTGCGAGGCCCACCTAGCTTCCTGTGTAGTGGGTACGGGGTCTCTTTCCCGGGGTTACAGCGGCTGGGGCGTGGCCTTTTTTGCCGCGGTCGAGTAATGGTCAGGGCAGTGGAGTCGGTACACAAAGGCTCCGACTCCGACTCCTCGATTTTTAAAACTCCGACTACGACTCCGACTCAGACTCCTTCATAAAAGCTCAATATGTATCAATAATGGTAAACCTATAAGACATTTCATCGCCACCACGTGAATCATCAGGCTACATTTTTGACTTATAACGTATATTTAAGCCTTAAAGACGAAACGTAATCTCCTTTATATAAAGAGTGTGCGTACCGCGTAGTAAACACTTTTAAACCTTGATTATAAAAAAAGGAATGAGTTGCTGATATTTACGGTAAAAGTTGCAGTTTGTTCCGAGATATGTGCAAAATACATAAACACGATTTGAGCACTATGGTAAATTATTGAACTTTGAACCTGGTGGTACGTAAATTTACCGCTAGGCTTTAAAAGGTTAAGTATAAATCTAATGGTTACTGTAGCTGTCAGGGCTCTGGAGTTGGAGTATCTAGTTAAGATTTTAGACTGAGGTCGGATTCGGAGTCGATACATTTTTACCGACTCCGACTCCACTTGAAAATTCCTTCCGACTCCGACTCCACCTGAAAATTCCTTCCGACTCCGACTCCACCTAAAATTCCTTCCGACTCCGACTCCACCTGAAATTCCTTCCGACTCCGACTCCACATAAAATTCCTTCCGACTCCGACTCCACCTAAAATTCCTTCCGACTCCGAATCCACCTAAAATTCCTTCCGGCTCCGACTCCACCTAAAATTCCTTCCGACTCCGACTCCGCCTAAAATTCCTTCCGACTCCGACTCCACCTAAAATTCCTTCCTACCCAGACTCCGACTCCACAGCCTTGGTAATGGTAGAGGTGCACCTCTGTGCGTGCTTGGCATGTAACGGGACAGCCTTTGTCTTGCGACCAAATATCTTCCTCAGCACCCTATTTTCGAACACCCTCAGGCTTTATTCTATCCCACAATTCAAGGAAATGTAGTCTGAGATTTAAGTAACCCGTAAACAAATAAATAAAATAGCGAACAAAAGAACTTCAATTCCAGCCGTCAGAGTGCAGCCAGATGTACAGTAATGCAGACTTGCCAGATATCAAATTTCTAAAGCATCTCAGATGGCATCACGTCTCAATTGACAACAGCATTCAATTGTCTTGAGGATACAGACTGCCTTAATAAATTATCTTCTCAGTCTCAAGATTTCGCACGAGACAAAGGAGTGACGACAAAGTAAAGCTTTCCTTTGTACGTGTTTCCTTTATTTATGGGACTCTGTGTTCTCATCTGGTGGCCCAAAAACATTCAGACTGCACATTTCGCTCCAATATGTTATAGTGTTTGTGGCGTTCATTACTGAACCACTTACAGTGGCAATATCCGCTACAGTATCTGATGTATACATTGAGAGAGAGAGAGAGAGAGAAAGAGAGAATGAAGTCCAGCTGCGTGAAGCCTGGATATCGTGAGGGCCACAGTACTCTCTCACTGCTCTCAGTGACTCCCTTTATGTGACACATTTTGACTAGTTAACACAGGAAACATATAAAAACTGCATCACTTTCAAAATTCGAAACGGAGGATTACATTTCTTATAATGGGGACATTTTTTCCCGCATCTCCACACATATTTAAGAAGACTTCGTTCCTCATCCAACACCTCAGTCCTTCTTCCAACCCTTCCATGTCTCAAGCTGTTTCCTTACCCCCTTATAAATATGGCCACAACTGTCGGTATTGCGATTCATATATGAGCGCTCTAACCGCGAACCCAGAGTGAAATTATCAGAAGTGCACCAGAAGCAGGGTCTCTCTTACAGACCGAAAGTTATTGCGTCATGGTAAACAAAGCATAAGATCCTGCACGAAAATGAAATATGGCCAGCACAGTGAGGTAATGTTTTCAATGATATACACCACGTAGCGTGACGTTTTTATATAAAGGTATTACATAAGATCCAAGATAAGCCTTCAGCAAGCCTATACGGAAATTACTCAGGAATAGTACTGTATAACATGCATATATTTCATAATTCATACTCCGATACATAATACGTAATGGAAGACGGTTCGCGGTATATTCTTACTTTCTTGGTCTCTCATTTTTTTCTGTTTCTATTTGTTAGCTTCTCTTTTTTAGCGTCTCTTTTCTTTGTATGCAAGTATGTTTCGGCTTTTTTTTTCTTCCTATAATAACAGTAGATTTTGCTTCAAGGAAGCAGTTGTGCTCAAGAAGAAAGTGAATCCACAGAGCAGAGATATTTCTAGAACTTAATTGTCACTCAGCAGGGCACATAAATTCTGCCCGCTTGTAAAACCGGAAAATTCATTACCCAGTTCAGAAGAGCCTACTACCGGATGCCGTGAATTCAATCCACACTCTCACACCCTACTGTTAAATAAACTTCTTACAATTATGCTCCCTTTTCCGGAAAGAACCGTAGAGCCTTAGAACAATTTGTCCCTAACTGAAGCTACAGATATCTTTTCCAGCAGAAATAATTCCGGCTCTTGTTCGAAAGGTACCACATTGTCATTCCAGCTAGAGAATCTTCTATAGTAACAAAGTATAATGGTAAAGACAGTCTTCATAACTTGTAAATTATATTAACAATTCATTGTATATTAGGCAACATGTTTCGGTCCTGTGAGGACCTTCATCAGGCCGGTGTGCAAGAATGGTTAGATAAAGCCTTGGAGATCTCGAAGGCGGTTGTTATGTACTAGTCTTATGCTAATACCTGATATGGTGTAACATACTAAGCACTGTACATTGGTGAAAAAACTTAGACTACATTTATTGTACAATGATTGAACCTGTTGTCGGGTAGATACATTGAAGATTGGAAATATGGTATAGTATTAGGCTAAAAATATTTATTGGGGCTGTGCTAGGTATTCGGTGTCGGAGTGTAGTTTTGTCCTTTGATGGTTTAAGTGTGGATTCTTTGGTGAGGACTTAGTCGATGGTATAGTTATGTTTACGCTGAATGTTGGTGTCCTTTGTGGTAATTGGTCGTTGTTATTTTATTCTTGCTATTATTATGTACGGCGTTCTTTGTTCTGGTGACCGTGCTGTGTGGAGTATCCTCCACACAGCACGGTCACCATCTCAACGTCTACAACGCAAGATCAATAGACCCACGATAAAATAAGAACAAAAAAACGGACAACAACCCAACGAATTAGTCTAATATAACACCACATCAGTAAGATACAAAACACCAACTGTCCGCCACGTGGTATATAAAAAAACGCAACACACGTGTACGGAACACTCCTCCATTTATATCATAATCAATTCCACAACCACCAGAACAAAGAACGGCGTACACAATAATACCAGGAATAAAATAACAACGACCAATTACCACAAAGGACACCAACATTCAGCGTAAACATAACTATACCATCGACTAAGTCCTCACCAAAGAATCCACACTTAAACCATCAAAGGACAAAACTACACTCCTACACCGAATACCTAGCACAGCCCCAATAAATATTTTTAGCCTAATACTATACCATATTTCCAATCTTCAATGTATCTACCCGACAACAGGTTCAATCATTGTACTATAAATATTGTCTAAGTTTTTTCACCAATGTACAGTGCTTAGTATGTTACACCATATCAGGTATTAGCATAAGACTAGTACATAACAACCGCCTTCGAGATCTCCAAGGCTTTATCTATCCATTCTTGCACACCGGCCTGATGAAGGTCCTTACAGGACCGAAACATATTGCCTAATCTACAATAAATAGTTAATACGATTTACAAGTTGTGAAGACTGTCTTTACCATTATACTTTGTATAAACATCTCACATCGGTATGTACAGTATGAAGATTCTATAGTAACGTTTCGTCTTGTGTGGGGTAAGATGTGATGCTCTGGTTTTGGGACATAATTTTTAACCTGTGAGTCAACTTTAAGGGAATGTTAGAAATAACACACTAAGACAGCTGCAAAGTTAGTTAATCAGAAAGAGTTTACACTTGAAAAAATTATAAAACTGTGATTAAATTAGTTCAGTCGCTTTCTCCTGATTTATCATTCCGAACATAGAGTTGGGGTCTAGCGAGCTACATAAAATTTGTTGCAAATCAGTAAGAAAACGGTAGCTACATAGAATAAAACAAATTCAAACAGCACACAAGCAAAGGAGAAATAATTTTTCAGCATACTTTCTTTTGGCTGTGTGTAAATAGAAGAAAATGTTAGTTTCTGGGAAATGTGAATAGCTCATAAATGTGAATAGCTCATAAAAATCATAAATTACAGGACCCAAAAATTGGGAACTTCTTCTATGTATGATTTCCACTAATATGAACTTCCATGAGCTGATAATCTTCAGAATGGACGTGACTGTTCCTCACTGTGTCCAGTTTTGTAACCTGTGACGTACATAAAAACTTAAAACGACGTCTTTTTGTGATGCAACTATATTATATATATGTAACGAAGAAAATACTGGTGCATCAATTATTGCCAGATATGAAGCCTTATGTAGATTTTGCGGTAGTATTTGTATCACATATCTGTTTGGTTGTTTATAGAAGCTGTCAGTATTTAAGATTATGGAATCCCATGATAAGACGATTGGCGCATGGTAAATGAAAAATATGGCGTTGTGGCCTAGTCAAGATACTAATTTTTAATTCGTCCGGAGGAACTGAGGAAAAGCATGTAAGCCTGATAGGTGGCTTCGCGGCTGAAATTCAAACAAGGAGCGCAAGAAACTAATTATTATTCCTTTCCTTCCTTACATATCATGGACTCGATTTATCTGGCTCAGGATAGAAATAGCTGGAAGGCTTCTATGAACACATAATGAGCGCTTGGCTTCTGTAGAATGCGGCGAATTCCCTGAAGAACTGCTGAAGCAGGACTCTGATCCATGTCTCTACTTCGTTATTTCTCACACTCGGGCTATCATAAAGAATACACAAAATGTCTGCCTTGTAGTCGTAAAAATTGTAAAATGTTTAATAAGCTGGTAGTGCCATACATTAGATTTGGTAAGCGTTCCTAACTGCGGACAAGAATTAATTCGACCCTTGCTTCGGCGAAGATCAGACAGGTGACCATTTCAAGAATGAAGTCTAGGGAATATATCCTGATCTAGACGGTATGGAATTATATAAACGTGGTTTCTGTAGTTTTGGACACGTTGCCTAATATTGTTAAGATGAAATGATAAAAAAGAAGATTGCATTGGTCCAGACACTTGGCACACATCGCGAAAAGGGGAAACTAGCACAAAGCCTGACTAGAAAATCTCAATTGGAGCACCGAGGTGAAATACTCCTAGATAGAAAATGTTAATTCAAATGCAAATTTTTGACTGAAATTGGTAATCGTAGTTGACTGGTCCAGGATACCGTCTAAATGTGAGGATTTTTTAGCTAGTTGCTTCGTACATTTTAATAATTTGCAAGAAAAATAGCGCGTAAAATAAAGTACAAATTGTTGGATTACGTTCAACTGGGACTCCTGAAATTTTATAGTCCGCAAAATGAAGTGTCTGTTAATTACGAAACTTATCTATTCCCTTGGGCGCCAAAACATCGCATGGATTAAACACGTGCGACTTTAGATGTTGAATAGGCTCACATACGGCTACCTCGGAGCTACAAACTACGCCATTGCTTACCCCGGGGACGTCCCCCTTAGTCATAGAATTCAGTGGACTGCTGGGCATACCGCTACACAGGCTGGAAAGGCCTGTGTGTAATGAGAATTCCCCGACATCACAGCTTGGCCACCGTACCTTATACAAAAACAGACAGACCTCTCTCTGGCCGCATAATGGGTTTATTTTAAGGTTCTAAACGACCAGCTTTTGTGCGTCTCCTAACTTAATTTATTTAAGCTCCAGTTTTTGCTGCGAGGGGGAAAATATTGTTAATATAAACTTAAATAAATTTTGGTAGTTCTGTGGAATTACAGAACCCACGTTACGAGGAAAATGTCAGAACCAGACGTTACCTAAACTCTTCAGAATAACAGACTTTTTAATGACCGATACAGATACTTAATGTGAATCATGTTCTGTGCAGTTAGCTTACATATACAAGTTTCATTTCCAACACTGCACAAAGTAATTTTACGCTCCTATATGTTTCGGCTACAGATTGTAGCCATCGTCAGTGAGCCGATATGGCAAAGACACAAGCAGCGTATTGTACGCCCGTAAATGGTTGTATACACACATTAGTTTTTTACACAACAATCAGTCGATATAGAGTGCCACTAAAAGTGTACAGATTAAAGTACATTTGCAGTGTTAGAACACAAAATGTGAAAATGTAAAAGGCTGTCTCCAAACATCTTGCAGTATTTTATGTCTCCAGTTTTGGTGGAGTGGAAACCCCAGGCTCCCTGATGCTGGCTGCAACACATAGCCGAAACCTGTAGGAGCGTAAAAATTTCTTTGTGCAGTGACTGGAAATGAAACCGATCCAAATGGTAAACCTTGAAGAAAGAAGCACAGCAAAGGAGGAATACGTTTCCTTAGAGCAGTCGTAGGATGCGGGTTGACGGACTTTCAATGTGACTAAAATATTAGAGTAGAACAAATATCAGTAGAGGAATAATTGTCAAACAAAATGGCTAGAACATTTGGAAAGAATAAGTGAAAATGGAATTGAGAAGTTGTTATGGGAGTATAAGGAGGGCGGTAGGACGCCATCTGACAAAAAACGAAGGAATTTTATTACTTGCAAAGGTAAAAACGCAGTAGCCACTATGTTTCAGGCAATGAATCATATTACAAACACAACGGAACCACATCAACTTGAGTGTTTGCTCTACTAGACTAATATTCGAAGAGTTCACGCTTCGATTCCGAAAGTTACACTAGGGGCTGCAATGAACCCAAAAGTATCTTACCCATGTAATTGTAACTACGGAGGAGAGTACTGTTTAACGAAGTTCCGCACGTGGCAGACATACCTCAGGGAGCAGGCGGTGTGCAGCTTAGTACTGGCATGATCAAACAACCGTTGTTACATACCTTCAGGATATTCTGTTTGCCAGGATTTCGACAGTGTGTCATAAAATGCTGTAGCCTAATTTCACTTTCCTCTATCGCTTTGCACTGCACATGTTTAAATTTCAGTCTGGTATGATGTTTTAAGTGAAAAGAAGGAATTGTTTAAGATATGCCCTATAAAACTGTTGGTATCTCATATGACGTTTACGATATTGCGAGGAGTGATATTCAGAATACGGTCGTTTGGTACGTAATGCCACGTACTTTGGCAGACAAATGTCTGTCTACTAACCACTACACAATGCTTTTCACCGGTGCATGCGGCATTGTATATAAGAAGAACATAAATCTCGTGTTATCATATGACTTGATTTCCCTTCTCATCTGGCCGCCTTTCGAAGGCTCTAGAAATACGGCTACATAAAACCGGTTCTTGTGGTTGGGAAAGTGATTCTCACACGGTGTAACGAGGGATAACATAGATTACCGTTTCTAAAATGTAGTTGTTTATAAAAATACAGAAATTCGAGAATGACCCTAAAAATAGTTAATGGATAATGTTACACGAGAAGACACTGTGTGTTTGTGTAGACATCTAGTGTGACCAGGGATATGTATTTCAGAACATGTGACGTGGACTCTCTAGACGAGAAATACCTACAGAATTTCGGTTCGAAACTTTCTCTGTAACTTGGGGAGTGGGAAACCAAGGAGTTGCGACAAATTATGCTGATGGTATGCATTTTATAAGGGCAAGTTTTAGGTTGCAAATATGCTGAATTTGTTCATACTGGTGTTCAAACTTACAGAGTTAGTTAATTCTCAATTTCTGCTACCAAATAATTAGTCGGTGACTAAGTAATATCATCCACGCTCTTTTTGTCACTGTTACAGTATATAGGCAGTTACATAGAGCGGTATGGTGTAATACCTTCAACATTGTGAACCTGATAAGCAGAAGATTTTGAAGTTTGCAAGACACACATGAAAACGTTACTCCGCTAAAGTGCTTGATTCATTTAAAATGTGTGACTGAGTCATCGTGTACATCGAAGGTACATCACACGTGCGTTGGCATGATTCACCCGTCCAAGCGCTGCAATTTTCGATTCAATTGTTGTCACAAAACTGAAAAAAATATAAAAGATAGGCGTTTAATCCTACAATATTTAAAATCCCCAATTCTGGGCGATAAGATTTTACTGTCCATCTTAAATATTTAAAACGCCTATTTCCGGTTAAATGCGGGATCATGCCGACGCTACCTGCATGTTCGTACACATGACTTCAGTACTGCGTAACCTAGCATGCATACCTTTTCCTCCCCAATACGCCCTGTAATTTTTTTTGCTTTCGGTGGGACCCAACTCGACCCGCGAGCTACATGTGGCCCAAAACCCTGCTCTTTAACCGGCCCTGTTATAGAGTTTCGTGTCTTTCAAATTTTAATTAGCCGCGTGTCTAAGCGCTTTATTTCACTTTAATTTTAATTAGTGAATTAGAGCTGTGCGTCACTTAAATTTTAACTAGTCAGTTATTTATAGATTGACGTCACCTTAATTTTACATCACTCGGATTTTAATTAGTTTTATTTTAATGTATTAACTTGCTAGCAATTGTTTTACGATTTATTGTTGTGCATAATTCTAAGGTTAAGTTATGCCTACCTTACTTTGAAGTTGCTTTGTGCTGAGTCTGAATATTGGTGCTGATAATAAGAAGTAGCAACGCAATTTAAGGTAGGCCTGCAGTAATTAGCATGGTATTTCACAGAATAGAAACTATAAAATATTACCTTGTTTCATACACAAACATGAGCTTAAGTACCATGTATCAGGGGTGTAAAATCCCAGACTACTACCTTTTGTATAGGAGAGCCTGATATTTTTGCTTTTTCCGTAACGAACTTGCTTAATGTCACACTTTTCGGGACAGCAATTTTGAGGTGGCTGCTAGATCTGTGGAAATTTGCGAAACCCTGTTACATGTTGTAGTGCTCAGTTGGCTGATCTCGTTCGTTTAACATGCGATGCATACGTCCAGCATAATATTCAGGTATGAGATTAGAACAGGTGCAGCGAATTTCAGTCGATATCTGGTCTCACGGGGTCACCGAAATACACGTGGACAACTCTAAAATTGTGGAAATCACTTCCTCACATGTAGGGAATGAATTATTTCTGCCATTCTGTGACGATAAGATTTTACCAACTAAATCTGAGATGTCATAATTCAACATATCTGTGAATTTGAAGATGAAATTTACAAAATAAAGAAACAAGGTCACCCTACTTTGTGATATTATTGAGGATAACGTAAATTGTAAACTTTCCACGTAACATTTCCCGTCTTGCTACGGGCTGGACGGTCCAGGGGTCGAATCCCGTTGCGAACGAAGTTTTTCGCACCCGTTCAGACCGGCCGTGGGGTCCACACAGCTTCGTGTAGGATGAGTAGCGGGTCTCTTTGCCCGGGGTAAAACAACCGGGGCGTGGCCTTCACCACCCACCTCCATCTAGGGCCAAAGTTAAAGAAAGAGTAGAGCTATACCTCTACTCCCTCTCTGGACCTTCGTAGCCTGTTCTAGGGTTACATTTAGCTTTACCTTTCCGTAACATTTCCCTCGGTTAGACGGGAATTTAAAACACATTACATACGATGTATGACTGCATAACTGGAAAATTATTCCGGATTAGTAACGTGTTAATGTTGTTTATACATCCAAAATTACCTTTTATGATGTTCTCTGTTTCGAACTTGAACCCGAAAATCGTCTCTTATGACTGAGACATTTCTTACAATTTGTACCACCAGGAAAATCCAAAGGCAGTACCACTTAATTTCTTGGATATTTTTCATTATCAAAATATCCCTTAATTCAAACTAACACAACGAGAAGCACGGTCAGGTGAATCAATAATTAATGAGTCGATTGTAAAGTAATACTAGCCTACCATGGCTGCTTTAATTCTGTTTTTTCCAGTTCTTTATTTACATCCGCCTCCGCCCTTTTATACAATGAAATGCAGGCTGCCACGCAATTTTTTTCATTTATATTTACTAAAGACCTCGCTGCTTCCCCGTTCATTCTATTAAAGTGTGCTATTACTGTTCGCTCTACCCTACATTTCAGGTAGAAACCTTTCATACTGCGCGGGTGAATCTGAGTAAAAGAAGCCATATTTAAAGGGTGCAATTCGCAAAGTTTTGGGTCATATCAATATGCGTATAAAATAAAGATGCAACTTCCCAAAAATTAAATTTTTATTAAAACGATTCGGAACAACTTCAGTAACACGATTTGCTAAAGGGTATTCAAACCGCAGGCGGACAATTTTAGCAGTTCCTGTACTGCGTTCAGTTATTAAATAGGCTTATGTAAATTATATGCTGAAGTTACAGTGTAATTTTCATCAACACCCCACATTTCTGTTCATGACAAAGAATGCGTGCATTTGTACCTTTACTCACCCAAGTGTCTTTACAGCGTGATGACAAATTAAGTACAGGGGCAGGGACAACTTTACCGTACGTTTATATGAGGGCGAGACTACCAACACCCTTCATATTTCTTGGTTGGACAATGTTAATAGAACATCTGTATTCAGAATTTCGTAAATTCATGTAGTCACAAAATCACGAAATTTGGCAGGTTCCTTCTGAAGCATCCTGTATTAACAAGGGATCCATTTAGACACTCCCTGCTATACGGTGTTTGTAAGACAAAAGTCGCCCTACCCCCGCAATATGGTACTACACAACTACCACTCATTTTGTTCGCACAGAGGAAACAACGCAGTCGTTATTTGAAACATTGTGCAAAGAGGTGTTCATTAAGCGGGCCCCAATAAATTGCCCTTGGACCTAACATTCATATCCCACTCTGGCTGTGAAGTTTTCGACGTTTTTCGAGATTAAAGCCACATAATATATAAGATATGCTACACACTGTGTGTTATTTACACGCAGTGTTCAGTGATGTAATTAAAAACAAAATCACTAATCACCAACAAATGCACAAACAGGGTTTTATCATCAATTGTAACACACTCCTACACGTTTCGACCCTGTTGGGCCATCTTCAGGGAGAACTTTTTTGTTATCGTTACACTAAGGTTGCACTTTATAATTAAATGAGAATGTGCTGTTGACTGTGTACTTGAGGCGTGAACTCTATGCGGTCCCGGCCTAAGAGTTCACGCCTCCAAAAACAACGCAGTACACAGTCAACAGCACATTGTCACTCAACTATAATGTGCAACCTTAGTGTAGCGATAACAAAAAAGTTCTCCCTGAAGATGACCCAGCAGGGTCGAAACATTTAGGAGTGTGTAACAATTGATGATAAAACTTTCTTTGTGCATTTGTTGGTGATTAGTGTTTTTATATAATATAGTGCACGGACATGGAACACATTAAATTTAAAAACAAAATACTTAATTATTTCCCCTTGTGTTGAAAAGTCTCTTTCACTCAGCCTTTCCTACTGCCGTGGTGGATCAGTTGATACTCCTCGTAGTGTTCAAGAGATCGCGGTCTCAATCTTAGCTCCACAGACCGGCTGTTTTGGGAACTTCCGCGGTTTTCTTCAGAGATTTTCTCCGAAACGTCTGGTACATTTGTGAATCCAGAAAATTATCAACGTATAAAGAAAATGCCTGAGTGGCAATACTAAACCACGGTCACAAGTCTTAAGCTTCACAGTGATAGCTTGTTCGGCAGGTTGCAAAATGTTACCTCATTCGCTGATGTAGTAAAAAAAAATTGTTAGCCGTAGATGTAGGCTTAATGACTCATTAGTGCCCATACTCGTTTTTATCCTTTATCTCTGTCCTCTCTTCTTTTTCTACTGTTTTCTTCACAGAAATATTCAAACCATATTATGCTCCCCTTTTCTAAATAACATAAAATGAATGCATGTTTAAACTTTATATTGTGGTTTTACACTAAAATAATCTCATTATAGCTATATTTCAAGAATCCAGAATCAAGCCATGTAACATTTATTAAAGTAAGGCTCACGGCACGAAAATATCTCAGCGTCTACATGAAAGAATATAAACCTCATTAGCATTAAAAGTTTTGTTTTCCGATACGTGTGTATTTAACGAAATACAATGGAAATTGTTTGTCTGTGTGCACTGGGCCAGCAACTACGCCGAGCCGAGTAAACTTTGAGAAGGCAAGGATCGCTGAGATGTAAAGAAATTCCGTGCTTGTATGGAATTGGAGTTCATTACCATGCTCAAAAGAGTCGGATTGAGAGAGTTCCTGCAGTGTATTATCTTCCTTGATGGTAGACATAATGATTCCGTTCTATACGTGTGCCTAGTGATGATTAGGTCCAACAATAGTAGATTTGTTTTTGCATTGATGAACATCAAGAGACGAAACAGTGAAGCGCTGGATTGCACGTTTGTACTATTTCAGGTCTGCAAAAACAAGTTTCTGCTCAGCAAGGCATGACGTCACATAAATTGCACGCTCGCTCTGAAATAGGAGAAAGGAGGAAGGATGGGAAATCAGGCAGTATTGTGAACAGAATTGATTTACAGCAAGGGATCAAAGGAAAAGAGCTGCAGTGTGTACACAAATTACAGAATTGATTGGTCAAATGCTACGGTTCCTTCCGTAATCAGCATCAGGGCCAATAATTCCACTTTATTATTGTTTTGCAAATTTTAATTTCCTACTTTGCGGAATGTATTTGAACTGACGGACTTACTGTTTATTAAGTAACAGCACCACTTCAAATAAAAATTAAGTACAGATCACTAAATATGGTTACAGATGGTCAGCACTAAGGGGACCTTTTTTTTTTATTGAGCAGTGAATTATAATGCGATAATAAAATAAATGCTGCGGTGTGTGAGTGGTCTTCGTTTCGAAGTCTATTATAATTTAAATTTGATGTTGCTTGCAATTATGGACATTTTAGTAGCAGTGTGCTTGTAGACAGAAATTATTCTAAGCACCTAGGTATGATACAGGTATTCTGATCTTATAGGATAAAACTTAAAGTTTCGCATCATTGCTAGACTCTATTTATAAGTTCATTTTTTGACTAGAAAAAGTTTCATATCTTGTTTATATAAATATTTATAATCTATTTTCTTAAAAATGTAACCTTCCTATCTCTACTACGCCTTTACTTATTGAATGTCAGAAGCCTAAGAAGCATATAGACACAGCCACCTTGATATTGCTTTATATTGTGCAGAAGTGTTATAAGGATTTAAAACGTAGTGGAAGGTCTGTAAAAATCAAAACCTGTTTTGTGAAATTTGAGTAAATGTTGCTCCTTGAAAGCTGTAATGCTGTAATTGTTGCAAAAATAACTTTTGATATGTTAGCTACTATGCAGGAGTGGTAAATTGCTGTAAAGTGGAATTTCTTAGAAGCTAAACTGAAAGTTGTCGAACGACTGAAATTTACACTTCAACCGCTCTGTTTTTTTAAAGTGGACCCTGCTTGTACCGAGCTCCTCTTTTCAATGCTAAAACAGATCGCTTTTGTCTGGCATCCAAATTTATTTGTTACAGCTGCAATAGCGAAGACGCAAAGAAAAGTGTGTGAGTTCAGGAAGAAACATATTGCTCACTTCCACGCAAGAAGTTTTGGACTCAGCAATTTTGAACAAATACAAAGTACGACCTTTTTCCTTGTCACAACTGAAAAAACTGTCTTTCTGCCTGTCAAGGTGACTATTTGGAACGAAATACAGAGATTTCCGAAAACATGAAGCGCTATACAGTGGAAATAATAACAGGGACCACGTTCGAGGAACCTACTCTGCAAGCCTGGGGTATTGTGGCTTCATGGAAAGGAACATAACTTCCTAAGAGGTATTCAGTTGAAATGGCAGAATTTTAGAGCGACAACGTGCAAGATCTTGGCATAAATAGTAGGAAAAAATAAACATGGTTTGGCCGGCCATGAGCTGGATACATCTGGATCAGTATGGAGAGAATTAGTGAATTCTCATGAACAGGTCAATGAATCGTTGGAATTTCTCGATTATCTCAGAAACTCTTAGCTTCTCAGGAAGTAAACGGCTGGATATGAACGACGAGATAGCCTATAAGAACATAGAGTAAATATAAAATTGTTTGGAGATTCAGGGACGTCATTAGACAAAGTAAGATATAAGTGGTTAAATAAAATAAGTAATGCGTATATTTGTGCAGAGGGGCACGACGACTGTGGCAACTCGCAGTTACCCGGAGAGCAGGTAACAAGAAGCCCTTGTAAGACGATAGAACTTAACTCTATATATCTTAGCACTACATTATTCTGAGAAAGCACGGCGCTTCAAATATTTGATTGCTATAATTACGTAGGCTTACACTGAATTTTGCTTATAATACTTTGTGGTATACGGCACCCTTACAGAGCAACATAAATTGAGTTCTCCGACGTCCCTAACTCTTTGATGCTTCCACTACGAATATGGCGAAAATATTTCGGTATTCGAAATAATTCCACGAATTCATCATTCGGACTGTTTATTGACTAAGGCATATTTTCCACAAGCCTTGTTCTAAAAATGTAAAAACCTGGGACTTTTTATATGTGATGGCTTTTTTTACTTACTGTTTGTTTTACAAGGTCAAAGATCGTTTGAGGTTGAGTGAATAAGTCACAGAGTCTCGTAATGGCTGCATATGTCACAGATTAAATTTGGTCTACCGCACTGCGATTTACATGTACTTAATGTTATCAGTACTATCGACATGGATACCATGCGAACTACTGGTGTGGGAGTGACACATTCATCCTAGGCCATAAAATTTCATATGGTAATATCTGAAATTTGCGAGATTTTTGCAAGGCTCTGCGCAGCGGGTTTTTGAGACATTATGTACTCTTTATATTTTTAAAGAAACTGTCGGCATAATTTTAGTAAAGAGTATTCCTGTGCGTCTGAATTACTTGAAACGTGTGTGACAGGAATAGACTTATACACGAATGGACTGTGGAACCCATCATAAATATTTGTGGGTCAAGACCTTTGAAAGAGATCTGCATGTCAGCAATATATAATACATTTTTTTTACGTTCAGAAAGTGATCGGCCTTGAAGAAGGTGGTAGTGTTTCTTCCAGTGTGAAAGCAAAAATGAGTTTATCAACAACAGGGAGTAGTTTTCGTCAGCGACTGTAAACTTACTTGACTCTACTACTTATCTGAACCATATCCTTGTCTTAAATTTCCTTAATTTCGTTACTGAAAAGGGCGGAGCCCGTGAAGGAAACAGTAAACCAGTCACTGTTAAGAAATATATGTACCCACTGGCATAGAACTCGGAAAAGAACAAAACACGGTCTAAAATACGCGTTTCTGTTGAGGATAAAAATCGTTATGGCGTGATTCCTGAAAACTACGTGGTCAAAATTTTCATGCGTATGTACGAGCAGGATGAATTGCGTTGGAAATGTCTGCGTCTGATTCTTGGGAATTTGAAGATCATCACAGGAACAGTTCAGGTACCTGATTATAGTAAATGATGTTTGCTTTGTACTCTAAGCATTTTTAAAATTATTTGAACACATTTCTAAATGTTGAGTTTTGAAATTACTTCGTTGATTAAGAGGTACGCACTGGCATAAGTCTGTACTTCAAATTTTGCGGCAAAAATTGTGCAAGGTCTTTATAATAGGCAAGCATTGTGTTCTCTTTGAAGTAGGAACTGAGTTTTGTACATAATTTAAACAGGCGCCAGTTTTCAAAGTTTTAACATTGTCTCTGTATTGCATCGAAATTCTTCCTTCCCTATCTCGATGTCATTCCGTACAAAGCGCTTGCTTCAAGGGAACTTCCCTTTTGCAAACCTTTGAGAAGATGCCTCATTTTACATGCGGATAAACTTGTATTATATGGATCGGATTTGTTGCGTAGGCCTAGAAATTGGACGAGGTGAATGTAAATTAAATTTGTGATTCTAGTAAAAAAGATGTAATATCAACTGTAGCCAGAGACGCAGTATGCGTCTTCTTCTGTGACACAAATGCATGGCCCCGTTGGTATATGAAAGCAAAGATACGTTTACGTAATGTATTTGATTCTTTGAATACAGAAGATGAAAAAACCACAGTATGTATGACATATACTCATATGTGAAATGGAAAACACGTTCTGTACAAAATTTAAACCTCTTTGGACGAGATTCTTGTGAGACTACGGTGCAGAAAAAAATAAAATATTACAAGGAATTTGTATCATGTAGAATAAAATGGTGAATTATATTGCAGTTTTTAAGATGACTTTCAATAAAGGACGTTTTTGACAATGCTGATGAATCTTCATATTTCCGAAACAACCAGCTAACTGCTTTATCGAAAGAGCTACTATCAACGGCCCAAGAAAACTTTGTAAATTCGAGTTACATTCTCGAACCCCGTCTGCATAAAGAATACCAGAGTACAAGGATACTGTCCCTCTATCGTGAAATATTTGTATTATCCTTATGTCTCCGTTTCAATTTCAACGTATAAGATTCACACTTATATTAATGTTATACTAATGTTGTTATGATTGAAAATACTTGACCCCGCATTGAACTCGTAAAGCCGTAGATGTTGACATATCATTATCACTATTTGATGATTTCACCATCACTGAAAAAGTGTTCAAAAAATTATTTATTTAGACTGAAGGTCAGAATTTAAATATATATATATAGTTTCGCACAGTAGAATGTCACTCCATTATCATCATCATCATCATCCAACGTTAGTGAAAATATAATCATTTCTCAGTGAAGACTAGCGCATTAATTCGTGAGTATAAATTAGGTGAATATTTTATAGCTCACTCTGACTAAGTTTTAAATATGAGGAAGTGTTTCTGGAATAAAAATTGCTTTTCATCGTAATATTCATCATACTTACACCCACGCTCTGCAGTTGTTACGACCAGTTTGCACTGTAATTCATTATTCCCCTTTCCTTGGCTTTTTATTTACTCTCCGTTTCACCTATAGTAAGACTTACGTTAGAATGATGCTCTGTTACTTGTTACATCATCTGATTCTAACTAGCTGGAACACATCCAGCATAAGCTCACAGCTCTGTGTTATCGTTTCTTTCATACCCCTGCTATGGTTATGACAACGCTTTAGAGAATCTTAAACTACGTACGTTATGGGAGAGGCCGCTTCAACTTTATGCTCCGTTTTCGTCAGTTTTTGACTTAGTTTCATTATGTGCCCTTCCGTTTTGGATAGCGCTGCTCTCCGAGTTCCTATCTGGAATATGAAAGGACGTACAGTGTTTGATGCCGACTGTTCAAGCAAAGGTTGTCGTTTTTCTACAGGAGTGATATCTGATGATGATGTTTGTGGGTGTGTTGATGTGTTTAGAGGAAGTGTCTTCCTAAGTCAGATCTTAGGACTATATTGATTTGTGAGTTTATTATTATTATTATTATTATTATTATTATTGTAGTAATAGTACTAGTAGTAGTAGTAGTAGTAGTAGTAGTAGTAGTAGTAGAGGCAGGGGTAGTAGCGGTAAGAGCCTTTTAAGGATTATATAATTTCATCCATTACAATCGTGTGAATTTCATTATTTTTTAAAATTTTGTGTTGTGCGGTTTTCGTCCTATTTTATTTGTGTGTACGTTATGTTGAGTACTTCATTGACTTGAGAAATGGTAATAGGCTATTCAGTCATTATGTGAAAAAACCCCATACGAATCTCCAAATTTTGGTTTTTTTAATGTTTCTTTATGTAGCTAAAATTCAGAGTCCAATAGCAGGTTATGGTGCATAATGAATTGGGAACACGCATATGTGGAAGGAGGCTAGCTGTCTTGGTTTGATGTTTCTTTTAGGCATTCGACTTCTGGATACAGTTCCCATGTTCCGAAATTTTGTATTGTACTTGTATTGTGGAGACTTCGTAGACTCCAGGGCGGCTTCTTCATAATGTGGTACCTGGTTTTGTACGATGGCATGGTGCAGGTGTAAGGTGTATTTTTAATGGTGCCAACTTATAGATGTAGGCTATGCTTTGCGTGTTGGCAGCGTGTTGAAGTAATTGAAGTAAGCTGTGTTTTTGGTGATGACAGCGTGTAGATGTTGGCTAGATTCTGTACATGCAAACTGTAATTTATACGACTGCAACGTGTGGTGTAGGCTGCATTTTATATGGTGTCAGCCCGTAGATTTGGGAGCTTAAGTGCGATTTAATTTGAAACTTTTTATTTTATTACGACACTTACCAATATCCAAAGTAATCTGCACCTGACTTGTATCGATTTGATCAGGATATCCGAAGAAGATATCTCCTCTCTTCTTGTCCTAATTAACAGACTGACATTAGCAAGTATTATTTCAGTAATTTTTCTTCTGAAATATTTTATAGCTGAAACGAAACATGGAAAAAGAGATCTGAACAGCTATCGGAGGACGTTTGACGCAGAAAATGAAGTGTAAGGGCGAAATTAATTTCCCTGGTCCTGTTTTACATCGCACGTTACACAGTGACATTCGCTAGGCTGCCCGATGAATGACAACGATATGCAGAAACGTAGTTTGTGAGGCGCTCCAAGTCCAATAGTTACACAACTTTGGCGTGGTTATGCAGGATGCTGCAAATAGGTTTTGGAATAGTACAGCTAGAAGGAAAAGTTTTGATACCTGCACAGACACAAGTTAGTACTTTGGACGAGCGGACTTTAGTATAACGTGGTGGGGATCGTGTTCTCTTCTGACGGGGTAGTCTTGTCAGAATTTATACCTAAGCTCGTAGACTGTACCTTTTTTTGTTGTGCGTACTTATTGTTGCTAATATTATTATTATCATCACTACTACTACTACTACTAGTATCATCATCACCATCATTGTTGTTGTATTTGTTGCAGAGTCTAAAATCTTTTTATGCCTTCCTTTCTAACAATTGTTAAAAGTGCTTGTTTTAATACCTTAGTTGCACTGACGTTTACAGCGTCAATAGTGATATATATACCATGCCATGGGCTTCGCAGTTCCTCATAGTGTCGTCAAAAGTCAGAAATACCTCCGTATTTTTACGCCATTTTGAGATAAAGATCGGAGGAGACACTATTCCCGCAGACGTTTTCGAAAGAAAGATCTTATTGATTTTATGGTAAACTTTCCTTTTACCCTAAGCTGGTCAAAACTGTTGTCTACAAATTATTGTTTCAAGAATAAAAATAATAGCTTCAAATAACGATATAAAAAATTGTGGAAATAAGTGCCTTTTTAAGAAAATTGTTTTTTCTTCTATTCAGGTAAAAGTTAATGGTGCTTATTTAGAAGAAGGGGTGAGATTTGCAAAAGCTTCTGCTACACTGGTCAACTTTATTTGTAATAATTCTTATTTAGGGTCTTCCATTCCTTTTTCCTAACGTTGCCATCTATTTTGCAATTGAATATTCTGAAATCCATTGAGAGTTCAAGACCAACCAAGTCTTCCGATGTCAATGATATTTCAAGCTTCAATTCAAAGGGGTTTTCCCGCTGAACACGTAAGTTCTTAGCGTTATTATTCGCCACTGTTTCCTCCTCAGTCACGCATATAGCCTAAATTTTCACATAATGTTACGCCGTGTTGGCTGTTCTCTGAAAACACATGCACTGTTGAGCATCAGTCATGTTTTACCTGTTTGATGAACTCGTTTTGGTACCGTAGTCGCCCGCAAGATTTATTGACAAATATTTTTTCTATTTTCCATTGATTATGACTTTCAGTAGCAATAACGAATTCCAGCCCAATACCAGGGAGCTTTGAGCCTCTAAAGGTGAATCTGTGGCAGCGATGTCTGCAGAATAGGCGCTTCTGACTCCGCGAGAACTTATCGTGTCTTGGTAGAAATGCCACACCCGCAGTTTTTCCCCTCAGAACACTGGGACGCAATTGCAAATGCGCGTACTATCTAACTAGCCTCTCAAAATTCCTAGGCTATGTCTTCACATCAGAGGGACTTGTACGGGCGATGGGGAATAAGGAGGTTGATGGGATGTTGCCTAGTTATTACCACAAATAATTACCACCTCTATCCTGTAAGACTGCTATATTATAATATCCATGGTTGCATGACGATAAAATTTTCCCGCACTGATATGATAGTTCTAAAATTTTCGTATAGTTTACCAATGCATTGCCACCATCTTGACTCAGGAAATCTAACTGAAATACTAGACTCAGTGCTTATACCAAATTTTTTGCCTGGACTCTCAAACCATCTTCCAGTTATCAACACACATTTTTCAGGACTGGCCATACTTTCGATGTACAGGACAAACAGCAAGAGAATTTGTCTTCTGTGAATGATCATGCAGTGGAGCTGGATAGTTTGACTAGTGCAAAATTCAAGTCTGAAATATTTACATAGACCAGCATACGTTAACCTTGTAAGACCGTTTCTGACGCGACGTATAATAAAATCAATTTTTTTTAAAGAGTACTGCTAAAAGTACAGCATATTTTCCTTCAAACTCTGTAGGCGTTTTTCGCATAGATCATTGCAGCAGCCTCTGACCGTCATATGTTTTCCGCTTCATCGAGCATTCGCAAACAAAAACCTATTACTTTGCTTATATTTCTTAATCTAGAGCATTTTCTTCTCCGTTGCGTGTAATTATGTTTTCTTAAATTACTGGTTCTGCCAGTTACTGAAAGTCAGTGATTGTACCATTACGGCACCTGTCAGTCAGATTCTGAAATTGGGTGGGCAGATAATCAGTCCCATCGTTCACCAGTTTCTTATCAGTTACTTCTGTTCATGGGGTTTTCTGAATGAGAATTAGCCGATCCTCTCCTTTCGAGACATTTGAACTATTGGATTCAAAGTGTAAGGGAGTTACGACTCACTCTTTTGATCAAGCATCATGGAAAGAATTAGACTGTCGATGGGCTTTATGCCGAACCTCAATCTACAGGCATATTACAATATTCTGTAGCCAAAAAATTACGATATTTGATTGAAAGGTATTATAGCTAAATGAAATGGGTTCCTGAATGAGATGCGAGTTTTCCACGGTGGTTAAAACCGAGATTTGGATCTTCTAGATTATTGCACCTTTTATTGTGACTGCAAATTTTTGGGGTAATATTCTGCTTCTATCTTCAGGTTAGAGGTCTTTTACTTCCGTTGTGAATATTCATCCGTTAGGTGTCCGTAGGATGTTTTCAGTGTTTAAGGGGAAATTATACTAACATGCATTAAAGTACATGATCTAAAAGACCGGAAAGCGAAAAAATTATCCGCACGTAATTTTACATGAAAGCCTTGCATTAGCCCTTTGAGGACTAAGTCCACTGCTTACGTCACTCTGCATTTGACAAATACTCAGTCCGCGTTGACATCGAATGCCACCTGGGAGGGTGGGGTGTGGGGGCTTATGGCCAGACCTCATTAAGAAGAGAGTCTGAACAACTGCAGTTGTAGTCGCTTTGGGGCTTTAAAATTAATGTACTCTTTACAAAAGAATATAAGGTTACTTTGCACTTGGCAGAGAGCAAAGTTTATGTTAGAAAGACTAGACCCTACTGTTCCATAGGAAAAAGTGCTGCTTCTTTTAAAAATATTTCGGAATACTTAATTACACAGCGTGAGCAAAATGCAGATGTTGTGCTAAATGCAGCCGTAAATGTAGTTGGTAATACCTGCTGAGGTTTAAAGGTTTAAATAACGCCAACTACAAATCAGCCAAATCAACAGCACTAACCACAATGTTGCATAATATTCTGGCTGACACGCGTCATCAGAATCATTAAAATTGTTTTTGCTAGATTCACTTCGTAATGAACAAACAACAAAACTGAAGGTACGTCAACAATTGAATCCTTTCCTTGTTTCAGCATTTTATAATTATCATGTAATGCATTGTGCTCACTGGTGGGGTCGACACGCTGATGGTGGAAAATCAATGCTAACATTTGGGTTATATAACAATTGGGTGGACAAAATGAACTGCCGAATATAATGCGTAAAACAAACAAGTTTATCTGTAACATTAACAGTGGTGGACTGGCTGGTTTTTCTTTTTTAACGACCTTCTGTGGACTGGATAAATGAACTTATGACAAACGACCTGTTCGTTGTGAGTAGTGAAATTAAAATAATGTGCAAGGAGACGGCAGAAAAATGAATAAGATAATTTCCGTGCATGTGCCTGGGATAACTGAAGAAAATCACGAACTAAGTTGATCAGAATAACTGATTTCCGTGTCTGGATTATTACCCAGTGGCTCAGCCTAAGAGATGGTGGTGCTTAGGCACCCGAGAAAACGCGCCCTGCCGTCTGATGATTGGTTGTGTCCCAGAGTTTAATTTAAAAATAATGTAAGGTTTTATTACTGGAAGCGAAATAATAGTACGTGAAAGTGAAAGATGAAAATCTGCAGTTGAGTACCTTCTTCCAAATCATGCCTTGTAATTATGAATGCTTTCTCTGTCCTTAAGGTGTGTCTGTTGCAAATAAAGAAATATAGTTTTGGGAGAAACCATGTTAAGTGGGTCCCTGTCACCACGGCATGGCGCGTCCTCGGGTTGCGGATGGAGGAACGGCCTCCAGGTATGGAGGGTAGCTGCGAATACATTGAATAAGCAGTCGCGGACAGCCGACAAGGGATGGTCCTCCAGCTTGGGGGTTGGGCGAGGTGCTAACAACTCCTCACCCTAAAAAATTATGATGTTACGAAACAGCCTACAAAGCCTCGGACCTGGACCGATTCTTTGGTACGACCTCAGCTACGGAAAAAGGATATGAGTTTTGGAACATGGAATGTGAGGAGCATGTATAGGCCAGGGTCACTTATGACAGTGGCCAGGGAATTAGCTAAGTACAAGTTAGATTTAGTGGGTGTACAGGAGGTTAGGTGGGACAAAGAAGGGACTGTAAGAGCCGGGGAGTATACTTTTTTCTATGGCAAAGGGCAGGAAAATCATCAATTGGGAACAGGTTTTTTTGTGCACCAGAGAATGGTATCAGCAATCAAGAGAGTGGAGTTTGTTAGTGCTAGGATGTCATACATAGTGCTGAGAGGCCGCTGGTGTAATATCATTGTTCTGAATGCGCATGCACCAACGGAAGAGAAGGGTGATGATTCAAAGGACAGCTTCTATGAGGAATTAGAAGGGGTTTTTGATCATTTTCCTAAGTACCATATGAAAATTCTGTTAGGAGATTTTAATGCAAATGTGGGGAGAGAGGATATTTTCAAACCGACTATTGGGAATGAGAGTTTACATCAGGATAGCAACGATAATGGTGTTAGAGTAGTAAACTTTGCCACATCAAAGAATCTAGTTGTTAAGAGCACTATGTTTCCGCACCGAAATATTCATAAATACACCTGGACCTCTCCTGATGGGAAGACTCACAATCAGATCGATCACATATTGATAGATAGGAGACGGCATTCCAGTATACTCGATGTGCGATCTTTCAGGGGAGCTGACTGTGATACTGATCACTATCTGGTGGTTGCGAAAGTTAGGGAAAGACTGGCAGTAAGTAAACAAGCAGCACAGAAGTTTGATGTAGAGAGATTTAATCTCAAGAAGCTAAGTGAACTACAGGCTAGGAAACAGTATCAGCTTAAGATCTCAAAGAGGTTTGCAGCTCTGGAAAGCTTAAATGTTAGTGAGGACATGAATAGGGCTTGGGAAAACATTAAAGAGAATATCAAAATCTCGGCTCAAGAGAGTCTAGGTCTACACGAACGGAAGCAGCATAAACCATGGTTTGATGCAGAATGTGCAGAATTTTTAGATAAAAGGAAGCAGGCTAAAATTCAGTGGTTACAGAATCCAAACCAAAATAATGGAGATAATTTGCACAACGTAAGACGTGAAGCTAGTAGACATTTCAGGAACAAAAAGAAGGAATATCTGCAAGCTAAAATTAATGAAATTGAAACGAACAGTAAGAAGAAGAATATAAGAGACTTGTATAGGGGTATCAATGAGTTTAAGAGGGGGTACCAGCCTAGAAGTAATGTAGTAAAGGATGCGAAGGGTGACCTGGTTGCAGACTCCCACAGTATTTTGGCTAGGTGGAGGAATCATTTCTCCCAGCTGTTGAATATACACGGGTTTAACGATGTTAGGCAGATTGAAGTACACACAGCAGAGCCACTAGTGCCTGAGCCCAGTGCCTTTGAGGTTGAGATGGCTATTGGAAAACTAAAAAGCCACAAATCACCAGGTATTGATCAGATTCCAGCAGAATTGATTAAAGCAGGGGGTAGGATTATTCGGTCTGAAATCCATAAACTTATTATTTCTATTTGGAATAAGGAGGAATTGCCTGAGGAATGGAAGGAGTCGGTCATTGTGCCTATTTATAAGAAGGGTGATAAAACAGATTGTAGTAATTATCGAGGCATATCACTTTTGTCGACTACGTACAAAATTCTATCCAACATCCTTTTGTCAAGGTTAACTCCATATGCAGAGGAAATTATTGGGGATCATCAGTGTGGATTTCGACGTAACAGGTCAACCACTGATCATATATTCAGCATTCGTCAAATACTTGAGAAAAAATGGGAATACAATGAGGCAGTGCATCAGCTATTTATAGACTTCAAGAAAGCCTATGATTCAGTTAGGAGGGAGGTCTTGTATAATATTCTCATTGAGTTCGGTATCCCCATGAAACTAGTAAGGTTAATAAAAATGTGCCTAAGTGAAACATATAGCAGAGTTCGGGTAGGCAAACATCTGTCTAACACGTTCCCTATTATGAATGGCTTGAAACAAGGAGATGCTCTGTCGCCATTGCTTTTCAACTTTGCTTTAGAATATGCCATTAGGAGGGTTCAGGCAAACCAGGAGGGCTTGAAATTGAATGGTACACATCAGCTTCTGGTTTATGCTGATGATGTTAATATATTGGGCGGAAGCGTACATAGCATAAAGAAAAATGCAGAAGATTTAATTGTTGCTAGTAAGGAGATTGGTCTAGAAGTAAATGCTGAGAAAACTAAGTACATGGTCATGTCTCGAAATCAGAATGCAGGACACAATCACAACATAAATATAGATAATAAATCCTTTGAAAGGGTGGAAGAATTCAAATATTTGGGAGCAACCCTAACGAATCGAAACTCCATTCATGAAGAAATTAAGAGCAGATTGAAGTCGGGGAATGCTTGCTATCATTCGGTGCAGAATCTTTTGTCTTCGAGGTTGCTATCCAAAAACACAAAGATTAGGGTATACAGAACTATAATTTTACCTGTTGTTCTGTATGGATGCGAAACTTGGTCTCTCACACTGAGGGAGGAACAAAGACTGAGGGTGTTCGAGAATAGGGTGCTGAGGAGGATATTTGGGCCTAAGAGGGACGAGGTGACAGGGGAGTGGAGAAGACTACATAACGAGGAACTTAATGACCTGTACTCATCACCAAATATTATTCGGGTAATCAAATCGAGAAGACTGAGATGGGCGGGGCATGTGGCACGTATGGGGGAGGAGAGAGGTGCATACCGGATTTTGGTGGAGAGACCCGAGGGAAGGCGACCACTTGGGAGACCCAGGCGTAGATGGGAGGATAATATTAAGATGGATATTCGGGAAGTGGGATGGGAGGACATGAACTGGATTGAGCTGGCTCAGGATAGGGACAGGTGGCGGGCTCTTGTGAATGCGGTAATGAACCTTCGGGTTCCATAAAATGCGGGGAATTTCTTGACTAGCTGATAAACTGTTAGCTTCTCAAGAAGGCCTCTGCTCCATGGAGTTAGTTAGTTAGTTAGTTTTGGGAGAAAATCCAGTGTTGTAAGGGAATGCGTGTATATGTGTGTGTTGAAATCATTTCTGAAAATATGTTACTTGTACTCGTTAAGTGGGTCTTCTGGACACTACAGAAAACACTTCAAATGAGAACTGTAAATCTATCTTCTATCGCACGCCTGTACGAAATTCTAATAACGTCTATTTTATGTACGTACTATGAACAGTGTTAGCAGACGAGTTCAAACTAACATCCAGATTCTAAGGACGTGTAATTCTGAAGTGCGGTCTTTGCTATTTTGCATATGCTGGTTTCATAACTGGCTCAATATTCAGCTTTTGTGAATGCAAATCACACGTCATGACTATTAAGTCTTACTACGCTAGGGTAGCGACTTTTGCAGGAGCTTAGGCGAGGCTTAAGCTTTTGACCCTTCCAAGATTATGTACTCATAACACTCAACACCTCCACTCCAGCGTCAGCTGTGAACACAACAGAAGCGAGTTGCCGTGTTGTTATAAATGCTGCTACATGCAAAGCCTCGAGCAGCAAGTGTCAGAATTGTGAAATAAAGCACCATACATTTTCAGTAAATGTAAAGTTTTTGATAGCAACCCTCAAATTACCTTCTTACAGTAGCTTCTATCTTCAGCTGTCTCTCTCTCCCTCTCTTTTCTTTTTTAAATGCGCCTTTTCCTTTATACTATATATATATGATAGACAAGAAAGTTTCTGATAAAGTTAATAATATTTACCGTGAAATTTTAGCTGCATGAAAGGAGAAAGGGCCACCGAAGCTGATGTGCCGCAATACACCTCCCTTCACTCCTGTGCTACAATTATTTGTAACTTTACTCTTTGCATTCTCTTTAGAAATTTGAACTTCTTTAGTTTAACCACCTCCTTTGTACAGGCTTCGCTGCTATGTTTCAGTTATTCACCAAAGGATGAATATTATATACCAGTATATATTGCGTCATGTAACTTTTATTACCCTTTGAATAAACCTTACGTGTATTATGAAAATGGCCTACTATTTAAACACGTAGACATAAGCTTACTCCCAAAGGATAAGACAAAACAGCGCCATCAGCCCTCTCCTTTACAGTGAGATAATATACATAATTAAGAACTATTGAAAATATTCAAGATTTGACATTATTCATGCGTATTTCTTTAGATATTTATTAAACTGAAAAATAAGCAAATTTACGTATGTAGACTTGAAGGGGATCTTTGTTTTATTTTATTTACAAATCTCTTGCACGACGAAGCAGTCTTTACAAAGACTGGTTTGCTTCAGATGTTCCCTAGTGCTCTAACAAAACTCCCGTGAGGATGATGTAACATGCATCGAAACACGTCGGGAACTGTTTAAAACCTATTGTATATTTTTGTTGTACGAGTTGGTGGAATAATATATTTTGGATTCATAGGTACACGGTATGGAAAACTACATCTTTGTAAACAATTTAATAAGAATAAAATGTAAGTTCTTCATCCAGGTTATTAAACTCAGATTCCTGTAATCACCCGTATTACTGAATTCTTTCTTAACAGTCTGGATGTAGGATACAGTGTTCAATAGAAACGTCGTTTTGAACGGTGAAACTTTTACAAATTTTTTAAAACATGGACGTCATTCTTGACCATTGTTCCCTGTAAGACGCGCGGGTGTACGGCCGCGCAGTAACAGAAATTCTTCCGCGCGCACTGAATTGTTGCCGCGCAGGTGGAATTTTCTTATTATGTATATTACAAAAATGCTTTAAAGTGCTGAGCAGTCATCAGGTCGTGTCAGAATTTTCTGCTCAGAGCAGTAGCAGGTAGGCACAGTTGTCAAAAAATTAAAGGGCACGTTGTTCTTGACAGTTCGCATTGAACACCAACAGAAGCATCATTTTCGGGCACGAATGTCATTAAGTTTCTGTTCTGACAGTACATGTCTCTTTCACTTTATAATTTTGTCTAACGCTGATATCGTCACACGATTCTTCACCAATATTTTGTACATTTTTGTTTTTGAAAGACACACACGCCAGAAAGTTTTCTATTGAACTTTCTTCGAAATTTCTTCTAAAATTTTCGTTTAAAACAATTGTATAAATCATTACTTTAAATTCGATATGTCATGTTACTACACGCACAGACGGACCCAGTGTTCTAGGAATGACTGTTCGTTGATCTCTGTGGGCGTGTGCTTTTCTGTTTGCTTCTCCGATTGAAATGACTAGCCTGCAGCCCTCATAGTCCACAGCCGTCGGAACATGACAAACTGGAGAGCCTATATATATATACACACACACACATGTCTGTTGATTTATGACATATGTATTAACATTTACAAGCACACAGATGCTGATATTACAGGATGGCAGTGACGAACTGCAAAGCTTTCCATTTGCCGGAAGGTTGCGGGTTCGATTCCCGATGGTGTCGTTGGAATTTTTCATTGACATAATCCTTCATGCCGCACTATGGCCCTGGGGTCGACTTAGCCTCTAAAAGAAATGAGTACCAGGAATATTTCCTGGGGGGGGGGGGCGGTAAAGGCGGCCGGTGCTTAGGGACGACAACCTTACCACCTTAGTGTGCCGATTGTTTAGAAATCCTAAGAACCTCAACTTCCTGGAACACTAAGGGCTGTCCAGGCCTGTACAGGCGTTGCTTTACCATTACCCTACTGCACTGAAGCACACAAATTACGACTTCGTATTTCAGTACTTCATGTCTTATGAATAATTTAGGTAAATTTTTGTGCAAGGTAAAACAAGTCGGAAAATTAAGCGACAAAAACAGTGCAGGATCTAGATGAAACGAGAGAGGAGGAATTTTAATTATAAATACAATTAATACAAGACCATAAAGGAAAAAGTGTTAAAGTGGAACGCAAATGTATATTTTATCAACTCCTCCTTCACACCTCTCCCTTATAGGTTTGTATTTTACCTGATGACGGACGGTTCGCGAGCCCGAAACATGTAATAAAAACTGGGAAAAAAGGTGTTGTGTCTTACTTGTCGGTATAGAGCAAAAACCCTCAGAAATTACGAATTCCTCTTAATATCTGTATGCCTTTGGTTTTTATTCTTTCTTTGTACCTCCTAAATTCTCTTGAGCTTTCTTTCTTTGCCCCTCAGTAAGTACAGTGCTTTAGTACCTCCCGTCTTTGACCATACACTTACCATCTTACCCTGCTTTTCAGTTTTCATCTTTTTTAAAGACCATCACTTAGTTATATTAAAGTTACATTTTAAATTTCATTTATTACAGTATTTCGCTCTCTGATTTATGCCGTTTCGTAAACCGTCTTTCGTAAATTACCTATTTGCGAAATTGTTAGCAAACGGTAGTGACTGGAGAGTGAGGGAGATTATTTTTATGTTTGTTTTATACTTTATGTTCTTATTAGTGTTCTTCTCTTCGCTTCTCCACTGTCGGCCCTTTTGAGGTTCACAAAGTTGCCTGCCTTCCTTATATGTGTTTTCCTACTGAAAGGACGGGGATGGAGAATTTCTTCTTTCGATTGGCCCAGCAGAGGATGTTTCGTATTTATGAATTTGCCATAATGACAAAAACAGAACCAGTTGGCAAAACGTTGATTGTAGAAAACGAGATGATTGAGTAGCGATTTAGACTCCATTGTCACACATTTTAAGTTCATTACCTTAATCCAGTTAGTGCCGCTATCATATTTACCGCATTACCCTGTAATAAGAAGTTCTTAAAAACTCTTTTGCATTTATGTCATAGTGCTATTCGATGCTACTCTGCTCCACTTTAATATGTGCCAAAATTTCTATAAGTCTGGCGAACAATCCGCAGGGCGTATACGAACTTGTAGCAACTTCTTAAAGTATTTGGTTTAATTTACTCATGCATCAGCTTCGTTCCGTGACTAATGCGCTCTGCTGGCCAGCTCACCACATAACGTTTTAACCTTAGTCCTGAAGTAACACTTCTTATGGCGTTCCCAGATTTATCACTCCCTAGCAAAGCAGCTTCACTGAACATCTGTCGATAACAATCAGTGTGCCGTTTTCTCTTTATTTCTCCAGTCTTCTTTATCCCATTTACCACCACTATCCAAGATTACTTCTAAACAATTTATTCCTTCTTCGTTTCTTACCTGTCCCTTGACAGTCTATTTGTCTTCCTTCTCCAGTCTGTTTTTCTTTTTAAGTGTCAGTATTCTTATCGTATTAATTTGACACCAGCTATGAGACCAGGCTTTCAGAGTACATTTCCACTTTGTTTAAAGATTTCTATAATACATCGGTTGTGCAAATCGCTTTTGCGTGGCGGCCAAGCAACGCATTACAGTAACCTAGGTGCATTATCACTGTTCAGCATTTCAATGCTTCATACATATACATGACGTACAAAGAGGAGTTATCGTACGTCTTTATCTCGGTTCACATGTTGCCTTCATTATGTCAATTACTGCCCTCCTTCAACAGATCGAGTCGTTCTTTAGAAGCTAATAGTTCCCTACGTTGTCGAGAAATTCCCTGCATTTTGTGGAACCCGAAGTTTTATGTCCGTGCCACGCGTCCCTAGCCTGAGCCAGATGAATCCAGTCCACATCCCCTAATCCTACTTATATATTTAACGTATGTACTAAGCCTATCCTTCCAGCTGGCCTCAGGTCTTTCGGGTGGTCTCTTTCTTTCAAAATTATCCATTAATCCCAAATATATGTTTCTTTTATCTCCCATTTTTGCAACGTGTTTCTTGCATCAGATCCTTCTTTATTCACTATCATCTTGTTATTTTTTGGTTAGCGGTATAAACCAATATAGCAGTAAAAACCAGTACAGAGCCAATTTGATTTTCTCTACAACTTTGCCTGAAACATTTCTCATTGTAAGGAGAATTTATCTTGTATGATCATAAACGTACATAACGTCTTCATGTAAAGTACCCGTTACTCTTGTCAGGTTCTAACGAAACTTGAATTTTGTCGAGAGATTTTCCAAAAAGTCCAGATATAAAATTCCATGAAAATCCGTTTAGTGGGAGACGAGTTGTTCCATGCGGACGGACGGACGGACAGACAGACAGACAGACAGACAGATAGACAGACAGACAGACAGACAGACAGACAGACAGACAGAGAGACAGACAGACAGACATGACGAACGTAATAGTATCTTTTCACAATTTTGGGAACGCGTCTAAAAATGGCTGCTGTGCTGCGTAACAAAAGATGGATTACAATTATGTCCAGGCCAGCTTAGGTTAGCTTTGCTTTTAACGCTCTTCGGTTGTGTCGAGTACATAACATACCCTTCTTGCTGTTTAGTGTTCCTCGCAGCCAACAGTCGACTGTAATTAACCGTTTGCTAGCTCAGTTTGCAACCCCTTTTATCCTTTGTATAATACAATTCTCCTCAGTTTCTCTTTGCAGAGCCGAGGCAGTATGGGATGCGACGTTTACTGTATAGGCGCGCCTGTCTCTTCAAAGCGTTCAGCAATGCACTCTGAAGAGACTGGCACAGTGGACTACACGAGTGTATTGGAAAGCTAACTTCATGATTCTTGCTTTTTTATTCCTATTTTATTTCTATCTATATTCCTCTTTCTTGAATCTTCCCTTTAAATTTCTCTCTTCTTTCTTTTTTCTAATATATCGAGTATGGCACAAAGAATCCTAGAAAGCTCCTGCCATTTGCCTATCCCTTCATATCCTACTTTCCTTTCATATCATTTCAGCTGCATAACAAGTGTACACACTGCCGTTTTTTCTCATTCAAAGCTGTATAACGACTTCCAGTTGATGTAGTTATTTTATTTAGGAATTAATTGCAGCAATGTTTTCCAAACGAAGTTCCGCCTAAAATTAAAAACAACATCTCCTCTAGAAAATGCCATTATGATATAAAATAGTAAATTAAACATTAAAATTTTTATAAAATTAATTTGAATAACAGTCACTGACACTTTTTCCTGAAAAAGTCTCCGAAAATTATCCTGCTTATTAATAAGAAAAGGTCAAATTGTACAGAGGAGTTTATTAGGTCTTGCTACGTATAAGCTGAGTCTTATCACTTGTAACTTGTTATGGTGCGGGAAATACGGTAATTCGGTGAATGATCTTCATGTGAGTCTTATAATTCATTATATTTGTACGTAGAATTAGTATGATATAGTTATTATTTTCATTTCTTTACCCGAGGATGTTTCTCGTTTAAAGTACCAGTTTTATTCATCAAATTATCCTATGTTGTCTGATCCGTAGAATTAGATTTTTATATTTTTAAAATTCTAATTTAATTTTCTCTTTTATTGATTTCCCTTTGTCTTTATAATATTACTTTTACCTCATATTGCATCTCCAAGCTTTGTTCCGGCATTCCCTATATTTTCTATTTCAAGCGATAAATATTTCAATTTATGAACATCGCTCAGATTAGGTTTATTTCCTTTATCTGCTGTAGTTCTCAAATTTTGGAGAGAAACTGAATGCAAAGCCACACCGAAAACCTTTTTGTGAAGTAAAACGAAATGTTCGCTCTGAAAGGTGCCACCAAGTGGCGTATTAGTTTTTAATCTCCATTTTCCTTGTATATAACGTGCGGCTTTTATTGCTCAATATGTTGCTCTCATGTTCCTGCTCAGTATTTCTTTAGTGATTTCCTACTTCTTTGCGACCCAGTTTCTTAACTTTGTATATAAGGATTTTATTTGATGTGCCGCAAAATATTTTCTAGTTGAAAGAGTAACGTGGTCAAAGTGTAGGGAAAGCACTGAATTATACTGCAGGGAGAAACCCTCATTTACGTAATGGTGTGGAAATGTTTCAATCTCTAAGGCAGAATCACGGACGACTGTTCGATGTGGAGGCTCATTAAATTATTTTTGGAATAGGTTCTTGGAATCCCCAGCCGTTTTACTTTTCTTTATCATTAGGAAACCTCGTCTTCTTTATTAACAAAATGTTGCAATTGAGGGTTGAGCGGAAGGCTTCCAAATGTCAAGCCTTCCATCAAGAATTTATCTAAAAGTCGACGAATCGAAGGTCACTGTTAGACGTACAAACTCCGAAGCCTTTATTTATCACCAATTGCTGCACTTTTTTTACATAACCTCCAACGTGTAAAAACTCCGAGTTTGCTTTTATTGTAAGTGTCATAAAAAGCTCGCCTAAATATATATTCGTTTCAAAGTAAAATTTCTCTGCTTTCTTACGTAGTTATTTAGCTAAAAATCACTGCAGGAATAACGTATGGAGTAGTGGAGGTTTAGAGCCGATATTTCATAATTAACCTCGCTAGATGAATGTGAGGTTTCAGTTGCCATTTCCGACTGCTTTACAGCAGAGGAGAAAGATGTTAGCATAAACTGACCAGAATGCTCGAATGGGTCCCAAATCCGGCATGATTGTTGTGTCAAAGAGAATAATCTCCTACTAGGAATCGAAATTCAGTTATCCGGTCAAGCCTCGTCATTAAATCGAACAAGTTACTCGGGCCACACTGTGTAATTTGCCATAAATAGAATGTAGAAGGCACGCGTCCTTGAAAAGCTCACAGTCGCTCAGCGAGTCGAGGTATTCAGATCATGTTCACGTCACTGGAACCAAGCCTGAGTTATGTGGATTCAGTTCGGACCCACATAGTGAATTTCTTTAATGCTTCATTTTGCTAACATTTATCGTCACATTTACAGACGAAAGGTGAAAGTAACTTCCTGTTGAATGCTCTCAGATATACTAAAGAGCAGGCCTGAGCCGCGTGTTCAAGATTAAAGAGAGAGTCGTAGAAGGGTAGAAGAAAGTGAAGAGCAAGGCAGAGATGAGAGAAATTTTTTGTGAGGGTGGGGCAGAGAAACGACGTCACTTTGTTAGAAGGTTCCCAGGCTTCGCCCGCTCGGCCTTATGGTAGCAGTAGTATGAAAATAAAAATGGGGATGAAGACGCTATAATGGTAAGAGCAATAGTTTGAAATGAGAGTCGCCGAATTTTAGTTCTTTGTTAATGCTGAAGTTCATAATTTGGAAATTTCTTTAGTTTAATTTTAGCTTTCAAGCAAGGGGTTTGATTGTGGTGGATTTAAATTGGGTCGGCTGCACGAGGAGAAAGCAGTAGCAATTTGAAATCTTGGGAAAAATTTCAGCATTTGCCTGAATGCTGAGCCAAACCAAGAACCTCTGTTTCGAGATGGCTGGTCGCAGGACCGTTAAAATGCATACTGTATTCTAGCTAACAGTCCGACAAACAGCAGTTGAGAAGCTCCTAAATTTTCACTAATGTAGGCTTTGTTGCTTTATTGATAAGTTGAACTGCGTGTTATATACAACTTAACAGTCATAGTTACACGATAAAACAGCAGTACGTTTGTTATATATTTCAGTCCTCTGTCCAAGTCTTGATCCACTGTCCTTGCAGTCGTCAGCGTACAGTGCGGCCCCTCGATATGTCCAGCGCACGGATGAACTTCATGCTGCCTAAAGGACTGGAACTTCCGGAAAGACCTCTGATGATTTTCCGCCTGAAATTAGAAACGCTTCACACACACACACACACACACACACACACACACACACACACACAGTCAGCAAGACTGCCCTGGACGAGGGATCGGCCCGTCGCATAGACCTCTACCTGACTACAAACAACAATCATAAGAGACAGACAGACACACACACACACACACACACACACACACACACACACACGACTTTCAGTGATTTGAAGAGTCTACTGTCATTTTAGAGCATATTATCGTTGTTGCCTGTTCCGAGTTACAGCGCTTTGACCTAGAAGGAGGTCAGTTCGCCAAATCGGTGCGAAGCATTCTGTGTGTCATAAATTGGATTCAACTGGGCTAATCTACGTATTTTTTCTTTATGACTGAACTGATTTTTAAAGTATAATTTATAAGCTATACTACTGACATGACTCCTTAAAATTTCCTTACCAGTCTGTTCTTGCAGTCTTAGTTGGTGTAACCAATGGGAGTTAAGTGAAATTTCGTAACACCTTGTTCTGAAAATTTTGGAGTCTACTGAAATATGTTTTAGCTGCTTGTCCTTAGGCAGGGGCTGCAATACGGAAGTATTGATCTGATTAGTGATTTAAAAATTGTTAGGCCCAGCTTTCTATTGATTGGAGAGAAGTTACAGTTAGAGTAGGGGTGCCTGGCTCTATGATTAGCGTTACACAAGATTTACTGATATGGTGTTAGCCTAAGCTCTGCTGAAATATTCAATTTTTACTGAGCAGTAAACACGCGCCGGCTGTGTTTTGCAAAGGAACTAGCGAGTGCTGTGCAGGAAAATATCAGGTGTTCGTTCTCAGATTCATATGCGCGGTCCTGCTACAATGTAGTACTTTTTAATTTTAAAACGTCTTGATAAATAACGTACAAATTGGGCTTTAAGTATTTAACTTCCTAGTTGTTTATTGAATGCGCAAGTACTTCTGTATGTTAATTAGTTTCATGCTGTTAGAACCTTACACGTCCGCATGAATAACAGTTTTTTGTAGTTAATGACATGTTCTTACCGATGTACCCCCATTAGTTCTATCTCAGCTCTGACTTCCATGGAACTGGTCTGCGGTTGTTTATGCCCGTTACAGTTGTGCATGACTGCTAATATTTTCCTGTGTGTGACACTAGCGTGCTACATGAAACTGGTGTATTGGTGTGTATGCCTGTGGTTAAATCAGGAAAGGGGCAGACAGAAGCAAAATCATCCGCTAATTTGAGTTAGACCGCCTGCGTGACTAATAAAACATTTTATTAAAAGTAGAACTTATTTTGATAGAACGTAATTAAACCAATTTTATTTAATATGTTCCATATCCGTGCACTATATTATATGAAAACACTAGTCACCAACAAATACACAAAGAGAGTTTTATCATCAATCTTAACTCACTCCTACGTGTTTCGACCCTGCTGGGTCAACTTCAGGGACAACTTTTTTGTTATCGTTACACTAAGGTTGCACTTTATAGTTGAGCGAGAGTGTGCTGTTGACTGTGTACTGCGTTGCTTTTGGAGGCGTGAAACCTCTGCGGTCCCGGCCTGCACTGCAGTGTAACGATAAAAAAAAGTTATTTCTACAAGCCCCATAACCCAGTCTAGGATCCATATTACCATTGAATCATTGTGAAAATCTGATATGCTCTGGATATCTGTATTAATATTTATAGGTCACTGCAATATTTCTATAGGATTACATTTCATAAAAAGAACACTAATCACCAGCAAATGCACAAAGAGAGTTTTATCATCAATCGTAACACACTCCCGCATGAACTCTCTGCGGTCCCGGCCTGCAGGTCCGGACTGCAGACAGTTCACGCCTCCAAAAACAACGAAGTACACAGTCAACAGCACATTCTCACTCAACTATAAAGTACCAACTTAGTGTAAAGATAACAAAAAAGTTGTCCCTGAAGATGACCCAGCAGGGTCGAAACATGTAGGCGTGTGTTACGATTGATGATAAAACTCTGTTTATGCATTTGTTGGTGATTAGTGTTTTTGCAATTAAACCAATTTCCTTACTAGAAATATCACATAGTCCGTCTGTTTGAACCCGTTTATCTTACTCTTAATATAGGTAGTCTGCGACAGTGTCAGTAAAACATTCCGTCATCTACTGAGATTTTACTCTACTGTGTAATGCCCTAAAACTTAATTTATGTAACGTAGGAGGTGCGTTATAAAAGAGCAAGGTATTTTAATTAAAGAAATCACGAAAAGAATTTCATTTTATTTTCATCTAATGTGATTTTCGGCGTAACTCGTTGTTTTCCGTGAAAATATTGCGGAATTTCAAAATGAAAAATTTATCTCCACTTCACTGTGTTCAGTATGGTGACAGGAAATGCAAAGAACGTAAAAGAAGCCCAATTAACATTAGAATATTAAGATAAAAACCAACTTACAACCCGTCAAATGCAACATATATTCTTTACTACATGTTTTGGCTAATCAGCCACTGTCAGGCAGCGCACATAACGTAAAAAGTAAAATTTACAGCTGGAACTTCGTTAGGTTGAAATATTATTCTGTGCAATATTTTAAATCTCCAGGAAAGTATAAGAAGTATATACAAGTACACAGCTTGCTTTTATCTCACTACCTGAAACACAAGGCGGATGACTCACCTTAAGGGAACTAGAATGTCAGATTTTTTTTTTAGGTGGCCCCATGAATTATCGGCAGAAAGTGTGGGATTCTTTTTGTTAGGCACAGTCAGTTTTACTGACCCTTAAATTTTTCGTGTTGAAACTTGAGCAATACCGTACAAATATTTAACTATGCCGGTTTGGAAGTTCTTATAGCCTTGTTGATGAAGATTCATGTTTTCCGTGCTATCACAACGTGTGGAATGGTAGTAGTGCGCACCTCGAAAATATTGATAAGTACGTGTATTTAATAATTGACACGGTTTCATATCCCAGAAGGCATGTACCTTCCAATTTTTCTGAATTTTAAAATTAAACCGCCTAGAATTTCAGACCTTCAACAAGTACAGGGACTTATTGTGTTTCTCAAGTGCATGAAACTTGACATTCATAGATGCATTACAGTGAATAATGATTACGCATGGTATAATGAAGAATAAATTTCTTGCATATGAGGCTGTATGTTTGGTTGCATATTTATGAATATGGTGGAACAAACTACTGCCTGTATATTTAGAAAATTGAAATGGAGGACATGTGTTTCGAAGGAACTTCTGTTAATTCCTATTAACCTGCAGGAGTCATGTCCAAACAGGTGGTGTCCTACATAGTCACCACCATGAGAACCAACAGTACCACGTGTTCAACTGTACATTTAAGTTTTTACATGCCGGTTCCTTAAACCGTGTGACTCTAATTTTTGCGCACCCTTGATATTGATTAGTAACTAATTAGCCTATAACCCCGTACGTAACGAAATTAGCGAGAAATTTTTAAGTCACAGAAATGGGCAAAGCCTTGTCTTCCAGTGTCAAATATCGGGGTGTTAATTGTGAGGAGTGACATTAAGCAAACTACAAACCTAACGACAAGGAAATAATTTTGTAGTCCGAGTCACTATTTTGTGTCGATTCTGTTTTTGAGAGTGACATATGCTATTTCAAAGGTTAAGAAAGAATACAATAAATACCCACAGGCACCAAATTTTAGTAAAGTGTACGGCCAAATTGACCAGAAAATTAATAAATGGTAGAGCACACGGATGCTGGTCATCACATATAGGCGTCGAAACGCCTCACTAATCGCGGTTATGAATTCGGCAAATGTTTTTAAAATTCTGCAATAAGCATAGCAGTAACGGGTCCCTTCGCATTTTGCGTAGTTAGTTCGTAACTCGACAGATGTCAGCTACGCCAGCAGAAAATTTGTGTACGTCTTTCTGTTCGTAGAATTAGCTTCCAGGCTTTTCTCAAAATAGGTCGTTACACTTCCGTCCTTCCGTATCTTTTAGCCGTAATGTTAGGACTACCTTTCATTTGATACTGCATAGTTTTAGGAATCTTAATAGGATTAACCTACCTAAATACCAAAAAGGAAATTTAAATAGACTATGGAGAAGATACAAAGTGCTAGAATAAATTATGCTTAGAGTTTTTTCTGTATTCTTTGCATTTCAGAGAGAGTAAATTAAAATTTAGAAGCTGTTCTTGTCTCTAATTATTTAATTAATATTCTAAACCTTACTTTTTGCAGGTCAAAATGACTTGAGCTTACATACACCTGTGGTACACGTCAGAACATTTTCTAGCATGAGACGGGTTTATTTACCTTCACTTCTGTACGTACTTTTCTTCTTTTAATTATTCATTTTAATTACTGCCAGCATGGTGCTCGTTTCGTGTGATGACTGCGATAAATAAATAAGTACGTACTGTTGAATTGTTAATAGGGTATTATGCTTCTGTGTTGCTGCTTTGGTGCCATTGGTGGTGTTTTTGAAGTACGCCGTTTCCAATTCATTACGGTTGAATGCCTTTATCAGTTCCTCTTTGGTTGGAATATATTTACAGCCTTTGTTTACCTAATTTTTAATTTTGTTACATAAGAATCAAGATCAAAGGCAGAGGGCTAATGTTTATTGGTAAAACTGGACTACATATGAAAAGCGAGAAAAATTTGACGGTCTTTAACACGTCAACAAAATTTCCCATGACGTTTATTCAGTAGACCAGAAAATAACGTCGAAGTAAATGAAGACGTTTCAAATTACGACTGTTGAACGGAAAATCTCAATTCGTATATAAGAGATAAAAATAAGAAGAAAAAGGAAAATGTAATTCCCATCAAATGGGCGTGAGTTCAAAACATCGGCCTTATTTGAACTCGTAAGTGGAAGTAAATAGAAGAGGCAGTAGTGTGAACTCACATTTCGTAAAAATTTTTCGTCCTACGAGGCTGCCAAATTGGCCAAACAAGCCTGTTTCTCTGTTCCTTGGGAAAAGCGAGACTGTTCGTGCTGCTGCGCAGTAGGCTTTGCTGAGGGAAATTTGCTTCACTCATTTAACACCACGATCCTGCAAATACAATATTTTAGCATGTCTTTTAATGTAATTTCAAGCAGGTCCAAGAGTCAAAAATAAGTTCTCTCAGTCCCTCTTAATTTATGTGCTAATTGTACAGTTGATTCCCCCAATAGTTGTGCGTACTTTACGACCTCTAATCAAATTGTTTGAAGATCCACTCTTCCTCTTCAGCACTGACTGAACCACCTGTTACACTTCGCTGCTTACCCTTATCTCCTTGTAAGATATAAGGGGCCAGAGATGTGGAAACCTTGCAAAGCGATTTGGATGGAGTTTCCTTTGTATGATCACTCTTCTGTAGCAAAGGGTGCCCTGTGCATGTTTCATAACACATTTGGGAGTTGTCTGTAAACAATAAAATTCTTACAATGTGCAGTATATATGCCAGAAGTATTATTTAATTGGACCTCCAAAGCCAATCCTCAAAAATTAAATTTTCAATAATGACAAATGTGTTTGTAGGATGTGTTTATATATACATTTTTGAAATTTTTTGTGTGTACCTAATTACATTACACATAAAATTATATAAACACTAATACTCCTTTCGTAAAGTGACATGGTCATCTCATCTAACTTCCGGTATGTGTACTAAGTTGCAGTCTCTTCGCTAATTTATCTCAATCTCATTTCGCCTACCCTATAAATCTTAACACCTCTACGTATTACTGAATCTCGTGTTCTTTTTTCAGATTCTTAGTTCGCAATAAATATTCTGTTCACAGTATAGACGTAGTGGAATATATTGCAACGTGCTACTTTTTGTTAGTGTGTGAGTCTGCTGGATTGGTGCCGATGCTCAAGACAGAGAAATAGCCGTTGTTGGATTCAGCCAACGCCTTTTTCAAACACGGTTTATGATGCGTGTTTTCACTGCGGTCGAACCTTTCGCATGCAGGTCTGGGCTTCGAAGCCTTTGTGCGTTCCTTGCCAGATAATAATCTGGGGACACGTAGATATTTGCCATGGTTTTCCTCTTATGCCTTCCTCTTCTAGAAGAAAATGGATGAGGCGTGCCGTGGTGGTGCAAATTCTGCTGCACGTCCTTCATATCATCATGACGAGGCAGAAGACGTCTTTCATAATGAGAGTGAAATGGTTGTCGTCTTTGCTGCTGTCTTCAGACCCGTCACTACGTGCTGCACGGTGCTGACGGGGGTTGGTTTTTCAGAGGATTTACAAACAGCCTTTATATTTAAAATCCACTCTCTCCAATGAACACATTGAAAGTCTCAAGCTAAGTGCATAGCAATCGTGAAACTCATTCGAAATTTCGCCGTTTGAAATCCTGCCTGGAAAATCGAGTACCCTGAATAAGGTTTTCCTGAATTCATGCAGGCAGGTGTCGGCATAGTACCTCAAATTATATTATGAATTATTTGTCAAGCATCAGTTCCTCTTCACTTTTCCGTTTCGTTTTTCATCTTCCATTGGAACATTAAAATTTATATTTGAAACACTTGTGTAGAAAAGTTGATTTTACCGAATATGAAAGACGTGATATTAAAAAAGTTCTTAAAAGACAGCTTAGTAGAATCAGTAGCGCTACTACTAGGGATAACTTTCATAGACAAAAGTCGAGGCTGCAGTATGGACAGAATTTTAAGTACCTCTCCACTGCGTCCGAAAGGTGCGTTGTCTTCGGCAATTAACTGCCACTTGTTTTATGTACCCGTACGTTGCCACACAGGAACAGAATTTCGGGTCTTATGGTTGTATATATACCTAGTCTCATATAGTCTTTGATATGGTAAAAGTTAGAAAGAAAAAAACTTTTCTGACTTCTTGTCGCGTGACTGTATGTTTTTATTCACTTCGCAACAAATGTAGCAGAACTGTGTGCAAGAGACGCAAACAACATGAATATTCAGTGAACTAAAGTTCTTGTCAGAGCGCGTAATTGCAATTGTCACACACGATAAGACCCTTTGTAGCAGTCCTTGCTCTCTGTCATATTCCTTATTACGGAAGCATGGGGTAACTTTGCAGTTTTGCGGAAGCTCTATATCAGACAGTTGGGTCATAAATTTCTCAAAACTTCTGCAACTGTTTCTGTTTCAAACAGACTTTCATTATACATTATTCGAAGTACCAGAGCTGACGTACGCACTGTGAACAGTGAAGGTGAATTGCTTCCTGTACCAATGCTTACTCAAATGAGACGTAAAGGCTTACCGCTTGAGTTCAGTATAACAATTGTTGGTGTAGGGGTAACTTGTTAAAATTAGCTCAGAATGTACTAGGTCCCAGTCTCTGCATGGGTACCTACTGTACTGGATCATATTCGACGTTTTCCTCAGTTACTGTAAAAATATTGCGATAATACCTTCATATACGCCACGATTGCCTTCCACGGAATGCTCAAATACACACCTCATGTCCTTTTACTTTGCCTTATACTGTGCAGCGTGTTGAGATGGAACACCAATATTTAATTAATCAAGAATTCCTGAGGTTGAAGGTAGACCACAGGTTACAAATATGTTGAATATAGTAGCTGAATTTTAGCGCCAGTCTTAAATTTCAGTAAAAGCTTAAAATATTTTTTCCAGACAACGCGTATGAAACCTGCTCTACACGCGCTCCTGCTTCAGAATGTGAGGATTTTATTTGCTGTGAAGGAATGGCATTTTGGTTTTCCACTGAATGCAAACCCAAAAATGAGTTCTGAAATGAAAACAGTCCTCACAACTTATAAAACACTATGGAAAAAGGCTACATGTTTCGGTGATTTTATTTCATAACTTAGTGAATTGTCTCACAACGGTATGCATAATATAAATATACCAAAAAATGAGTCGTGGGTTGAGAATTATGCATGAGGATGGAAAGACGAGATAATTGTAACCGTAGCTATCAAGGTCTGTGTGTCTAGATGCTGTAAACTAAATTATTCCACTGAAGGGGAAATGTTTCCTTTCGCAGCCCTGACCTCTTCTACCTACTCACAGTAGGTGTCGAGATTGGTTATTTTCACTTGATCACACTCAGACACACGCCACAGTCGGTAGGACTCCTCTGGACGAGGGATCGGCCCGTCGTGGAGACTTCTACCTGACAATGCAAACACTCACAAGAGACAAATATTCATGCCTCCGGTGGGATTCGAACCCACGATCCCAGCAAGCGCTCGGCCGCAGACCTACGTCTTAGACCGCGCGGACCCTGGGATCGGCTGAAGGAAATGTCACCTAGCAAAAACTATGTTATTACTGGGGCGTGCGTGCGTGCGTGCGTGTGTGTGCGCGCGCGCGCGTGTGTGCGTGTGTGTGTGTGTGTGTGTGTCTGTGTTTATCTTTAGTATGAACCAGAAGTAAATGGGGTGTACCGTAATTAGTATATTACTTGTAATATGATAAAGTACTGAGATATCTGATAATTTTCTTGCTTACTCTATCAACGGAGGTACACTTAATGTGTTATCTTAACTGGGCGTTTATGTTTGGTTTCATGAACCTTTCTGTCCCTGAATTCTAAGTTTTTGTATACAGGTATTGTGCCTGGGTGTTCTACAGTACTGTACGACACCCAGGCACATCTTGGCAACACGTGAAGCTGGTCCCCGCCTAACAACTTTCCCCGGCCCGTACACAACTCACGCATACCTCACAAGTTTGCAGCTAATACCCAGACTCCGGCAAGTTCAAGCTCCCTCTCCACGGCGCGCGAAGTCAGCGGCACATTCTCACTCAGCTATACAAGTGCAGCCATAGTGTAAAGAAACTGTTCTCCCTGAAGGTGACCCAGCGGGGTTGAAACATGTAGGAGGTTTTTATAGTGAAGGTAATATACACATTGTGCATTTGTTGGTGATTATTACTTTTATGTTATATAGTGCACACATATGGAACACATTCAGATTTCTAAGTTTTTGATTTGTGGACGGATTTTAATTAATGGCGGTGTGATAATCACCTCACTGATATTAACTCGGCGATCCTAATTTTGCTTCTGTGACGATGACAACAACAAGGTAGCGTCTGTGCAGTTTATGAGGTGAAACAACAAAATTGCCAGTAAACAGAAAGTTCAGTTTGTTTTTAGAAATAGATATTTGAAGCCTATCCCAGTCACCGCGCGATTTAAGGCGTGGGTCGGTGGTCCTTTGCTTGCTGGGATTGTTCGTTCGAATCCGTCTGAGGGCATGTCTGTCTGTCTGTCTGTCTGTCTCTCGCGAGTGTTGCGTCTTGTCAGGTAGAGGTCTCTGCGTCGGGCTGATCACTCTTCCAGAGGAATCCTACCGAGTGCGGTGTGTCTGAGTGTGATCGTGAAGCCTCGATAATTAAGAGGCCCTGGATCGCTAGGGGATGTTGCGCCACTGGGAGGAAAAGAAATCCAGAACATTCAAATTTTTGGCGGTTACTTTTTTAGAAAAATGTAGAAAGTAAAAGATTGCGTAAAATGTGTACTTCGCTTTGCTTTCAGTAGGGTTAAAGAAAGAATGATTAAGTCTTCTACTGAATTGGTCTTAAATATGGCTACAAATCTAGTACGATGGATTCTTTATATGACAAAAATTGGCATAAGCTGAGGAACCAGAACTGCATAGTCGATGCAGTGGCTACGCGCCGCGCTGCACGATCCGAGATTCAACTCCCGACAGGAACAAAGATTTCGCCTCTCCAAAACGTTCGTACCGGCTCTGGGGTCTTTTGTACGTGCTACTAAATAATCACCGGGGTTTTTACCGCGGGGGGAAAAGCGGTCTGACGCGGGTTGGCCCATTTCTTCTAGTGCCGGCGTTAAGAACATAGGAGAAATATTTCTTCTCCCCTTACATGCCTTCAGAGCCTGGAAAAGGACAACGTTGTCTTTAACCCTTTAAAGACGAAGCGTATCTGTTTTATATAAGGACTCAGTGCGTACCGCGCTGTAAACACTCTCCACTTCGGTTATAAAAACCAGTCTCTTGATGTTTTATAAGGCAAAAGCTGCTGTTTGTTCTGAGATCCGTACAAAACACATAAACGCAATGTGGGCACCACGTAGAATTTTTTAATGTTAAACCTGGTGGTACGTAAAGTTACCGCTAGGCTTTAAAAGGTTAATAAAGTGTTCCGGTATCTGCTGCTTTCATTGATTGCCCATCTTGCATGTTCATGCTTTTATGACCTAATGATAGTGTTTTTGCACCGAAACATGCACCCCAACTTAATATAATGCTTTTTTTATTACACATGACGTGACTGTGCTTGACTGTGGGAGGCATCTGTCAGTATTATAAAGGGCAGGATGAAAGGGGGGGCAGCTAATTTTATGAATGTTATCCCGTAATTGTTGATTGCATCTAGATTCACATAAAAGCATCTAAAGGACAAGTAGGCTCACTAGATATTTCCGTATCTTCTCGTTACTAGAACCGTGTTCTTCTCTCGTGAAACATAACCAACAACAATTGCTTCACGCCGGTCATTGTTGGAACAGGCAGCAGTAATTTTCCTCAGTATGTTCGCATTTCGTCTTCAGCTTTGAGTCACGTTAGCACAAAACAAGTATATTATTTGCTGTTGATATAGAAAAACGGAACACTTAAATTATTTCCTGAAGTTTTGCTTTTCCGTTCCTGATGTATGTGGAGATTAAAGAGAATGCAAACTCAGAGCTGCGTGTAATTAAAAGACAACAGCATATTCATACATAAAATAATTCTCTTATTTCCTCTAGCACTACTTTCACCTTATTGACAAACCACTCTTGCAACACTATCTTCTCTAATTATTCATTACTTTATATTTCTCTCTTTATCCCTCACCGTGTCAGCTCTGCTTGCATCTCTCCTTCAGCATCAGTCAGTTCCATCTCTAAAAATAGAAACCCAAGTCTCAGATCAATAATTCATCACTTCTCTCACTCTCTAGCGCGATTTTCTTCGGCCTTTCAAACATCAGCTTTCTGGTCTACCTGCGTGTCGCGTCTGGAAGAGACAGAGCTGTGGTGCAGGGCGCTTATACAAGGGTCATTCGTACTTTGTGTATAGGGCCGTGCCATGGTTGAGGCGGCTAGTGGCCGGCCTGTCACTTCGGAGGTTCCAGTTCCATGCCAGGTCAGTCCATGTGAGTTTTGTGGTGGAAAAAGTGGCAAAGCGACAGGTTTCTCTCCGAGTACTTTGGTTTTCCCCTGTCAGTATCATTCCACTAATGCTCCAAACTCATCTTCATCTACGTGTTGCTCTTACCAGAAGGGCAAAAGGGCGAAAAAAGGGAATCTTCTAAAAAGACGCACTTTTAGAAATCGGATAGAAAAACACTTTTGCTTAGTATGGCAGTTATACTCCGTTGTCAACAACAGAATTGTGCTTCAACAGTACCAGTCTGTTCCTTATCACATAAAACTGAAGTTTATAAACACGAATATAAACTGGCCCGTTCAGGGCTAGTGTCTGAGCTTTGGCTGCTCCTATTGCACTAGACCGTAATAAATGTAAATTGCCCCTGGAAAGCATGTTATACCAACACATGCAGTCATGATGGAGTTTATGTAATGATGCTGCAAATGTTACAGTTTCATTCCACATGACATACACCGAATGTCACAATACGTTAGTTGACACTCCTACTTTGTGTGCGTGCAACCCTATGTCGATTTTACTCGTATGCTGGGATACGGGATGTCCTAACATCTTTCGTAGCTCCTCGTTACTTAAAAACCAGTAATGGATACAGCCGATTACAAATTTTGCCTTCTGTGTCCTCAGGTCATCATTCACCGCTCTGAAGTTTGCGAAGTAGCCATAAATGCGGTAATTCTGGACCTGATGTACAATATTGATGCCTAAGAGCGGCTAAATTATAGGAGACTAGAGATAACTGCATGTGAGGAGTCTCATAGTCGGCACACTGTATCACGCACTGTGTTACTTCTGTAGTCCACTCGTTACGGACGTCAGTGTCAATAAATCTGGTACATTCCTTAGACCATTATAAAAACGGAAACAGAATTTTTTGTTGTAAAGGGTGTCTTGATTATCGTTTCCCCTTGCATGGTACCCTTATTGTATAGAAAATCTGCAATCGTCTGACATATCGTGACAGTTGCTGTACTCACCGTCACAATAACAGAGCCGCCATTTTATTTCATCACATGGTATGTTAAGTTATCGTACCTGATGCTTGCGAAAATATTTTCAGTTACAAATGTTAGGCGTAGGAATGTCACAGTACTTTTACAGATATCTTTTCGCCACACTGGTGTCGTGCATCATCTCCGAAGTGTGATACGTTGCCACCCAAAAATTTAGTTGATTTCAACAGCACAAAGATTTAATGATTGGTGAATGCTGAATTGGAAAATAGTCGAAAAGAAGCAGTCGTAGCCTTCATAGAGATGACATAGCTATATTTGTCTGGGGAGAGACTGAGGAGAACAAGAGAATGCCGTAATCACATTAGTGAGTTACGGGCGACGATCGAAGCCGGGACTTCCACGCTCGATCTAGACGTTGGCAGTTTCGATCGAAGGCCGTCAGATGTCTCAGATTTGGCCCATAATATTAAGCGTTACCGTATTACGCCAGACGTCAATGAACCGGTAGAGAAAGTTTTTACATTGCTTAATATCTCCATTGTAACAAAGTAACGAACTTACGTAACACCAATAATTGCCCTACTGTATATTTTATTCGTACTGTCCTTTACATACCTCGTACATGTTTCGGTGATATTATCTAGCCATCTTCAGGGCTGATACAAAAGTTTCTATAAAACTTACAACAATAAAATGGGTCCCAATAGTAAGGCCGAAACATGTAGCAGCTATGTAAAAGATAGTAGGAATAAAATGTAGAATAATGCATTTGCTGGTGTTACATAAGTTTCTTGCTGTAGAAAATATTTTTCAGATGTGAAAAGAGTTAGGTCAGTGGGCTCCTGTCCAAACTGCCGATAGTTGAACCATTCCACATCCGAGATACAAACAGGCAACCCGTCGGACAAAATCCGGCTCCCCGCTCCCTCAACTTAAATTGCTGTGCCTGAGTGCGTCTCTGAATACAAGGGTGCTGTTGTTATTGAACACTAAAATGGAAACCAAACACTTTCTGCTGTCGTTTGATCCCAGATAACAAAGTTACATGGAGCAAGCCTGTAGAGTGGGGAAACAAACAAGAAGTTCTGGGCAACACTTCCCTCAAAATGTTTCGGTTTCTACGAATGGGCTAGCTGAAACTCTTGGCTCAATTATTGCTCTCCTAGGAGCATAAATTCTCTCCATAATTTTCACAAATTTCAATTGCATTAGATTTGTCACATATGACATAAAAATTCATGCCCTTACAATGCATTTTAAATTCTTCACAGGCAAGCAGTATGGCACACAGGGAATGTAGTTATGCCCATGCATTTTTTTCCTTTTACCACGTGTAAAAGTGGAGCATTTTAAAATGGCATGGATCTGTGACAATATAGTTCCAAGCATTTTTAGCCTCTGTTCCTGGTAGAGCCGACTGGTCAGCTTCAAAGAACGGCCGCTAGACTTGTGAGATCTTAGCAAGTATATACACAAGTTTAAGCCCTGTACATTGTTCTGTATATGTTTGCACCTGAAGATGGTCTTTTCAGGCCGAAACATGTACTGTAACACTGACGAATTTTATTAATAAATTCTATAGTTATGTTAGCTAGGCTTTATATTTTATCTCGGTTCTTCTTAGTGAATTATTGTTGGGAAACATCTGAGGAACAGGCGCAACTAAGCAGTAGAAGATGAACATTTGGTTATAGAACACATATATCCTATTTCCTTAATACGCTGATTTTTAGCCCTACAAACATTATACTGTTTACAGCACATAGCCTACTATTTAGACAATTTACACGCAAAATTGAACAGTCAATTCAAATTCAAATTACGGGCTAACATGCTGGACTCCTAAGTAAATAGTTACAGGATCTCTCTTTGAGAACATTCGTTTTCCATTGTGAATGTGTTGCACGTTACTAATAATAACTTCATCACTATTTTACTATTACTACTACTACTACTACTACTACTACTACCACCACCACCACCACCACCACCACCACCACTACTGTTGTGTGGATAAGCAATCGTTTGCTGATCCTGTCGCTGTGCAGCTGAACTAAGTTTTACTGGCGCCTTTTCTAATTAAAGATTTTGCTTACACTTATTCCATGCAGTATAATTCCTTATGCTGATTTTGTTTGCCTTTAAATATCACAGTAATAACAAAAGCTATTGCATTCGTCGCTTAAACAAAAAAAAATCTTACACAAACTTTGCCGTTTTTTAAATTTTATAAAAAGCTGATAACGCTACCAGTAAGTCCGACATACGATGTTCTCTGAAGTCCATTCATTAAAGGCCGAGAACCACATATAAGCAGTTTTAGAAATGTGTTTCTATATTTAAAAGAAAATATTTATTTTAATTTAATTGAAAGTTGATAGCGACATTTTTACCTACTCAGAAAAAAAATATCGATACTGTTGCAATCACTTTAAATCCATTATTAACTAATCTTGTGCGACATTCATTAGTTTGTACGCCATAGTCTGCATTATCAGCATCTCATATTTATGCTGATGAAGTTAGCATGGCTCGAAATCGTCACGAAGAAGCCGAGCCTGTAGCTGTTGATGGAATCCCATCCTGCGTAATTCAGTTACGCTCTCGCAGTTTTACTGCTTTGTTGACGTATATATTTAAGCTTTGAGCGTCGGGTGAAACAGTTCCATCTCTGGAGAAACAAAATAATGCCGTTCCATTTTTTGAGAAAGAAGACAATAGTACTCTAGTTAGTAACTATGAACCCAAATATTTACATAATATTTTTCCCTCCGATTTTTAAATCTCTAGCCGTGTTTATTTGTATTCTTTTTAACACAAATTTGATTCTTCTCAACGTGGTTTCAGGAAACAAAGATGCACTTCGTGTAAGTGATGATCCACCTGAACGCCATCATAGAGTGAATATCCAGGGACAGACTTATAATCTAATGTTTTTTAAACTTTCTATTACTCTTTGCATCTTTGTAAGCTTAGAAATTTTAGTTTGTCTTTTAATTGTGTTAATTGGTTTCATAACCATTTTACCAATAGACGAGCCTCGATTCACATTTCTGGTACCGTTTCTTGTTTTTATGCTGTGGACAACTGGTGTTACACAATGGTCAAATTTATGGCCAGTATCGGTTATTGCTTTCATTTAAGACGTGTTTGGTTTTGTGAATAGTTCCAGCTGTCATGTCTTTACCTTTGACTTGGTGCGGTAAGTATATTAAAGACAAACATTTTTGAGTCTCATATTTTTTACGTGCAGAAGCAGCGCCCTCATAGGCGTAACTTGGCTAATAACAAGGGGTGGGGGGTGGGAATGCAAAATTGACTATGGGTATTAGGAACGAAGTTAAGGAGACAAGCTACAATGGGGGAAATGTTTGGTTTCATCCAGTCCTTAATATACTTGCACCCCTTTGTATCACTGTCACCCCAATTTTTTATTTGCTCCTCTTCAACTCAGTACCCAAAAATGTATTTTAGGCGGAAAAATAGTGGGGATATTTGCCCCCATTCCCCCCTCACCCTACATTATACCTGTGGGCACATTGACAAGGACATGAAAATTTGTGCAGGCAAAAGTGCAATCACATACTTTACTCCTAGAACTAAATATTAATTTTAATCACAAATTATGCAATTTTGCAGTTTTTTGTTCCTTGTTCTTAACGACCTTGGATTTTTTGGACTAAAAGCTCTGTTTACACAAACATAAAGGTTCTATTTTTTGAAGGTTAAAAAGTAGTGGTTGTTTGCTTACAACATATTCTTTCGACTGTGGTTTTTACACTGGCCTGGTGTGATGGAATACTAAGCATACTTTTGTCGCCTGGAATTGTAACCTTGACTAGAAAGAATCCAAAGAAAAGTTACAACCTGATCAGGTACTAGATATACAGATGTTGGTTGTAGTAAGTATGTAGAGAGATTTCGTTGGTTGAATTTCTCAGGACGCCAGTCAGAAAGCGTACCTTGATGCCCTGCTTCTTATCGTTGTCTTGAAAAATAAACTGTTTTAACTCATTTTTTATATTGTTAGTTTGCGGATGTTTACTAGATTGAATAGGGTGTATTCAGTCCTTAACCCACGCGCTTTTCATAAAAGTTCTTTGCTCAGGCAGGTGTGTCTGCGACTAACGTACGTGACGCAGGAATCTTGATATTTTACAAGCGATTTTGTTTCCTTAAACTACATGACTTCTTCTGTTAATAGTTTATTACGTCTTGGTGTAGAAAGGTGAAGCCCTCCCATTACAGGCCTGGACAGGCCCTTAGGGTTCCAGGAGGTTGAGGTTCCCAGATTTCTAGACAAGCGGCGCATGAAGGCGGTAGGTTGTCAACCATACGCACCGGCCAGGAAATATTCCTGGTACTCATTTCCGTTAGAGGCTGAGTCGACCGCAGATTATGCCAATGTCACCATCGGGAATCGAACCCGCGACCTTCCGGTTTGTAGCACAGTGCCTCAACCAACTGCGCCACCGCGGCCCCACATCTTGGTGCTGTATAGGATTATAAGGCGTGTTGAGGCTTTTGTATTTTTAGTGTCACTTGACTTAATTCATCTGACACTTGTATTGTCTGTGTGTTATTTATTTTTTCATTTTTGCTCACAAACCTACTTGTTTCTCTTTGTTCGTTTGCTGTAACTAGCTTCTTTTCTAGTGTCAAACCCTTTAATAAATTAATTAATTGAAGTTTTTAAAAACTATTTAGTTACAACATTTTTCGTATAATATTTGTCGGGCATAAATGTAGATTTTAGACCCTTAATCAAGGTTAAAATGTTTAAATTATGAACAGAATTTCACATATAAAGAATAGGACCTTAGTACATTTATACTCTATGCCTTAGCCTAATTACACATCCTAAAGAAATTGTTCGTCACAGCAATCAAACGGAAAGTTAAACACAATTCAATGCAGCTACGATTTTGTTGCTTGCTTTATACAAAAATGCTGCCTTACAACGTTGCATATCTTTGAAAAATCTGTTTTTATATATATTTTCAGAACCTTAGATTAAGTAACACTGGTGCTAAGTTCCCGTATCTTCATTTAGTGCATCCGTGGTAATATTAAGACACTGTATAAATTACAATTACAGCTCTGAGTAGCTTCGAGTGGCATAATATATAATTATACCAGATTTCATGAAAATTGATAAATTATTTTGCAACTTGAAATGATGTGGCACACGACACACACGCACGCACGCGCGCGCGCACACACACACACACAGACGACGTGGTGATCTCAGTAACCTCATTTTTTCCCGTAAGGGCAGTAAGTAGGTCAGACTGCAGAAAACCATTTATATTGCCTGGTGACATTGTTGTAATTTCAGTGCGGTTCAATGGATGTCACATGCAGAAGTCAGTGATAGATAAGAAGACGTCAGCTAAGAGCACAGTGTAATTATGTTTCAGATCATCTCTACAAGCTGCTGTACAATATTTTCGCTATACCTTTATATAGTATAATTACGTAGTATGAAGACATAAAACCACGAGATAAATAACGTTAAAATTTTAAAATACGCAACCACGATAGTCAAAATTTTGATGGATTTTTCTGAAAATATGTTGAACGTTATACACGTACGTTTCGAAAAATGCGTGACACAGGGTTACAGAATATGTGAAATGAAATGAAAAGTATTTTTTGATTTCTAGGTCTTTCTTTATGTGGAGTGCCCGTCGTGTAACCTCATGTGCTTGTGGAGCACGGTTACCTCAGCACCCACCTACATTCGCCTGCGCGTTCATTTCACTACTTACACTACAACACTACTGTTTATCTACCGTGACAATGTTTGCTCTTCTGTCCATAAGTATGCCCAGTAAGGGCTGCTAGAGCAAATACGAAAAGAAAACACGGCGAGATGCCAAGTAAATGCCATTTTTTAAATAGAGGAATATCTGATACTGAAAACTCACCCAAATGACCGAAAGCGTCTATTAATCCTTTCTTCAGTTCATAACATATTTACCCCCGCCACGAAATTTTGAGTTTAGAGTTCTGTGTTTGTATCATATATATATATATACATGAGATTCTCAGTATTTTTAAAAATGCTAATAGAATAGCTGACAGCCAGGTAAGTCCGAGACATGCAGAACAAACGGACATTAAGTAATAATCTTACAGATAACTTTTGATTGGCTGTTTGCCTTACCTTTTTGTATAATCGTAGGGTTAATTTTGCCTCAGGTGTGCTTGACAGGCAAAGATACTGTCAAATTCAGAAATGAGAACGAAATAAACGCACAATTTTTGTACCGCTTTTTTATGTTTTATTCACTATTTTTCATCTAACATGTTTCGGCGAGCTGCCATCTTCATGGATAATACATCGCTTTATGATATAAAACACTTAAGACGTTAAAATGTGCTGTCAGTGCTATTTTTAAAATCTTCTTAAAATGTTAAAATCCTCTAAAATTCCTATTTTATTTCTCTATTCTCTCATGATTTATTGGTGTTCTGCCCTGGTTTGGAATGATGTGGCTTTTTGAATGGAATTACCTCTGTTGGCCACACACAAACACGACCAGCACAACTAACGCCAACTATTGCACGGAGATGCACAGTATAAAATTTACTTTCAAATTCTTTGTAGGTCTTAACATTATTCTTTAGCCTGAGGACGGGGAAAACCTTGTCCCAGAAAAGCGACTTTTTATTAATTTATATTACTTCTAACAAGAGACAACGGACGAATTCCCTGTGGTAGATGAAATGTATCGAATCCGCGGCCCGCCAGCTTGTGTTGTGCGGCCCGCAAGCTAGCTCACAGTAACGCATATGGCCATGTGCCAGAAAAGTTTGGACACCCTTGTAGTAAACGATTTGAAGTAAATCACGTTAGCAAGAAGAAGGAAGTATAAGACAATGATTATTGATCCTGTGCTCCAATTAGTTGGAAGTACGAGAAAATTCCTGTCAGTTTACCGGGCATGCGCATTTGCAGACTCTGTGAAGCAGAACTTGCAGCAGAAATATCTGTGCCAAAGAACTTCCATGAATTTGAGTTAGAATATAGTACCAGCCTTCTAAATATGACTATGAAGAATCAAAAAATGAAGTTAAAATTTACGCAGAACGCCGTTTCGGGATTGAATTGATTGGTACACTGAATTATGCTATTACCGGCCTTTATCGTCGTTTTCAATTAGGGAATAGCCTCATGTATATAGTTGCATGTGTTAATGTCACTTTAATAACTGAAACTCGAAACTGACAACTTAGCTAAGCATTTATCCTTTCAGAGATATCATAGAATTAGAAGAATATTTTAAATATATTTTCACAGATGTGGAAGTACTATTTTTTTAGAGAGATATGCTCTAAATGTGTGCTTTGAATGGACGCCCGTGTGTTAGGTAAAACTTGAGGCTCGCGGGTTGAGCAGAGCTCGGTAACAAATCTACGCCTCGTATACACGTTACGAAACTCGAATGTGATTATTAGTAACTTATATTACATGCTCTTCTACAGCAAATATTGTCGACTTCCCAGACGATGACAACCGATAGGAACAGGGTGGCGGCAGATTAAACCGGCCGAGGTTGAACAAAGGGTAGGCGTATAAGCTTGCGCTGGGGTTGGTTTTAATCTAGCACAGAACTTTGGTATTGGGGCAGACTACTTTAGATCCAAAATGATGGCGCGGAAATAATGCAACCATGTAAAATGTTTAAGGTTCAGACGCAATTTAGACATACTTTTTGAATATTTATTTTTACACTTATAAAACAGGACTCTCTTAACAGAAACACCAGCCTGATATCAAACAGGACTAGCTCCACGGGAGATGTTGTTTTTAAATTGTATGCATTAATCGCTTCGTCAAGAAATTAATTGAAGCCAAAAATATTTTGTTCTTACAATGACAGAGTCATTCAGGATTCGTGTAACAACACACAGAAATTTAATTCGACCTACTATTTTTCTTTAAGCATGGAGCCAGTATAGCACAGCCGATATTGTGACTGGGTTACGATTTGGGCCTTCAAGGTACTGTTTTCCATTTTTCAGCAGGACAAGAAATTCTCTCTTCTGAGCTTTCAGACCGGCTCTGGAGGCTCCTCGGCTTCCTATGCAAAGGTTATCGGACCACATTTCCCCACCGACCTTCATCAGGTGCAGAGTTTAAGAACGACTGGGTCTATGCCTCCGCTCTGTCACTTTTCTTCATCGCGTGTACATACATATACGACTCCGCTTTTACGCTTTGCGTGAACTAGGGTAAAAGCCGTTGAAATTTCAACGGAAAATTGTTTAAAAATGTCTGCAAATCGTCTAACCTCAGTGCATTAAACAACATGTAGATACAGTCCTTTCAGTTACGACCTGATCCTTTCTTGGCAGTCGGTAGTTGAGAGATACGTTCCTCAGAAAACGTACACACGCAGATATTTTGCGAATTACTCCAACGTTCCACGCCGTTTTTCCATGCAAGGTTCGTAATGATCTCTTGTGCATTAATACGAATGGTCTCAAAATGCAACAAATGGGCGGAGGCATATAGCATATTGTTTTCTCTTAACACATTTATCGATCTGTATCCTCCAGCAGTAAACGAAGTTTTTTAAATGAAACATTTCTACATATGTTTCCGGTTTCAATAGAATATGTCCATTATTATCCACGCACAGTAGATCGCAATTTCAACAGATCTCAATTTCACTCAATGTACACACCATAAACTTCAAAGTTTTGAAAGAACTTTTGATAGGTTAAATGAAAGTGCTTCTAAAGGTAATTTTAGCTGCAAAAATTGAGGTTTTAATACGGAAAGAAACATTGGTACATTTCCGCTGCCTCATAATGACGGCTTTTTGAGTAATTACTGTAACATCTGTCTTTGCCAGGCAACTGCTAAAAATGCCGATTTTTGTCGTTCATGTCGAGTGAATGGCAACAGAGCAGACTAACATTAATATGCTTGGCGTAGCAATGTTGTACGCGTTGTTCTCTTTATGCTTCTTAGGTTCTGCTTTTATCCCTAAACAAATCAAGGAATTTCGGTTCAGCTCCATATAGGGGAGGTCAAATTTCCTTTGGCTTGTATAGGTCTGGCACTTTCTCGCGAGATGGAAAAAGGACCACTCTACAAGCATGAGCACAAATTGAAGCATGGAACTTACTGAGATTTTTAACCGAAGGCTGAAGCTTCTGCAACCGTATCTTTGTGGACCAAGTCAAGTTCAATTTCTGGCTCCATTTCTGTCTAGTTGCCCCTGGAAACAGATGCCGTTAGCGTAAATTTTCACGAATATTGCTAAAAAAAAAAGTGTTCGTGTGAACATTTATTTTAGACCTGGCTTCAGTTTAGATGCTGCGAACAGAGCACAATGGCAGGAATCTGTGTTAAACTGCATAAACTTTGTAAGCTTATTGAAGCGTAATCACAAATATTGGTTGCTGGGTTTTCGTATTTCCTCTGCCTTACCACGAAGTGAATGCGCTCTTCCCATCCGTCCTTACGGCTGACTTTGAAAACTCAATAACTTTTCCTCCTCTTTTTGAAGAAAGCCCTTAAAAACAACTTTCCTTGTAATATTTGTACTTACTATCTAAGTTTGTAAAATTATATAAGACGGCCACATATTAAGTAGACCCTACACATACTTGTACCTGTGTGTCGGTTACAGAATACTGAATGTTGGGGTTTGCACAAAATATATCAGGTGGAAAGAGCGAAAAGTAGGAGACCTGTTGATGTAAGTATACTACTGAGACGAGTCTAGGAGAAGTCCTATTCGATGTGTGGGTTCCATTCAAATGGCACCGGATAGTGACCAGTTGCACCCTCTTTTTATCAGTGCTTCCCTACAAGCCAATACATTTCCTGACCATTTATGCTGCTGTTAATTCCTTATGACAAACTCTGCTTGATGGGGTAGGTGATTTAGAAGTCTCTAAAGACTGGAAGATGTTTTTAGATACTACTCGTACTATAGTATTTTACTTAATTATCTTAAACCCCCGTAATATTTATTTTCTCGGGTACCTCAGATCTCCAAAGCGGCATCTTTCCTTCAGATATTTGACCAAAAGTTCTGTATAGCAGGATTACTTCAACAAAGTCCCCATCGTTTTGCATGACAACCTTCAGCGCGAGTCTCACAAACCGTACGATCTTCCTACATTCTTCGCATGATTGCACCTACTACGTAAGCAGAAGAATACTAACACCTCCACCGCTTCGATTGTAGAAATACGCTGATCTACGCACACAAGATTTCGTGCACTCTACCGACTTGTGACATCAGCCTAGGCTCGCTGACTTTACCCACGACTGATACTGGAGACTTTGTGGACCTGTTCATGATATACATATTGTTTCAATGATCCGTGCTACAAAACCTGCCTATTTTATTCTTCTTGATCCATCATGCAAGTCGTAAGGCGCCTGAATATGAGATTCTCTCCCTTTTTTATTCTTTTTATTATGTACTGAATTTATTTTCGACATTTTGTTACACAGTATCGTTAACGACGTTTTAATCAGAGTAAGAGATAAATCTTACGTCAGACTACTCTAGTGATTTCAAGAAGGGACATGGTCTGTGAATCTATACTGGTGTTCGTGTCTCTTTCAGATTGAAGGACATAGACAGAGACGCCATGGTGTGACGTTATGACGCCGGCGAACGTGACGGCGACCGAAGCCGAGCCACCACTTCGTACAGAGCTGCTGGTGCTTGTGTCACTCTACGGTGTTGTGCTGGTGGTTGGTGTCGTGGGGAACTCGATGGTAGCTGTAGTTTTGTGCACACAGCAGACGGCGCGTATGAGGAACAACCTCATGCTTAGCGTATGTGTGTCTGACCTCTTGGTGTGCGCCCTAAGTGGGCCCCTGGCAGCCGCCTCCAACACATACCACAACGTGTGGATGATAAGCCACATCGCCTGTAAGCTCACGGCCTTCCTACAGGTAAGGATCAGTCCATTAACGTCGCCTCAACAAGCTAACTTATAGGAGGGTAAACAATGAAAATGGAGTAAATTGGTTTCGTGCGCCCTGTGTCTTTAGTATGCACTGATCTCAGAAACAGTACAAAATGGCTGCATGATGGGTTGTTCGTGACTGTCTTCTGAACTGAACTGAACTGAACTGAACTGAACTGAACTGAACTGGACTGAACTGGACTGTTTGTTTCTCGGAGTCTGCGCTCTGTTTTTGAGGAATGTAGTTCTTAGGTGTCGGCCCACTTGAATACTTATGTTGTATAAATCCATGCAAAGTATATCACTTTGTAATGTCTGGATTATTATAAAAGAAAATTATGCTCTACATATTCCTAATCTGTAGATTTCATTGTCTTTATTTAAATAATTATGGATTTTGTCAGCATTTAACTAAATAGAATAAAACTTAAATTCCGATGTAAGCATTGCGTATGTACACGCAGTTCTTTTCGTTCAGAAACAATAAATCTTGTTTCTCTTAATAAATTTGTGTATTTTATGGCAACTTTATATCTTCCAAAATAGAGTTAGGAAAAGTCACAAGAATCCATTAATATAGCTGCCTATCCAGTGGGTACCGGGGTTCTATCCTCTGAGGTAAAGGGACCGGAGCGTGAACCTGACCACTGACATTTATTGAGTGTCGGAGTTAAGAATTCATGAAACAATACTTCTACTTCACCACATGACTCCTTGGCGTGGTGCTTAATTCAGACAGCGACAGTCTTACCTTTTTACGTTCCATATTTATTTATTTATTTATTTAAGGATACGATTTCAATATCCATACAGATATTTTTGTGAGGAAACCAGAAGGAGAAGAGAACACTTGAAAGATATAGGTGGAGATGGGAGGCTAATATTAAAATAGATCTTAAAGAAAAAGCATGTTGGTCGTGGACTGGATTGGTCTAGCTCAGGATAGGGAGAAGAAACAAGCTTTTGTGAACACCGTAAGGAAACTTCGGATATCATAAAATGCTGGGAATTTCTTGATGAGCTGAAAAGTATTGGCTTCTCAAAAGGACTGCTCCAAGGAGTTGTATAAGGGTACTTTATCGACATCATTTGCACAGCCACTTTAAGAAAGGAAACACCGTCACGTGAGATTCTCGTTTTATAGAATGAAGAGTATCGTCAGTGCTTTACACAAAACCACTTCTCTGTCACAAATCTCTGACCTCGCACGTTGCACATATTCGGAGTTGCAATAATCAGACAGTAGCTCAAGCTGAAGCGAGCTCACGTCTGTCTGTCTATTCCTTCTGTTTCTAGCTTTTATATTTATTGTATCACGTAACCCCACATGACTTTGGTTTCACACACGCCAAGAGTAAAGTTCCACTTACATTGACTGAATAATAAATAACCCCGAGAACAAGAAAGTCAGCCTGCTTACAGCCAGATTTGTAGTGCTCTCTGCTTCCAGGCTCGTGGTTGTAATATCAGAGTTGATAATATTGGAGAATGTGTACGCTGCACTTAGTGAGGCAGACTGTGGGTTTATGGGTATGGGTTTTAGTTTTGTGGCTCTGCCAACATATAACGAGGCGTGGCCTTCGTTATGTTAAAATGTCACGTGCTGCTGTGTAATGATCATGCAAAGTGCTACACGTAACCAGTGCAGACAGATCATGTTACAAAGGTCTGTTGGTTACCCTTACCTTTCGGATACCAAAGGAGCGAATAAGGAATGATAAAGATGCTTGTGCGAAAGGAAGAAAGAAGAAAGAGAGAAAGGGAAGACGAAAGCAAGACACGAAGAGAAAAATGTAAGAGCAGGAAAGCAAAAAAAATACAGGAAAGGGAAAGTGAAATAGAATAGGAAAACAATATATGAAAACAAAAGAAGAGAGCTAGCGAGGGCAAAGAGCAAAACAGGAAGAGAACAAAGCAGCAAGGGGGTAAAATTAAAGACAAAAAGGAGCAGTTGCTCTTTAGGCCGAGGCGTTTTAAACCAGGATATAACGGTATCTGCATTATAGAGAAAAGGTTTATATACTTTTATGTGATCTAAAGTAGTTTTAAACTTAGCACGTACCGAGTTTTCACTCTACACCGTGGGCGTCCAATATCCTTTGGCAAAGGGCCACACCCGTTATTGTAGCTGGTTCGCGGGCCTCATGTGTAAAAATCACAGTAAGTTTGCAGCTACCGCCTAAATTATTGTTTATTTTTATAGTATGTACATCTGTCCCCGAACCCCTAACACAGTAGAGCGGAATGCATGCTATCCGCGGGCCGAGGTTTGGAGAGCCATGACCTAAATATTTTCCGAGAATATAGAAGAATTTTGTTCCTATCACAATACAATTCACATACCGTTACTCTACATTAGAGTACATTTCACACAGTAATAAAATTAATGGCGTTACAAGGCTCTCTGTTTTTATTGTTTCATATTTGTAGCGAGAGACTAAGGGAAGATGTCATACGCCATCTACTAGAGTCATTTAACTTCCGGTCACAGTGACTATTGGAACGAATGGAAATTTCGAAATAAGAAAACCGTGAACATTGCAGTAACACTCTCCAAAGAAGCATCGCTTAGAAAGAAGGGTGTGTATAACGAGCGGGAGTCCTGAGTGTCTTCGATGTGTTTGTTAACAAGAAACACGTTGAATTCTGAACTATTTCCCATACGCGAGAGAATACTGATGGAATATTTTGAACCTCTCGTGGTGGCTGAGAAAAAGCCGAAACGACACATTTTGTCTTTTCAAAAACTGTGGGTTAATTGGAAATTAATTAGTAACTAAACGGACTTAAATATTTAATTTTAATTATTGTTGTGTACGATTGATTAATCGGTTACTTCAGGATTGCAGTTGTAGTACAACATGAAGTAGGAGGGTTGCTGTATTGCGAGTTGAAAAAATGCTTTGTTTCATAACCTTTAGCTTTATTTTATATTTCAATATAATAATTCGGCATTCGTCTGCAAGTATTTAGGAATTCACCACAACTTCATTGTAATTCGACATTGCATTCGATAAGACCGAACCCTGTAATTTTAATCCCTGAAGGAAGAAATGTAATCTGTTTTATATAAAGACCCAGGTCGTACCTCACAGTAAACACTGTCCATCTCTCTTATAAAAAACCAGCTTGTCAATAATAAAGGAGCTGCACACATAGGGGCTGGCGTTAGGGTTAGGATGGTGTATTTGAAGGCCGGACTACTGGGTTGAAGACCGACTAACTCGACCAGGGTTTTCCGTGTTGTACTGCATAATTTTCATGCAGCCCTCTCCAAAATTAATTTTAAAATTTTCGCCAAAATGCAGCACACCATCGCAATCTAAATGCCATAGTGCGGCCCTACGAACACAAATGTCAGTCCAAATGCTCATCTTCTTTCCTCGGCTGCATACTTTCAACCGCCCTCTTTCCGTCACTTTACCTGCTTCACTTCCCAACGTTTTACCTTTCTACTGATCTTTTATGCGGAGGAGGAGGAGTGGGCACTCTCTGGGAACCTTCACAGCAGTAAATTTTCTGACCCACCCCCCCCCCCCGTATCATAAAAACTTTAATGCCTCTCACTGCACCCCCCCCCCCCCCCCCGCGTATTGCTCTGTCTCTCTATTGTAGCCTATAGGACAAAAGTCGCCTTTTGGTCAGAGATAAATGCGAAACACTTAGGCCAAATGCACTCTGTGGGTAAAGCACAGAATATTTGAATGTTAAACCCGCTGGTACGTACAGTAAACGCTATGCTTTACAAGTTTAAAATAAATATCTGCAATTTTACCTCTTAAGGAAGCTTGTTTAATTTTTAATCATATTCTCCTATCAGTAAATTCGTATTATTCGGGACTTAGGCTCGTAAATCGAGGAAGAATTTTTGCGTATGTGTTGTGTCTTTGTCAAAGAGAAACTTTTCATCAACTAAGTGGGGTTACCAGTTGTCCAGCTGGCAATTCCACTGGTAATTTTCGACCAAACGTTCACCAACTTATTATTTAAGGATTTAGGCCGTGAGCATATCACTTGTTTACACCTGTCAGTGCTAGAGTAGGATTTGAAGCCTCCGTCCAAGTCTCCCTGTAATTTAAGACCGTGTGCAATACGAAGCTTTTAATCAGCAAAGTACAAATTATATAAATGAGCTCTAGAATTTACGACTTTAACGTTTAAAAGTCTCCGACTCTTTAACAGTTTCCGTCCTATGAAGGAGATGCAATTTCCGTAATCACATTATGTTCCCACGTTTAATTCTACTAAGCCACGTTACGACACACAGATGCAGCGAGTGCAACATTTTAATTTTAGACGTAAATTTTTCAGCATTTGTAATATTGAACCGGTAATTAGGCTTATCAATTACATCAGTCATTGAATATCGTCATATTAACCTAATTATATCCACTACGCACACCTCCATTTAATATGTACACTATTTACATACAGTTCATAATATCATCAGCTTGCATTTGGTATAGTCTCTTATGCAGGCGTTCCGTGTTTATTTAAAAAACAGTCTTGTAATTATGTTAAAATTAAACAAGAAGTATTGGGAAAATCTTACAATGCCTATCATTCTAAAATATTTCGATCCTTATAGTAAGGTTTTTAATAACTTTAAACTATTAAATGTATGACTTGATTTTTTATCCAGTTGTATACATCATTTCCATCGCTATGTGATCAACTGCTTCGAGCTTTCTACGGTCCAGCCGATTCGGATTGCGAGCTTCTGGGCTGTAACAACGTGTAGCGTTGTAGGTAGATATGAAAGGTTTAGAAGAGCATTCTGTCTCCATCTTCAGCTTCACTTCGCCTCTGAAAATGGAGGCAAATTTGGCGTCTGAAACCTCTGTGTCCATTTATTTCACAACCCTTAAGACAACAAAGTACATATGTAAACTCCATCAGATAAACTATCAAAATTTCTTGTCATTTCCCACTTTATAATTATCAACATACAAAGAACGCTTCACACATTGTTTTGTCTGCATGTGTATCATCTGTTTCTACACAAAGGTATCACAAAGCTAGCAATTTATATTTTTATCCCTATCACAGCACAGGATAATATTGATTCACTCAGCTGTTGTGTAGTTGATTACGTTATATAAAATTGCGTTAAAAAAGTTGCATACATTTCGAAGATCAATTACCATACGAGATTTACAAGTAACAGGCATTAAGTGACAATATTGATACTGTCATCTCATAAGTTCTTACGGTCGCAATGTTGATATTGTTGGTGAAAATAAATTAAAAGTACATAGTCCGGTCTCTAGTGTTACGACATTTAAACTTAGTTGTGGAGACCGTCCGTAGTGTCTACGGAAGGAGTTGCGGACACACGTGACACAATAAGCGCATTTCTGTTTTAAAATACAGAAAGTAGACCGATTCAAAAACAATTAAAATATGTCTAATATGTACGATATAAAAGTTGCAGCGTAATATCACGTGAATCTGATATTATAAGACACATCCCTAGAAATACGTACTGGTGAATCAGTAAGTAAGTAGCATTAACTTTAAAAAAGGGGAAAATATCCTAGAATACATTTCATATTCCGTTTATTACATTTGCATTTCTTTCACTAAGGCACTTTGTGTAATATGTGAATATCTGTGGTTGTATTTTGACGCCGTTAGTTGTCCATAAAGCTAAAGTTGTTGATTTATTAGTCACTTAGAAGTAAATGTAACAAAAATCGGGATTTGTTGGATATCTTAGCATGGAGATGACGGAGAGAAATTTAAGGTTACTGTCACTGATTTCCATCTGCGCGGCTCGTTCTAAGAAGCAGCAGTGCGAAATGTTTTTCCAGTTTTGATCTCAGAGCTGATACACATCAGCAAAGAATTATGAATGATTAACGTTTCATTTATTGTTATTGTGAATTTATGGAAACCCAAACTTTACATATAGGCCATTAGTAAATCATCATGTAGCCTAATTACTAAACAATCTCCTGTTACTATGAATAAAAATGAGATTTATCAGATTTCAAGGACTTCAAGTATTCGAAAGTACGTAACCGTAACAAAATGTGCCGGTTCTAAGGAAAGGGCTCTTATTCAGTCGCCTCAGGTAAAAACCGTAAGTAATTTTCCACTTGGAAATATTACCCTGGAGTCTCTGCTGAATATGGCCATACAAAAAAATCGTGATTAAGAAGAAAACTGAAAAGTAGAAGAATGACTGCGCTGAAACCTCTTTGACACAGACGGCAATGCCACAGCTTATGGGGGCCTGTAATCCAGTTACAAAGAGGTCTGCGTAGTCTTAGAAAAATATAGGAAGGTAGATCCTCCACAATATGAAAGTTGTGTAGTAGGATGAGAAGGAAGATGATAATGATGATAATGGTGATGATTATTATATGACGTGGTGGTGGTAGTCGTGGTGGTGCTGGTCGTGGTGGTGGTGGTTGTGGTGGTGATGGTGGTCGTGGTGGTGGTCTGGTGGTGGTGGTCTGGTGATGGTGGCCGCGGTGGTGGTCGTGGTGGTGGTGGTGGTCGTGGTGGTGGAGGTCGTGGTGGTGGTGGTGGTGGTGGCGGCGGTGGTGGTGGTCGTGGTGGTGGTGGTGGTGGTGGTCGTGGTGGTCGTGGTGGTCGTGGTGGTGGTGGTGGTGGTGGTGGTCGTGGTGGTGGAGGTCGTGGTGGTGGTGGTGGTGGTGGTGGTGTTGGTGGCGGTGGTGGTGGTGGTGGTGGTGGTGGTGGCGGCGGTGGTGGTGGTCGTGGTGGTGGTGGCGGCGGTGGTGGTGGTCGTGGTGGTGGTGGTGGTGGTGGTCGTGGTAGGTGGTCGTGGTGTTGGTGATGGTGGTGGTGATGATCACGAGGACGATGATGATGACATGATAGTACGGTTGGTAGTGGTCTTCTGACGTCAGCGTTTATTCAGTTTGTTCATTATTGTTTTTCCCCGTGTCTTGTTTTATACGAATGTACGCTTTTCTTGTATGTATGTGGATTAATGTTGGTTTACGCTTATGCAGTATTACGTAACACTTGTAAATGTTGCAACCTTAAGTTCCTTTTAGGCTATAGGAATTTGATAACAGTCTCGCATTAACGATTGCAGCAATACCCCGTAATAAGAAACTGCAGCAAAAATTCCTCACATAACAGTGTAAAATGGACATTCAATGACGTACGTATTTAAGAAATCACACTTTGACAGGACGTATTAAAAACAGATGTCATATCGGATGTCTCACATGGTTTATTGAGTTCTTCTAGACGAGTAAGACATATTTCCACTTCTTCTGACACATCTCTTCCTGTTAATTTTTAATGGTAATAATTTAGTAAATTCATTGCTAAGTAATGCCTGCAGTCCGCTCCATTAAGTAAGTGACGGAACTTATTTAACAACGTCATATTAACTTCAGAAGGAATTTAAGGCGATATTAAGAATGCTAAATTAGTAATAACGAAAACGAATTTGCTGTGGCCTATTTAAAAGGTGTTTGACTTACTAACAATGTAGCATCTAAGCAGTTTTTAATATTTGGTTTATAACTGTCCTTATACTGGCCGTATTCGTTACTTTTCGTAGGCATAACAATTTCATTTACGTTGATTGTAAATGCTTTACTTTACCTAGTGGTAAAGTGTCTGTTGCTGTTGGAATAAAGCCGGTTGATGAATTAATATCTCATATTTCTCGGTAATTTTAATCTTGTATGGAACACTTATACATAAAACCGCCATGCCGATGGCACTTTTACATTTATTCTGCAGTTCTTCCATGATGGCTTATTGTAGCTCGTAAGCTGTACTATTTAATTAACGCAGACGTGTGGTTTCATGTTGAAAAAAGTAAATGAAAAGATAGAGTATTTTAGACTAAATTAATCTTCTGAAAACGGTTAAAAATTAAAGTGAAATTTCGAGTACTTTCCCATCCATTGGTTTCTGATATCTGAAGGAGTATTGTTGTTTGAAGGTTCTTCGTCAGCACCCGCTTTTCCTTCTGATACGAGATTTGATAAGATGAATACGAGTGTGGAGCAGAGGTGGAATTTTGCTGAAGGGAAAATCGGATTACCCGCAAAAAACCTCTTCCAGTGCCAGTTTCCTACCGTAAATCCCATATTGTCTGGCTCGAATACTGCTTGGTCTCAGTGGTAAGAGGGCAGCGAATAGCGCGGCCTGAGGCATGACATGGCTTTGTGAATAATTAGTTACAATTTTGGTTCATACCTCACACAAAACCGGTACCGTGTCCAACCCAAGAACCAGTCAATGTTCTTTAAGAAAATAGTCGTCGTATATTGTGAGAACCATACAAAACGAATAAATACACCTTGTGGCAAAATACAGTTTCTTGATGTTACAGCAGTTGATAGGCCCATATATATTTACAGCTGGGCTCTAAACTGCTAAAACCAAATTAAATTCAGGAGAAGCTACCCATTTAAACATTTTTTATCTTCACTGGTAACACATAAATATTATTATGTATACATTAATAATTTACATTCCTGTTCATAATGGAACTGAAATGAAATTCCTCACACTGCTGGAAGAACATACACTCATGGAGCCTGAGAAGAGACTCTTGGACCTTTGAGTTTATGTGGCAAGCAGTAGAAAAATGTAAACTTGAGGAAATTAATACTTTGCACACTTTGCCGAATAAACTCAGGTAACTAAAATCAGTGTGGATGGGCTGGAGGTAAGCAGCAGATGTTGGAGGTGTCAGACGTACATACACAGTTTTGGCCAGAATATCTCAAAGGAAGTCACAAGCAGACAGACAGATGAGGAAACAAGGTTAGAAACAGATATGGAAAGAAAAGGCTTGAAGTTTTGGGTAGATGCAGTTCACCGGCGGTAGGGTCAAATAGCTGAACAGGTTAATAAACATGGTCGTGTATAAAAGCATGACATTTCTTTACCAAGTGCACCATGGAATTCGTAGTTGGACTGATTACTTATTTCTCTATTTCTTTTAGAGTTAGTCGCTTTGTTTACTACTTAACTTATTAGTTACTTACTATTTTGGTAGATACTTTACATGGTTGGTCAACTAAGCCTTTATTTAATTAAATTTTTATAGAAATTTTTGCCTTTTCCTAGCATTGCTGCTGGCTTTAGAAGAAGTTTATACTGGGTATACTTTAAGAGCTGGTACAGGCTTAACAACAGCGGGCTTCCTGTATTGTTACTGTATCACTATTTACACGCACGGATCGCATTACGGGTCCGCAGAGTGTCGATGTAATAAGTCGGCCTCCGGATTTAAATCCAAAATACACCAAACAGAAAGCATAACTTCTGTATTAAATCTAACTAATTAACTAATTCGCTAACTAATTCCATGTAGCGGAGTCCTTCTTGAGAAGACAATAGGTCTTCAGCCAGTCAAGTAATTCGCCGCATTTTATGGAAACCAGATGTTCATGACTGCATTGAAAAGAGCCCGTTAATTAAACATGTGGTATACGCCTATGTTTCACACGACACATACTTTATCACACACTGTCAACTGCAGATGCAGCGCCATGTAGCAGTAAAAATAAGTGTTGTCATTTGCAGCCCTCTTTAGAATCCATTAAATAGATTGTATTATTGACTGTAATACCTGAAACAAAAGAAAACAGGTGCACATTAACATCGTTACAACACTCAATTAAAATTGTGATCACATTATAAGGAATCCCGATTAGTTGGTGCTGGAATGAATGAACAGAAGCGCTATGTGCAACCAGATTATGGCAGAGAGCGGTTTAACACAGACCGTGACAAATAACACTCATCATAGAGCTGTATATCAGTCTGATGCATGTCGGAATAAGTGTAGATTTCGAGTCGATATCTGGTTCCATCGCTGCTGCATGTCTCTGTATCCTGTAATAAATATTTGAACTGGTTCTAATCTAGATAATGCAGGATACGTTTCCGAGTTGGCACCTACAATTATGGCAGTGCTACTACCAGATAGTAGTAGGTAGGAGAATAATGGCTGTTTTGCTTTTGGCAGAACAAATGGTAGAAAACTGAACTGTTGTAAAACGTAACCCATTGAGACATTGTTCTATTATAATAATAATAATAATAATAATAATAATAATAATAATAATAGTCGCAGTTATCGTCTCACTGCCACAAATTTTCACTGGAATAAAACACGCAATCAAAGTAGAGGAAACGGTGATAAATTATTCCGGAATGTGAAGAACTTCAAGAAATTCAAAGCGATAGGAAAGCAAATGTATTCGTGATTATAACTGCAGGATATAAAATTTGTGAGTGCTTTCTAAAATTCAGTTCAGAATATTTTATTTCAAAATTTATTCTTTTAAAACGTGGATATAAATGTATAAATGTTTACTTTTATTGGTTTTATGATACAGTAGAGCTTGTTGGCTTGACTGTGGCGAAACAACATAATTTTTGGAGTAACGAGTAGAAAACAGGGGCGAGAAGAAGAAAGTGTAGAATGGAGGGAAGTACACAAGGAATTACATGACTTGTATTCTTCAAACGACAATATTTTCTGTATCAACTAAGTTTCTTTTTAAAATCTAACAGTTGCCCGCGTATAGTCAATAAATTCCCCACACGTTATTAAGTGCGAAAACATTTACTGTGTTCATACAAACCCGCCATTGCTCCTTATCCAAACCCAAATAACTTCAGTCCTCAATCTTCAGTCCTCGTTCCTTAAAATTCGTATTATTTTTATTATTAGTGCATTATTTATTATTATTATGCCACCTATGGCTGTGTCTTCCAAGTGATGTTTCCTTTAAGTTTTACCACAAAATATTTTTACATCTTCTTCTGTTGTTAGGGTGATTAAATCATGAATTTAGAGAGAAACCCGTAATGTGTATGATGAAGCGAAAATGAGGTGAAAGATATTCAATAGAAAAGCCTTAGGGCGGAGCGGTCAAAGTATATTCAGTTGTGGGCCACATGTTCGGAAATCCCTTTACCCGAGGGCATCATAAATTTTTATTGGTAAGAGAGCTGTAGTTCATAAATTGTCAGCTACCCAAAAAAGAAATCATTGATTACTTAGCAGTAGCAAACATTCTAATTCAGCTGCTCTTGTCAGCAGTGATTTACACCAGACTACCAAGGGGTAGGTTGTCAGGCCTTACTGGCCTGTATTCCATGTATTATAGCTAATTAAGCAGCGATGTTTTTGCTAAATCATCAGTCGAGCGGCACAGCGGAGTCACGGGGGCTGCGTATTGTACGCCCCGAACCCTAGGGAATGGAAGTACACGGAAACATAGCTATGGATGTATCTGAGAATAGACTAAGACATTAAGTCTAAGTATAATACGGAAAGTCTCAATAAATACATTGTGCAGTAACAGTCTGGCTCAATGTGAGATCCAAGAACGGAATTCTGTGAACACAGCAGTATTTAACAAGGGAGTGGAGCAGCGGAAGGAGGACTGTGGTTACTTGGCTGTTTACATTTACCTGGAGAGAAGAAGGAAATTAATTTTCTTGTACAAATTGTTAACAATAAAAATTACACTTCACGCGCTATGCTTGATAACGTTCTGCATAAAATCAGAAATGTATTTTATTTCTTGGTTTTCCGAAACTCTTGTGCATGTGCCACATTACGGTCCACAAGATGTAGCCTAACGCAGGTCATTCGTGCCTTCCAAATCTCCAGTACTCACGTACTAGTTGTCTGCCTTTCGTCATAAAGTACTTTAACACCCAGGAGTCTGGGCCGCTCATTGTGTGAAGTTACATGTCTGGAACTATTTAATGCCTTTTTAGCTCTTAGCTGTGTCATAAAATACACTGAACGTCGGGAAAGTAAGGAAGAAGAAGGAAAAGAGAACAATATGATAAAGTGGTAGGAGGAGAAGAAAAACAAATAGAACAAGAGTAAGGAAATTTAAATAAAGAAGGAGGAGACGAAAATATAGATAAAGTGCGTAAGAAGGAATTCGACGAGGAAGGAAGCAAGTAAAGAATAATTAGTGCAGTACAATTGCAGTGGTTATTATCACACGGGAACCGGCACAGCTCGTTGCTTCTGTACAACGGGTGGTCTACGAGCTAGGCGACAGGAAAAATCGTGCTTTCATTTTCGGCAGAAGCAAGAAATGTTTCTACTCCGAAGGTCCCAGGCTGGCTGTGGCGTCCACAAAGCCTCTTATCGGTGTGTACCCGGGGTCACTTCTGCATGTGCAAAGCGATTGAAGCGTGAAGCTGACCACTCAACTCCTAGTGCTGGATTTAAGAATGAGTGGGGCCATGCTTCCACTCCTCTGGATGCCTTAATGTTGTGGTGCTTAGTTAAGTGCAGGGATAATATTGCCTGTGATCCGCCTGGACAAATGAAAGGTTTTTCCAGCGTTTCAAAAGATTAAACGACTCACCCATTTCCATAACTCCGACGTTGCCTTCCGCATTTGCCCTGCCATTATCACTAAGAAGCTGCAGTCTCCCGATACTTTGTTATTTTTATATCCTCCGTCTTTATACTGTAAATAATTCCAGTTGCTGTCCCTTCAGTTATTTGTGTTATGACATTCTTAAAAAGTGGGTATGTCCCAAATTTCGGGTTGAATTGTTGAATGTAAAAACCTTAGCCAGCAGTGTAATATGAAATTTTACCTTTTCCTCCAGTTCCTTTTTCTTTCAGTTCTTTTTTTTTCATTTCACCTTGTTTATCTTACATTATTCTATTTTTTCCCAGTCCTTGTATATTCCATCATGTTTTCAACTCCTACGTTTCCTGTTGCCTATATATTGTTCCCATAGAATTACCTCAGAAGTTAAGATTTTCTTTTCTGTCATATTCTTCTTCGCTCTGATGACACATTCTGCTATACACGTTACATCTTCTCAACGTTATTTGGTTCATTTTTAGTGAAATTTTCTGGGAATTTTTCATCCGACTCCATTTAACTCTTCAGCGGTTTCTTTCAGGTTGTGAATCTTATTGGTGTAACACAGAACTTGCTTCTGCAGTTTAGATATTAGTTTTGCAGTCTGTACGTTCTCCTATTGTTGGCAGGATTTTGTAATCCTGTTAACATAATTTCTAAAGCAGCTTTACCGAGGACGCTTTCTGTTACATGCTATATTCTTATAGGTCAATCCATTTCACTATCTAGCGTAAAGAAGGATAAGCTTCAATCTCTCACTGCCCATAACACCTTGGAATTCAAGAAATTTCGCGTCCTTCTCTTTCACATTACTGAAGTTCTTTACCTTGCATATTCTTACCTGATATATGTCCCGAATTCTTCTTATTCTCTATTCCATATAGATTTGTAAAAAATTGTTTACTTTAATCCATTCTTTCCCTTAAAGATGCCAACCTCTTCTTGTTTATATGAGAGCTTCTCATGCGTACTCCATTTATTTGAGGTTTATTTTAATGTGATTACCCCATCAATTCCTAGATCTCCCAAGTGTGCACTTCCCTTCAGGTTGTGCTAATACATTGCTATATAAATTTCTGTTAAGTATGTGACTTTCTTTCTTGATTTGATTACCCTTATTTGAAAAAGAGCACAAATTCAGAACCTTGTCAATGTAAAATTTTCTCCAGCCACCTGCCCTTTCTTATCTTTCAATTTCGCCCTCTTTAAACCGCCCCCCTCGCTGTTTTCTTCCTTTAGACGGAAGAGTCGTTTAAATTTCCTGTATCAGGAACGGAGCGTTTTAACTTCGTGCTGAATAAGAAGATAATTCTTTACCGCGAATCCAAAACGCGGGGGACTGAGTCGCCAAACTCTAGAGCAATGCACTGTATTTTTAATTACTTACATATAAGATGAAACAAGAGAAACTTCAGTTAGTAGGTCTTATTTGCGGTACTGTCAACGAAGGTTGAACCATGTACCCATGGAATACCGGCCACATATGAAGAGTAGTCATGTAAATCCTTGTAGCTGCTCTCGTGACACCTGAATTTCTGTTTTCTTGTTACAAGCCTCTAAAGATCCATGGATTTTTAAATCGTTTCTCCTTTGATTTTTGTTAAACCTGGCGTTACAGTTTCTACACCTCTTAAATTTGCGTTTTGAAATTCCACAATTGATTGACACTGCGAGTGTTGCACCCGAAAGTTCCGCATGTGCCTTCGGTCCATTATTAAGAATGGGTAAGGTAAGGAAAACACGACTCAGCTTAACTCAGTTACTTATGCTTGCGCGTCGATTTTCAATATGTTTCCTCAGATTAAAACTTGTTTTGCGGGCTTAGAAGACACAAACATATTCATATATGTACTTCTGTTTGAAGAATGAACTCTATATATTACCTGCTCCACACTTCAAGCAGAAGTAGGATATATATATCTATAAAATAAAAGACTGTCGAAGGACAACGCAACCAGATTTATGTTTGGAACAAAGCCGGGATACTTCCTTGGCTACCACGTTCATAGACACTCTGAAGTTCCTTCATCTTCCACTCTATTGGGTAAGGATGTGTTCTCCTGCTGGCAATGTTCCAACAGCCTAAGCTAAGCACTCACTTCTATTTAAGATAGAGATAAGGAAGGAAACATGATTACTTCCACTTGTACATGCTTTTCTCGCGTGACATTTTTACCTTTACCATTTTACGCTTGTGCAACGCGTGATATTTAAGGTTTATTTTTAACTCCCCTTTTTTGCGTGCAAGGCATATAGGCTTACATATGTGTGTGTGTATGCGTGCGCTCTCCCTTTTTTGTGTAGGGATACGTTTTAAAAAAATGCTATTTCCTGCATATCAGTTTGCATTTGACCCGGTTTCTCAACCATTTCATTGTCTTTCATTGGCTGTTGCACAGGCACTCATGGTTTGCAGTTTTTCGAAGTAATCTGCAGTAAAAACTACACCAAGAAAGGCTCAGTAAATTTCAGAAGTAGGCACAACCTCTTCCCTTTTTAATTACTATCGCTAAACATCGCGTTCAGCATTTGTTAAATGGACTGTATAAAAATGGACCGAAATATCCTTTTCTTTATATAAATTAAAGACCAGAAACACACAGTTTATAGGAAGACCCACCTGATTTTATTTTATTAGTCTCCTACACATTGAATTCCAAGTAGTAAAATAAGAAGTGCATGCAGATTTGGGGATATGATTAAAAATATATTAGTGTCTGTCTCTTGTGGTTGTTGTCTGTTGTGAGGTACAGGTCTCTGCGACTGGACGATCCCTCCTGCAGAGGAGTCTTGCCGAGTGGGGTGTATCTGTGTGTGATCTCGAAACCTCAAAAATGAGGCGGCCTCAGCCCGGATAGGCTTGTAGCGCCACATGAAAATAATGGACAAATGATTATTTTATATCAAACCGCAAGTTAGTTTACATTTACATGCAGGAGACTGAGTGGACAAAATTAGGATTGTCTCCCTACAAACATGACGTTTTGTTGTTTTCTAAATTGTGTAAATGAATTAGGAAATGGATGGTAATATGCAAGGCTGTAAGGTAGCCCATTTCAGTTCTTTCCAGTTTTATAAGACCTGGACACAAATGTTTAGTATATACCCGGAACAGAGTCTTCTCATATTGTCACTGGGTTCAATTTCGCGTAATTGAATCAGCATCGCGTCATGTGGCACGCAGTGGGGCACTCGTACACGCCACTTGATCAATTTCGAGCTTCTTCGGGAGAGTGGTGGTTGAGATGCAGGGGAAGAGTAGCTGGCTTCCTTACCGTGCAGCTGTAGGAAATCCGTTGGTTGTTACATACTTCTGTAATTTCATTCTTTAACGCTACTGGATGTACCACCTATTCTTACAACGAAACGCTCTGCACTTTGCCCACACAGTGACTTTAATTACTTCGTAACATTTTCCTATACAGCTTTAAATGTTCTGTCTTTATAATGGAAAATGTACGTGTTTACTGTGCAGTTGAAACTGAATGTTTAAATGCAAATTTCATTAATTTTACTCTTCAAAGGATTAAACAAAATAAAACAGCGTAAAATCAACTTACTTATTGGAGTGGGCATACGAGGACGTAGTTGGTTGAGGCATTGTGCTACAAGTCGGAAGGTCTCGGCTTCAATTCCCAATGATGTCATTGGAATTTTTCATTAACAGAATCCCTCTGGCCGCACCATATCCTTGGGGTCGAATCAGCCTCTAACAGAAATGATTACCAGGAGTATTTCTTCGGAAGTAAAGGCGGACGGTGCACAGGGCTGACAACCTTACCACCTTCATGTGCCTATTTTCTTGAAATCTGGGAGCCTCAGCCTCCTGGAGACCTCAAGGCCTGTCCAGGCCTGTACAGATATTGATTTACTTATTGGAGTCGCGTTAATTAGGCACATAATATTTGCGCATCGCTTTGGCTGTCTGGCTGTACTTTGTACAGTGCGTTATAACTAGAGAAGACGTGAAATAGGCAAGGTTGTAGAAGTTCAGACAGGGCTTTCGGTGGCTCACGCCTATTAAAGGTTTTCTTGAAAGCAGCATGTTTTATGTGAATATTGCGCAAGTCATTGTATTAGGTATTTAAGAAAGAGAGAGCTTAGATATTAAAAATTCCTGTGTTTGTATGCATTCTTAAAAATAATCTGTTATTTTGAAATATTGGTGGTGTCAAGCTGGTACTTGAGAAGTAGACGTGGGCTGGTCTAACTTCCGTGACGTGTACAAAATTATTGACGGAGTGCAAAATAGACCTCTTATGTGTTACTTTTATTGGATATGCATTTGTATTTTCTGGATGTTTGTGACTGGTGTTGTAAGCCATCATTTATTAAATCGTAAGTAAACCAGCTCCTGAGATTAAATACCTATTATTATTATTATTATTATTATTATTACTATTATTTTACATGTAATAATATAACTTTGTATTCGCAGTGTGTTAAAAGGTCTGGCAGTTCTCTCCAGCCGCAGGCTTTATTGTCTGCACTCTGACTACTGAAGGCTCAAAAGTATTGAGTTAGAATCGTTACATGGTATTACGTCCCCTTTGCCCACTACTGATTGCTTTGTATTTCACCATTCTGCAGCCACTACGAATCGGTCGCCTGGAGCTTAATTGTATTTACCGGTTCTTCTAAACTTGAAAAAAGTTCAAAGAAAGTTTGTAGCCTTTAGACATAACAGAATTTTCTTAAGTTTATGAGAGTAATTTGAAGGCGCACTTGCTAGACTGGATCTTTCAGCTCTTTATTACAGAATGTGGCGCTTCGATCATCTATTCCTAATTAATGTTTTTAAAAACTAAATTTGTTTCTCTTACATTTTAAATTCTGTTACACTATTAGAGACTACACTCTTTATAATTCACCGTAAGTTCAAAGCCTGTCCTTCAAAAAGACGCTTTTTGTGCTACTACTTCCATTTACTGGAAAACTGATATTCCAAATTCAAATTATTTTTCATTTTCTGAACTTTTATTATTTTGCTTATTTAGGTTTTATATTTTATATTTCATACTGTTGTGTTTACTTATGCGTTCATCTTCTGTCGACATGTATCTTGTTTCCTTTAATGTTTATTTGAATTTTATTGTTTTGCTGTAGTTTTTACGATGCTTGTCTCAGCTTTATTGCTGCTTGCAAGCTCGTCAAAGAATTAAATGAACTGAATAATCATTATTTCACATAAAGCTTGAAGCTTGCACGGTGACGCCAAGTGATAAAATATTCTCAGACTATCAACTGGATCATTCCGGAGCAGAAGTCGAAATTATCTCTCTCCCTCCATACTCATTTTGGCGACTTATAGTTCGTGAAGAGATAATAATTTTTTTGTTATTTTACGATTTCTTTTGTTCTCGCTGAATGTTCGTAGGCCACGACCACTTCCAGATACTTGCAACCTCATCATTCTTCTTGGGAATTTTGACCCTTCAAAATGAGAAAAATATCATCTCGAAACGTCGGAAGCCAAGTGTCCAATGACAGGACGTCTCATTCCAGAAGATTGGAGTTCTCAACTTTTACATTTAGCTCCCTATTCGACGCTGCAGAAGAAGCGTCCTTAAATAAACCGAAGAACCAATCATCGTTACCCCAGAACTGTTCCGCTTACAGCTGTCATATCGATGTGTTGTGCCTGTTCGCAGATCCTGCCAGTGACTGCTAGTCTGCTATCCCTCAGCGCTCTGTCAGTGGACCGGTATGTCTCCGTCAAGCAACCGCGTGCCTTCTCCCACCTGCAGCCCCGGAGACACGCGATGATCATCACAATGATCTTTGTATGGGGTGGGGCGGTGCTCACTTCGTCTCCTGTTATCGTCATAAATTTTGCGGGGACGGGAGGACAGTGCGAGGGGACGTGGACCTCGCCGGTGTGGCGCACGTCATTCACCGTCTGTCATCTCGGCCTCGTGTACCTGGCGCCCTGCCTCACTGTTGCTGTCTGCCATTTCGCCGTCGGACACAAGCTGTGTGAGGTTTCCCTCACTGCAGCAGCTGCTCGAGGTCAACTTCCATTACCCATGCCCATCTTACGTCGACCAAAACACGTCATTATTGTAGCATCGCTAGCAAACGATGCTCCGTCCAAGGTAAAGTGAACGTCTTGTTCTAAATATTTTATGGAGGCTCATTAATTTTGACTGCGTAAGTAATGAAGTCTAGTCCCTTCGCATAGGAATAATTCTTAGACTGTGTGCGCTTAAATATTAACATTTGAGGGGTGGGAGGTTTAGTGTGTTGGAGCAAGCAAGCATAACATTTTGGTATTATGGTAAGCAGCCTTTAACTAACTTCTGCCATAAAGTCCTATGATTACTAATTACTTTCTCCTTACTGCAGTCAGTTAATAAAGTACACGTTTATTCAGCAGGAATACTCTGTGCATATACATTATGTTCCAAATTTTTAGCAGCCATTAAAAGCCCTTAGACGTGTTTAATATTATTCTGAATTGTAGTGGATACGCGGTGGGGCAGTTGGTTGAGGCACTGCGCTACAGGCCGGAAGGTCACGGGTTCAATTCCTGTTGAGGTTATTGACTTAATCCTTCCGGCCGCACTATGGTCCTGTGGTCGACTCAGCCTCTAGCAGGAATGAGTACCAGGGTTATCTTCTGGGGGGTAAAGGCGACCGGTGCATAGGGCTGACAACCTTGCCACCTTCATGCGTTGCTTGTCTAGAAATTCTGAGATCCTCAACCTCTTGGAGCCCTAAGGGCCTGTCCAGGCCTGTATAGGCATTGCTTTGCTGTTAACTATAGGTTTAATCCCCTTTTACGTGAAGCTAATTTCGAATTATATCAATAGTCTATAGTCGAGGCACAGGAAATATAATCTCTCTTACTCCTGTAGTAGGTTACAAATAATTTAAAAATCGAAACGCCTTCACTGTCCTTGTAAATTCAGAACAGGTACATTGTCTCCAAAGAACTGAAGAAAGTGTCCCGGCAATGGTGAACCATTAAAAGGAATCCGGCTACAATAACATTTCGCCTGTGAGGAGTGACGAGTGGCTTTTGGCAGAATATCGGTCCCCAACAGGAGGATTTAGTAACGTGTCTATGTTCAGAGAAGATTATATATATATATATATATATATATATATATATATCGACCACTATGTTAAGGCAGGGCGCTCTATGTCGTGGACTGTGTGAAATTTTTTGCGCCAAATCTCTCCATGTTTAGGCGCTAATTAATATCTGTTGAAACTTTGGTACTGAGGGTTTTCAATGGATGCATGAGAAGTTGAATCGACCGGGCGGTTTTATGGGTGGATATAGGATGGAGAAACGGATGTGTAAATGACTAATTAATTGTATACATAATTTACTAAATGGATAGAATGAGAAATAGATGGCGTGCTGGAAACATTGGTGGCTGGATGGACAAAGGCGTACGATAAATCGTCATAATAGCCACACCATCATCTATGGAAAACTGTGTGCTTGTATAACACCTCACAAGTTCGCAATTTATGGTGGTGTCTCAGCAATCCTGACTCTCTGGGAATCAAATCATTTCAGTACGTGTTATATTACTCTCTAAATCCGTACTGCTAACGGAATGTATTTACGCCGCTACACCACAGTTTGATGAACACAAGAGGCCCGCGCGTTAATTGCTACTTCTACTGCTGTGAGAATTCTCCGAATCAAAAATCGAGTCCCTTTTTGTAACACCAAGTAGCTACCCTCTTTTTTTATATATGCAAGACAATTATTTTCAAACCTTTAAATGGGTGTTTACCGTCCTATTAATACCATGAAGTTAAGAAAGTTTTGATTTGTTATAAATCAGATATTTCTTATTTTGTGCGTGTGGCATAGTACAGGTCCAATTTATTTCTTTAAAGACCTAATGTACCACAAGTTTCTTGGTTGGTTGCGACCCAGATACAACTCAATTCCATTTTTGTTTTACGTTTTACATAAAACATTTATTTTATTGTGTTAGAAATTTTGTTATAAACTCATATGACAAAGTTTTATGTATAACAGGAGTATACTTTTCACAGTGTTGAAGAAGTTGTCACAAATTCGAAAACAAGGCCTGACTACTGTCTTACGTTTAATTCTGTTTTTAATTTTAAAATCATTTTGCTGTGCCCAATATTGGATCTGAATGTTACTTTACAAAAGTCTGGCTTATTTCAACACTTCATTGAAATATTTAAACGAATGTGCCGTCTCTTTTATCCCGCCTAATCAGTAAACTAATTAAATAAATAGAGCAGTATTAGTGAATAAGCTGATATTAAATTATGTCAATAATTACCATGCGTCTATGGAGAAATATGCTTTAATTCATTAATGAGGTAATGTGGTTTATATTTTTTCAAACATTTGGAATGTGACACATCTTTAAAGACTATATTCAGGCAAAAATACGTCAAATTTCTGTGCGTCTGTCCCTATGCTGACTAAAGATTTCACAAGAGTGAAAACAGCATTGTCTCATGGGAGAGGCCACTCTGTTTTCTCGAATATGATTATCGATATTCCGAAGAAAAGTACGTGTTAAAATTAAGTTGCTAGCCCACGTTTTGGCCAAAGCACTACTTTATATTATTTGCTCACTTTCTGTGCAGCGTGCACTCTAGAAACTTGGAAAAAATCTAGCTTATGTTCATGTCCCTTGGTGATTGCAATGGACGGGATCAAAGGAATTTATAGTCTTCCCACAAAACTTCCGTACCAGACTTCATCTAGATCCATCACAAATTTTTTCCAATCCTGTTGATTGTTAGGAAGAGGGAATTCACCAAGATTTCACAACTATTTCCTTAGGATGAGAAAGCAAAATACATAAATAATGATCCCGTATCTTAGCATCCACAGAAACTGGAGCAGCACGTCATTCTGTCGTGCTGAAAGGGAGACACCTGACGTCTGTAAAGCAGGTGTCACTTTTCGATTTAAAAGAAGATATCACCTTCCATTTGAGAGGGCAATGTTAGCTGAATAATACCGGCAGTTTTCGGTACGGTCCGTATGTAACACAGCTTGGCTGCAAAATTCATTACCTCAGCTTAGTTTAGGACCGTGATATGACACACATTACTTTCGTGAGTAGATACATTGACGTTTCCCCGAGATGCTTCTTAAATACGTGACAAGTTTCTCCTTTCAAATCGTCTAACAAACATTCATGACCACATTCTCATCTAATCCATTGTTATACGACCTGTGCTCTTGAAACAATATTGTTAAATAAAGTGTGACTCGACAAATACGACGTACGACCATGTATAAGTTAGCTCAAAGGACTATACATTTTCCGAAGATGTGGAAGCGACCTCAAATTTCTAGACCCAAGAAGGGTGAGACGAAGATTTTACGTGCTGAACACCCAAAATTATTAGACGCCACAGTGTAAAATTTAGTCGTGTGGGCGACCAGGTGTTCGGGATTTGTGTACCCCTAACTTAGGTGGTATTGCCCAGATTTTTCATCGCGGAAACCCATGTTGATTTCCAGGAAACGATAAATCTCTAATGAAAGAATTAGCACTGGGACAGAATTTTAGTTCCGAATACTTTCGTTTTCCTGCCTTAGTATTTATTTAACTAATAATTCAAAGGCACGTATCGAAAGGGGTTATACACGATGTTTATCTGTTGCCGCTGTGTCATGGAACTCCGTGTCACTTCACTTCGACATTAGTTATTAAAATTTTAACTAATAAATTCAAAAGAGCGAAGTAAATCTTGTACAAAAGCCAAGCACTAGGCCCATTAAGAAAGACTCTGCAGCGTGCATAGGACCAGCACGTTTATTACTCTACTCACAGGGGCATCCAGCTGAACAGATCCTGGAGTCAGGCGTCTCCATTTCGTGCCCTGTTCCTTGCAATTCAGATTTAATATCTTCGTCATGTTTTAAAGTAATTCTTCAGTTCAAGTTTTCTGACTGCATATTGTATGTACGAGTATTTCTCATATTCGCCTTATATGCTCCAGCAAGTTGCGGGTTCGAGATCCGATGGTTTCATTGGAATTTTTCATTGACATAATCCTTTCGGTCGCACTATGGCCCTGGAGTCAACACAGCCTCTAACAGAAATGAGTACCACGAAAGGAATATTTCATGGGGATTAAAGGCGGCCGGTGCGTAGGGCTGACAACCTTACCACCTTCATGTGTCGATTGTCTAGAAATCTGGGAGCGTCAACCTTCTGGAACCCTAAGGGCCTCTCCAGGCCTCTAATGGGATTGCTTTACTTTTGCCTTTACCTTACATGCTGTATGTCCTTCCAATTTCATTCTCCTTGATTTAATCATTAGTAATTTCTGGGGAAAAGTAGAATAGGAACCCCCTAATTATGTAATTTTTATTCACGTTCTTAATTTAAAAGCTTATTCTTTGCATTCTGTTTTCTTACACCATAAACCTGCGTTTTTATGTTGCGATGGTTAGCATCACATCCGTACAAAACAGCAGATAAATTTAAAAGCTTTGTATTTTGTACTTCAATTTTTCCATTTAGTTGGAAGACTGGAAGACGAAAGATTACAAGACAAATGGTGTAAAGCACTTTTCGAATTAGATCTGTCCGTATTTTCTTCGTGGATATAACTTACATTTGTTATATTTTGGAACACTAAAGACGGAAGGAACACTTTTTCCAAAAGGCGGAAACGGCTTTAGTAACCCCAAATTCTAAACGTTGACAAACCCCCAACAGACAGTCATTTGTTTTCTCTTTTATTACTGCAGATCAAAATATTTTAAATTTTCCACATTTTCGAGGGATTTATGAAATTAGGGTCTTTATGACTTTGTCGCGTTTAATAATAGTAATGAGACATGAAAACGTCCTTAATTTTTTCACCGTGTGATTCTAAATAAACCTACTTATTAGCGTAATTGGAGTGGACTTTATCTTTCTTCGCCGTAATTATGTTCCACTTAACAAATAATTTCACAACATAGAAAGGTTCTACTTGTAAATATTTACCAGCCAACACAGTGTAACGTGTGCGAAGACTTAAATTGCCGAGAAGCTGATTTATGTGAAGAAATCCATGTTCTCCATTACTTAATTACAGTTTCTTAATTATTTGTTCGGAGCAAAGATTTATACTACCCCGTATTTACTTTCGTCATTACTACCACCCACATATCGCCCATCTAAGAAATGTTAGAGCTTGCTTTAACACAATGTAGAAAACTTCTGCTGAGAATGTATCAAGAATTGGATCACCGCGTAGAGCCAAAGAATTTCTCAGAAGGACACGGACGATCGCTCTCCTCGGTGTCTGTTACAGGTCATCCCGTACCGCGGGGGAGACATGCCAGATGATGATGATTCCTCAGACAATGAAGGACTTGCACTTCAGATCCGTGCAGATCTGGATGATTTACAACCTCGATTCGCGTCGCAGAGAAAACGCCTTCATTCGCAGGGACATGAAAGCGGCCCCATCAAGCTGAACAAATTACAGCGAGCCACACGCTCTGAACGCAGCATTGTTCGTGCCAATCGTAGACTTCGACGACCGCCACCACCCTGCCCCAGGCCTCCCCTCGTCAAGACGGCCAGCCGACAATCCCTTCACAGTCGCCGTCACCTGGCTAACATGCTCGCATTTCAGGTACAGACTGAACCTTCAAGAAAGCTCCCGTAATATCGCGCAAAGTAGCTATCAATCATAATTCGAGTACCTGGCAGAATTTTCTTAATTTTTAAGCCCTGATTTTTATCATAATATCCAAATATGTTTACACGAGAGCACAAACAATTTTTTTGGACTTAACCTGAATTTTTGTAGCTCTAGAATTACAAGAAGGACATATTACCAAGTAAATCATCTAAAAAGAGACGTATTATTTTTTAACTTCTAGAGCTCAAAATGTGTCTAAAATACGTAAAAATTCGTGTTTCTGATATCACAGAATTTTATGTCTCATTAGAACGAGCTGTTGATGATTTCTGTTTGGAGAAATAATCACTGTTAACTGAAAGGATTATAAAAAAATACACTTTGTGAAAAATACAAATTTCTGACGTTGAATCGCGTGGTACACACGGTGACCAGTAAGCTTTAAGAGGTTGAAAATAGAGGGGCTTAACGAACTTGGAATTTTCTGTCACTGGAATATTAACTTTGCCCTAACAAAGTGAACTCTGTTTTTAGGAAAGGTTCACTCAGATACAGCCCTTGCATGCGTGGCACAGGAAGTCCTTCTACCTACTCAAGCGACTGAACACCTCTCAGGGTAACTGTAAGGTTATTTGTGATACTCAGAAAAGGAATCTAATTTGTAATTTTAAGCGCTCAAAATGACACGTGAAAGTCTCTTTAGCGCCTTGCTAATTCGGCAACTTCTTCGGCATATCCGTTATGCGGGTCAGTCGAAATTTTATCTGTAGGCGTTCTGTATCTATTCGCACAGTTCACTGCAAATGATTAAACCAGTGCCAAAAAATAAGAAACTGGGCAGTAGGGACATATATATACTATAAATTTAAATGATGTGAACAGTTACATCATGGGAAATTCATAGAGTAGAAAATTGTGCTGTTCCGTATAGCTCCTGGAGTTGGCTGACGTAGGTTACTCTCCACTTTATACAGTTAATCTGAATATCTCGGAGTGGACTATATAATAAAATAGAGATAAGTCTTAGAAAATGTTCCTTTATGTTAAATTGTTTTCTAATAAGCTGTCACATTTGGAGTAGTAGGCCAGAGGGCCCTAATCACTTGCCTACCGCTTTTATGTCACTGCTGAAATATCCATGTTTTTGATCACATAACGGGTTAAAATTCACAGTTGTTACAAATAACTCTTTCTTGCGGCCCGAATGCGTAATATGTTCTGATCATAAAGCCCACGACTGAAAAATTGTGAATGTCTTTATTTAAAATAATTCCGTCCATAATCCACCCATAACCACAGTGTGTAAAGAGCTGGCACGGCATCTTAAACCTCACCTGTCAGGGAGAAACGTGAATTGTTTCTGGGCTTGACCAGACTGAGTTATGAACAATAAATACGTCAGCCAACTTATGCACTTAAAATACATTCAGAAGCAGTTATAGAACTTCCACATCTTTCGGCACCGGGGTCACATAATCAGGAATTATTCAGAACAAAAAGTATCAAAGCCAACATCTAATCTAGGTGTGGTGTCTCCCTTCTTAAAATGATTAAAGCATTAAAATTCTAAAACGTACAAAATTAATAATCATAAATGCACAACATCGGAGTGTCGTTTGTCATAACGTACGGACCACAATGGCTTCAAAGAGGGATGTCCCACTGCAGGTCAAACATTTTAGGGAGTGGCTAAGTTTCTGTGGATTGGACGGTTTTGCAACGTTCATTGAAGCAAGTTCAACTCTTTAGTAGTTGCTTTAAGTCGCTATATCAGGACTGGCTTTAAACAAATTAACACCGAATATCAAAACGGAATTCCAACTTAATGTAATTTTTGGTAGCGGGATTTCCTGTATGCCATTTGTCATGATTACACCGTTATTGGTGCCTGTGCCGACGGACTGCTCCGCATGAGAGACCCTTTGTTTGCACAGGTGGCCGTGTTGGCGGGGTGCTGGCTACCATACATGGGGTGCACCCTGTGTGTGGAACTGTGCCCGTCCTCTGACGTTGCAATGGCACGTTCTGTATTGCCGTTCTGTTTACTGTTGGGTCACGCGCACTCCGCTATCAACCCGGCGCTCTACTGGCTGCTTAACAGACAGTCGCTGCAGCTGCCAAGCTGTGCCGGCTCTCAGCACCGCCTGCTATCCGGGAAGTTACGTCTCTTCCGACTACCACACTTCCAGCGCAACGCCGCCGCAGCTGCCCCGTCATCAACCAACGAGGCTGCCCTCGGACCTTTCCACCCGCGATATGTCAACTTCAGACAGCCGCAGCCTCAGCGGTTGCACACCTCACAGTTTTTGCAGTAGTGTGAGCTGTGACTAACTGAACACCGGCATTTTTCTTGAAATGTATTGTTACTCTGGCTTCAACTTTGTGGAAGACAGCTTCCTAATAATCAGGGTTGTTGTGCGTCTTTGTACTGTTTAATCTCCTCTTAGTAACACCCGTTAAATTTATCAAGAAATCGGACCTCTTGAGATTTTTTCGCAGTATAATTACAAAAATTAATCTCAAAGATATATATTTTCTAGTAGTCTTGTCACATAACCTGCCTATGATATGTAATTCATTCAACTTAGTTCCTTTAGATCTACGTAAACAGGAATGTGTATTTTCCTGACAGATATTTGGAAGCGACATAAAATATATTTTTAAGAAATCACGGACTTGGAACAAGACACATATATGTAGGCCTACAGTATTGGATTCAGATTCAACGGTGTTGTGTGACTGGAATGAAGGATGAACTCACGTAAACAGTCGTGTCTAGACAGTCCGGAGGCCTTGAGACTTGTACTGGAGTCAAATATTCCACACCTGTTTGTTTCGGCCTTATAGTTTTATTGGAGCGCATCCTGAACCAGCGTTATCAGTTTTCGCATTTCCAATAAAAATATTCTTATTCACATATATTAAATTTGTTATAGGTTTTATGGGATTATTTTTATTAAGTATTTCATTTAAATAGTTTTTTTGGACTCTATATGAAGCTACACATTCTACAATCTGGGAGGGTACAATCACAAACCAAATAACAAAGTTCAAAAAAGGTGTCATTTGTTTTAAGTACTGGAGGACGTACTTTGCCTAGCCTTTTCAAAATTATAATAATTCGCATTTTATTATCAAATCGCGCCTCATTTTAAACAAATTTCATTTCTGTTTGGTCGCGGGTCCTATATAAATACATTCCTTTTCGTATGACATGTTTAAATAGTTAAATCTAAATGCTTACGAAGTACAAACGTTAACACAGCAGCATACAGACTGCCTTATATTAACAAGTAGCATTCCCAAGCTGTGTGTGTGTGTGTGTGTGTGTACATACATACACATACACACATACACACACATACATACATACATACATACATACATACATACATACATACATATATGCATACATACATACATATATGCATACATACATGCATACATACATACATACATACATACATACATAAATACATACATACGAATGCAGTACAACGTCTGCAGTTGCCCAGCAATAAATGAAAAACGATCTAGTCGTGCATGGAGAATCATGTATTAATTGCTTTTGCTTCATGTAGTTTTTTATGAATTAACATCAGCGGTTTCTCCCTCCTTATGCGACTTCTTATATGTTAACATTCGAACACTCGCCTCACTTCGCCACCTGTATCGGCAGTTGATACCAAGCAAATTCAAGGACATGTTCTGCTGTGAACATACACAAAGAAAGTTGTGCCAGGACAGTTGTGCAGAAGAAATTCCGACGCTGTAAATTCTTTAGTAATTTCATTTTGAGCGTTCTATGTAATACTGTTCTTAGTTGGAAATGAATGTACCTAGTACATGTGATGTTCACACAAATATCAGTAAACTAGGGGATTCACCCAGTTGTAGTTTTGTCGCACAATTTTCAGACTTCTAACTTTAAAACTCGTGGCTGTCCACCTAATCAACATAAAGCTGTTTTTCTGGTGCTGTCAGGAATTAATTTCATATGATTAGAAAGAATGACTATTCTCATAGATCTAATATGAAAATTAAACCATTTTTCTGGACGAACTGAGAGCACATACACAAAATTTGGTACAACAGAGAATATACTGGTCTGTAACTTCAAGTATTATCATCATTTGATAAAGATTTGGTAGCGTTAAAATAATGTATATATTTTACCTACTACGAAACTGATTGGGTATGATTATCCGATTTTGGTAGAACTCTGTTTTGCGTACTGTTGGTGCAAGTTAGGCCCGATTTACACTACAGGGAAAGTCACGTTCCAATAAAGAGCCAATTACACATTCTTCAATGTGTCTGTGAAGGTTGTGTCCACACTAGCCATCACATTAAGGCAAGGTAGGTCACAAAGTGCTGCATTTAAACACAGGCAGGGAGTATGTTCTTTGACAGTGAGGGTCTCAGTGTTTCACTTCGGTTTGCAATCTGGAAATTGGAATTGTCATGCTTTCTTTGGACGAAGTGCATAAAGTAGACATGCTACACGCTGAGTCCACACACACATGGTACATCTGCCCAAAGTACGTGACAGATCTCGGTAAGTTTTTGCATAATTCTTTCCATTTGCAAATTCAAATTGAAATTAACTCAGACTTACCGAAAGCGACTTCATGTACCAATGATTATTTGTTATATAAAATAGGCTTGGACGTAATTAGCATACGTACTTACATATATTTTGTTGAAATATTTGTTGGTTGTGATTTGTAATGTATATGGTAAACTCTTTAATGAAGCGCAAGGAAAAATGTTATTTATGCGTGTTAAAAATAATACCTGTATTATTTTTAGCTTTGTCAACATAGGATTCTACCATTCTCTGCAGTGTAATATTTATACTCTTTATTTGCTATTTTATCTGTTTGGTTCTCTGTTTGTTTAGCGAAACATAGATTATGGGACGTCGAATGGAAGGCTAATCATGAAAGTGAAGTACCTGGAAGAAACCACCGTGACTTACTGTGAGGTAATCTCCTCTATTCTGATTAAATCTTTGGGTTTCCCACCCGTTGTGTGTGCGCAAAACGTTCTCTAGTCTGTACCGACAAGTTCAACACAATTTCTCTGTCACCAGCTCTTTATTATTAAGCATTTAAAGACGAACTTTATTAGTTTTTATATAAGGATTCAGCGCGTACCGCGCAGCAAACACTCTCCACTTCTGTTATAAAAACAATCAGTTAAAATTGTTTAGGGTAAAAGTCGCTGTTTGTTCTGATATGCATACAAAACACATAAATGCAATGTGAGCACCACGTAGAATTTTTTAGTGTTAAACCTGGCGGTACGTAAAGTAACCGCTAGGCTCTAAAAGGTTAATACTGCTACATGATTCGGGTACACAGTGCGTCCATAATGAGGTAAAATACAATTTCCAGGAAAAGTGTAAAGGCGGAGGCCTTTAATAAAGGGCTGCAAATTAGAAATTCTGTTGAGCTTGTCGGTAGAGACTAGAAAAGGTTATGCTGTATCCTCACTTCTCCTGGGGAAATGAGAGACAGAGATATAGCAGTCAGGATAGACAATATCCGTGGCCTGGCCGATAATCACCCCGATAACCATAGATGAACCCCAACAATTCAAATGCAACCTCCCGTCAGAAATGCAGAACACCTTCAGATGGTCTCAGCCTTAATTATGCGTTAGGCACAGCATGTTTTATGTACAGCAGAAATACACATACCCACCACAGGGAAAGAATAATTCTTAAATTTTAACTTGGCGCCTGGGTCCTATGCTACCTTGCGTTGTAACCGCTAGGAAGAGTTACATTCATCATACGGGAAAACGGGTAATACAAGATTAAAATCGCAAAGGTCATTTACGGACTTCCGTATGTAAGCAAATTACCCCTACTGAATTACCATGATGCCTAATTCGTGATACAAGTAGCAAAGAACTCTTTTGGAAAACATTTATTTCAAACAGTTTCACTTTTTTCGCCCATGAGTAGTACGTATACTACCTATATTCATTTGACCTTAACATTTCTATATCATTTCATATATTTTTCGTGCTTTATATTGATGTATGTGTTCAACTTGGGTGCCCAGGATAAGAAACTGCCATATTAAGATTCTGGACAGTCGAAAAGAAAGGTAATCTGTCGTTCTAGCCTGTTACGTGCTTCATGATTCTATACTCTTCTAAGCACAAGCACGGGGAACAGGTGACAGCTGTAGCATGGGCTAAATTCTCGTTTCCACTTGCCACTAATCGCTGTCCTAACGACATTTAAGTATCCAAATTATCTCTCCGCGCTACTTCCTTATTTTATCGGTTTCTTGACTGTCTGTTTGTCTGATATGAGCACCCAGTACATTACAAGAACATGTTACAGGAGCTTAAGACGATTGGCAGTCAGTAGGAGGCCGCCATCTTCTTGTTATCTGCCCAGCCTACGTTTACTTTCATTATGTTTACATTTCGAACAGTGTAAGATAAATAATTTATTGCGTCATAGAAGTATAAATAAAACGCTGTCATATATGGCCTTATCTTTGCGTACTTCACAACGTAGGCTTACTGCAAGTGAAAGTGAGGCACAGTGGCGGGAAGGCAGTTATGTTATTCATGGGACCACACTTATGACGCCGAGAGGCACCTCACTTGGTTTAATGCTACTTTCCGAATAAAAATCAGAAGTAGACCTGATAGTCTTTTTCCACATTCCTTGTACGAAATAAGTTCATAATGCAGCACTCATGTGCGTCTGTCAGAATATTTTTTTTTTCTGAAATAATAAAATACGCGTAATTTCTATGGAATGATACATTAATATTTGTCGGTCCAGTGCAGCTACCACAGTACATTAACTTGAAAGATTCGTCTTAAAATATTACTATATTACATGACATAAGATTTCGTGAAGTTTTAAAGCCGTTATTTACAACCATTCCGTGTAAGATGGATGTGCTTACTTAATTAAATACGAGGATTTTGACACCTGCCAGAATTATATCCGGAATTATTAAAGCTTAGATGTTTGGTAACACTCCTTGGATGGAAGATTCGTATAGACACAGGAGTCGCCACACAACAAAATATATACACAGACCGGTACATCGATACCTGTAGCGCTATTTAAACTTGCGCTGCAAGTAGTTGGACGATCCTAGGCCGTAAGAATTTAGACCGCAAGACCACGTTATGGGATCTGGTTTGCAGTTACCGCTGTTATATAGGAAGCTTAATGCAAGTTTGCAGAGCTGCGATACTATATGGGACGTAAAAAATATGGTATTATAAGTTTAAAGTTTTATTTTTTAAAACCTATCATCCCATACAGTTTTAGGTTGTACACCAAGAGGCTTGTATAACTGGGAATACAGAATTATAAAGCCACAATTTGGAGTACGAGTATCTCTAACGACATGCTGTTTGTGGTAAATTGAATGAAATACGGCTAGTTATTTTTAACAGTCATAAAATAGGCACAGATACTAATACGTATAAGAGAGTAAACTCGTGCGTTTACTCGTCGGTGTCTCAACGCGGAAGCCTGGTTTCAATCCCAGGCTAGGCCGTGTAACATTTCTGGTGGACGACGTGGCAGTGGCACACGTATTTGTCCGAGTAACGCGGTTTTTCCCCGTCAGTATCATTCAATTAACGCCTCATACTCATTCTTTAATTCATCCGCCACAGTTGTTTGATCTTATAAAACTGACCGCGTCTTTAAATAGCACACAAACGAGACAGTTTACAATAAAGTTTTCCTTTTCTCCTTTTCGTAGTAATGGAGCAGCAGTGGAATGAAATTGACAGGGGAAAACCGAAGAAGTCGGGGAAAAACCTGTCCCAGTGCCATTTTGTCCACCACAAATCCCACATGGACTGACCCGGGATCGAACCCGGGCCTCCGCGGTGGGTGGCCGGCGGCTAACCGCCTGAGCCATGGCACGGCGTAAGTTTTCCTTACGAGTGTATCACCGCAGATAAAAGAATCCTTGAGTCTTGATAGACTGCGTGCGCACATACGCCACCGAAACTAATCGACATCAAGAAAATGTACATTCTATAAGCAGGAAACAGGAAGTGGAATACTTGGTATCAAATGGCAAACGAATACCAACTCCGTAGGTTTCGTTACGGAAAAACCCCGGTGCTTGTAAGTTTGTATTTCTACTGCATTACGTACGTACATACGTATGTACGTACGTATGTATGCATGTATGTATGTATGTATGTATGTATGTATGTATGTATGTATGTATGTATGTATGTATGTATGTATGTACGTACGTATGCGTGCATGTATGTATTGTGTACGTATGTATGCATGTATGTATTATGTACGTATGTATGCATGCATGTATTATGTACGTATGTCTGTAGGTATTTGTGTGTGTACGTATGTGTGTATGTACGCATGTGTGTATCTATGTATGTATGTGCGTCTGTATGTATGTAGGTATGTAATACGTATGTATGTATGTATATATGTATGTATGTATGTATGCATGCATGCATGCATGCATGCATGCATGTATTATGTACGTATGTATGCATGTATGTATTATGTACGTATGTATGTATTATGTACGTATGTCTGTAGGTATTTATGTGTGTACGGATGTATCTACGCATGTATGTATCTATGTATGTACGTGCGTCTGTATGTATGTAGGTATGTAATACGTATGTATGTATGTATGTATAAATGTACGTATGTATGTACGTATGATACAGCAGCTCCTCGTTTCACGCACAGTAATTTCACAGGCACGTATTGCATTTGCCACTTTATAAGAATCAATGCCTGTTTTTCCAAAATACTTGATGACTGTACGTATTATACAATGAAAACACTGAAACCGTGCTTATTATCATTCCTGCCAATAAACCTTCCCTTACCCCTCACAGCCACACGCCATCTTTGTAGGCTGTGGTTTGCTGCAGACAAGTGAAGGGCTGTCTGAACCACTTATGAACAAAGGAGGGTATAACGCTTGAGAACTGTGCCACAAATAATTTCGAATTTACCTAACCACATATGAATTACTAAATTCGAAGCTTCCAGAAGAAAACATTCATAATATGCCAGCCGGTAGAGTTAATTGCACCTGGTTTTCGCTAACTATTTTGCAGTTGGTTTCCATTTTCCAGTTGTCGTACAGTGTAGATGGATTTATATTTTCTGTACATACGACTTAATTAGCTTTGTGTTTCTCGTGTAAGAAAATTCAATAAATAATCGTGACTTTTTTAAAGTTCTTAATATCTATTAAGGGGGCCGCTGTGATTACTCGCCCAGGGCACTAGAAAACCTAGCTACGCCACTGATTCAGGCAACCTGCGCATCTTGGCAAGACTTCTCTGTCTTCAGGGGTGCACAGTCAAGTGCAAGCAATTACAAGCTTTAAAGCACAACGCATATCTCACGATATTTATTAAAAATTTAAAGTACATTTTTCGAAAGATATTACGTGTTACTAAATATGGGTTATTTGTACGTATTTCTTTCTTGTGTAACGTTCAATGTATGAAGGTATAAATCGATTTCTTTTGCGTTACTCAAACTTTGGGTATATGCCAAAAGGTATATATTTCGGACCTGCTGCAGGGCTGTGTCCTGGTTTTTGTCTTTGTGTCTTTGTATGTGGTGATGTTCTTCCACGTTTAATACCGAAGAATGAATGCGGTATTGTGTATGGACATATATACAGTCTTTTATTTAGTGAAAAGGTTCCAGAATACATAATTTACATTTGTAAAATATTTTTAACCTGTGATAAATGCTTTATCGGTGTCCCTTTTGTTTAGATTGTAAATATTAAATGACATACTCAGAACGTGTTTGATGTAGATGTTGTGTCTAAATCACGTATTAAAGAGCAATCTAACTATACATTCAGGTAATAACTTTACAGTGTAAGTACACATGTGTTGTATATGCCAATAGTGCTATTATTTCAAATCATGATCCATGAATCATGATCCATGAATCATGAAAACAGTGTTCTTTGTATAACATGTTAGTACTGTATTTCATGCATCTTCACTGAACGAACAGCACGCAATGTTTCGAATATTTCAGATGTAGCAACCCTAAGAGGACTCCTCACAAAGCCAGATAAGATAAATCCGATTACTTGCCCATTAAACGTTGTTCCATGTTTAATCTTTTAAAGCCTAGCGGTAACTTTACGTACTACCAGGCTTAACTTTAGTCAATTCTGCATGGTGCTCACATTGCGTTTATGTGTTTTGTACTTATCTGGGAACAATCTGCAACTTTTACCTGACACGTCATCAAATGATTGGTCTTTTCAACTGAGGTGGAGGTTGTTTACTGCGCGGTACGAACTGCGTATTTATCTTAGAGAGAATGCATTTTGTCTTTAAAGGGTTAATATAAGCAATAACACGAGAGCTTTGGAACAGCTCGTATCCACATTGTAAACTCGGAAGAGTTTAAGCTCGGTTAGACTTAAGGATACAGTTTCAATATGTCTAGAATATATTTCAGTGAAGGTGTAGTAGGAGGGTTGTATCACTCTTATCTTTGTATTGGAACGGATCTATTTTCTATTACGACTTGTATATAAAGATGGGAACTTTCAGAAACATGTTAGTGCATCTGGAGAATAAACATGTATTCCATTCTTATCGTGACAAATATTCTTGATGTCCCACTGTCATAGTCGCCACACTCCGAATTCCAAGTGGATTGTTCCGCAGACCTAAGAACCACTTACACTGCAGGCCTACAGACAGCGCTTGTGCCTGTGAAGCATAAAGTTTAACCTATAGTTACATTAACTGAATGAAATTTTGTGGTGGAGGAAAGAGAAAATGATTTTGCGCTTGATCTTTGGATCAAATACGGTAAATTTTACCCAGAATTTTTTTCTGTTACATTTAAAAACCAATTAATATGACAGCCCAGTGCAACGTGTATTGTTTGTAACCAACAGATACATGTTGCGGCTTTATAAACGAGCCTTGATTAGGCAGTAAAAAAAGATATATAATGTGCAACACACATACAGAAAGGTTGAGGACTGGGATTGTAACTTGTTACAACTGGAATTCACAATACGTCAATAATATCACATTATCTAACTTAGGATTTCCATCAGTAACAAGTTGAGATATCAGTCTTGAACACACCAACAATGCATGTTGCGTATTACATCTTTGTTTTATTGCACAGCTTTATGATATCTTGTTTTAAAGATGAAACATGTAGCTGCTGGTTACAAAAATTATATGTTGTGTTTGACAGTTACCTTTCTTTGTTTTGGTTATTACATATTAACACAAAGTGTGAGTGGCGTAAAGCCTTTTAATTCAATGTGACTGACACTTCATTTAGGGACCCTGTACAACAGAAGATAAGTAAAAGAATGATCAGGAATTAAAACAGACGCAAGGGAGTAATTGCTGAGGTTATGTTTAACTGACTGTACGGCCGGGATATCCCAGTCATTTTAGTGAGCAGGCTACTGGCTGGACGACAAGAGATGCGGCAGTGATTCTGGTTCTTTTGGCCATAGCGTTCAGACAGAAAATGGCTTTCACCCATCTTCCTATCCCTTGGGGAAAAGAGATCTTTCGGCGGGCATAAAGCGGCTAAGCGTCATGTTGATCATTCATTTACATTCAGAACAGAAGTTAAAAATACGTGGATCTGTACCTACGTTTCTCAATATTTGTTCACGGCGTTGTGCTGGTTTGAACACTTGCTAGCTTAGAATGAAGATGGGCGACAAAAAGGTAGTACGTAATTCTAAACCTGCAAGAATAAGATCAAACAGGAGATGGAACGAGATTTTTGAGGCCGATACGGAGAACAATGTGTCTAACCCATGTACAGAATAATTTTGCCATTAAAATGTTATAAATTTTCTGCCATCAGAGCGGCTAATATAGAATGCGGCTTGATATCAGCTGCGTATCGATTTGCCTGTCGTGGGTTTCTTATCTATACAAAACCACAGTCCCTTAGGGAACTACAAAGAATGAAATTAGGTAGCAGCTTTGAGGCAAAATCTTTACACTCTGTGATTTTCTTGTCACTTTACGCGAAGTGTAAATAAAGAAGTGCGTGTGTTGCATGAGGTAGATTGCCGGTTCGGAAGCCCGTGGCAGGTCTTCTGAGTACACTAATCAAGCTTTCACGATTACGTTGCCCCTCATTAAAACTAACTCCCTGGAACAGAACCCTTCTCGAGAAATTTGTACGGTGTTAACAAGAGGCCGTCACAAACCGTGTCCTGAACCAGTTATCCACGCACCCTGGAACACTGTTCCGTTAATATCATTGGCAGCCTTACCCTTTAGAAGACGCCTGAACGTTGATCTACACTATGGCTACACTCATACTTATCTCTGTGTAATCTCACGGCCAGGGATTTGAGTAGTGTGTGTTTACACCGAGTGCTCTTGCGTCACTCCAACGTAGATAATTTTGCCTTATATCCGTTCAAAACTTAACCAATGAAGATCTGGCGGCGATCGCATTAGTTTAGGGCCAGATATTCTTTCGAAGAATGGCTGGCTCAACTGAGGGCCCCGTGACTTGAACACGGCCGTTCGTATAAGCAGACGGATTTAAATACAAATACAGGCCAAACATACTGTCCATGACTGGGAGCTGACCTGAAGAGGACCCATAGTGTGAATTAACCTTAAGTTTCCGAGTGTTGTCTTCCCCTCATCATTCGAAATGTTATATTAAATATACATATTCGGAGATGTGAGTTTCGAAATCATTCATGAATTCCAACAAGTAAGAACCAGATGCTGTCAGTGTACGCATGTAGTGTATATTCTGCTTAGGCGATTTCGATGTACAAGGATATTGATTTAACGATATTTCACACGAATTCTTTTTATATAACCATTCCAGCAAGGACTAAAAAATAATTAAGCCATTCTTATTAAAAACTGGAATTTCCAAGTGGCTGAAATTAATGTTATTGACCTTAATGATATTATTTACACATATATTTCCCAGTAACAAGTGCAGTAAAAGCAAAGCAATAATAAAAAGTCCGAGGCATTCAGCTACCGCCTAAGTTAAGATATTATCACAGACTACTCATTTTTTAAGCTCATGTCTTAAGGTGGGTGAGGATACGCGTGCTCGCGCTTGTGTTCGTGGTCGTGACACTCGTGTTGATTGTTGGTGGCTGTGTACAGACTGCTCGTTCAGTGGCTCGGGATATTCAAAATTTAATGCGCCTCGGCGAGCCACTCAAACACAGCACTCCTGTGGGTCGCTTTGTTTTGGCTCGGGCTCGTGAAACCGTCCACACGGAGGCATAAAAATCGGAGCCCCAGCAATAACTCATGCATGAGTAGTTTGTAACTTTACATTACCGGCGCTTTAGATTTAATTCAGTATTCAGAAGTATAACTGCTATAATTGCCGACTCGGTTATTCTGACGGAATGAATGGCGTATTCAATGGCTGAATTTTGATTGAACTGCTGTGATTGTGCTGTAGGCCTACTGTATAAACAGATTTACGTGTCAATCCACCAATACAGTCAAAAGCACAAACATAGAGAATTGGTGTAAAAGATGAACTAAACTTCACGTGGACGCGATATTTGTGTCACATCGGATGTAATTATTCCGTCCTGATTTCGATTCTCCAATTGGACCGCAATGGCAAACATACTCCCTGCCTGTTATCACACTTATGTGAAAGCTGGCTTGAATCTAAACTGCATTATGGAGTAAGACTTCGGCTTGGGAATTGATTTTACTTGACTAAAGAACGAATTTCATTTCGGACTTTAAATTTCACTTTGATTTTGTGGATTTTGTTCCCCTTTCTTGTGTAAAGGTATAGGCCTACTTAATTATTTAACCTTATACGGAAATACTATGTTAAGTGGGTCCCTGTCACCACGGCATGGCGCGTCCTCGGGTTGCGGATGGAGGAACGGCCTCCAGGTATGGAGGGTAGCTGCGAATACATTGAATAAGCAGTCGCGGACAGCCGACAAGGGGTGGTCCTCCAGCTTGGGGGTTGGGCGAGGTGCTAACAACTCCTCACCGTAAAAAATTATGATGTTACGAAACAGCCTACAAAGCCTCGGACCTGGACCGATTCTTTGGTACGACCCCAGCTACGGAAAAAGGATATGAGTTTTGGAACATGGAATGTGAGGAGCATGTATAGGCCAGGGTCACTTATGACAGTGGCCAGGGAATTAGCTAAGTACAAGTTAGATTTAGTGGGTGTACAGGAGGTTAGGTGGGACAAAGAAGGGACTGTAAGAGCCGGGGAGTATACTTTTTTCTATGGCAAAGGGCAGGAAAATCATCAATTGGGAACAGGTTTTTTTGTGCACCAGAGAATGGTATCAGCAATCAAGAGAGTGGAGTTTGTTAGTGCTAGGATGTCATACATAGTGCTGAGAGGCCGCTGGTGTAATATCATTGTTCTGAATGCGCGTGCACCAACGGAAGAGAAGGGTGATGATTCAAAGGACAGCTTCTATGAGGAATTAGAAGGGGTTTTTGATCATTTTCCTAAGTACCATATGAAAATTCTGTTAGGAGATTTTAATGCAAAAGTGGGGAGAGAGGATATTTTCAAACCGACTATTGGGAATGAGAGTTTACATCAGGATAGCAACGATAATGGTGTTAGAGTAGTAAACTTTGCCACATCAAAGAATCTAGTTGTTAAGAGCACTATGTTTCCGCACCGAAATATTCATAAATACACCTGGATCTCTCCTGATGGGAAGACTCACAATCAGATCGATCACATATTGATAGATAGGAGACGGCATTCCAGTATACTCGATGTGCGATCTTTCAGGGGAGCTGACTGTGATACTGATCACTATCTGGTGGTTGCGAAAGTTAGGGAAAGACTGGCAGTAAGTAAACAAGCAGCACAGAAGTTTGATGTAGAGAGATTTAATCTCAAGAAGCTAAGTGAACTAGAGGCTAGGAAACAGTATCAGCTTAAGATCTCAAACAGGTTTGCAGCTCTGGAAAACTTAAATGTTAGTGAGGACATGAATAGGGCTTGGGAAAACATTAAAGAGAATATCAAAATCTCGGCTCAAGAGAGTCTAGGTCTACACGAACGGAAGCAGCATAAACCATGGTTTGATGCAGAATGTGCAGAATTTTTAGATAAAAGGAAGCAGGCTAAAATTCAGTGGTTACAGAATCCAAACCAAAATAATGGAGATAATCTGCACAACGTAAGACGTGAAGCTAGTAGACATTTCAGGCACAAAAAGAAGGAATATCTGAAAGCTAAAATTAATGAAATTGAAACAAACAGTAAGAAGAAGAATATAAGAGACTTGTATAGGGGTATCAATGAGTTTAAGAGGGGGTACCAGCCTAGAAGTAATGTAGTAAAGGATGAGAAGGGTGACCTGGTTGCAGACTCCCACAGTATTTTGGCTAGGTGGAGGAATCATTTCTCCCAGCTGTTGAATATACACGGGGTTAACGATATTAGGCAGATTGAAGTACACACAGCAGAGCCACTAGTGCCTGAGCCCAGTGCCTTTGAGGTTGAGATGGCTATTGGAAAACTAAAAAGCCACAAATCACCAGGTATTGATCAGATTCCAGCAGAATTGATTAAAGCAGGGGGTAGGATTATTCGGTCTGAAATCCATAAACTTATTATTTCTATTTGGAATAAGGAGGAATTGCCTGAGGAATGGAAGGAGTCGGTCATTGTGCCTATTTATAAGAAGGGTGATAAGACAGATTGCAATAACTATCGAGGCATATCACTTTTGTCGACTACGTACAAAATTCTATCCAACATCCTTTTGTCAAGGTTAACTCCATATGCAGAGTAAATTATTGGGGATCATCAGTGTGGATTTCGACGTAACAGGTCAACCACTGATCATATATTCAGCATTCGTCAAATACTTGAGAAAAAATGGGAATACAATGAGGCAGTGCATCAGCTATTTATAGACTTCAAGAAAGCCTATGATTCAGTTAGGAGGGAGGTCTTGTATAATATTCTCATTGAGTTCGGTATCCCCATGAAACTAGTAAGGTTAATAAAAATGTGCCTAAGTGAAACATATAGCAGAGTTCGGGTAGGCAAACATCTGTCTAACACGTTCCCTATTAAGAATGGCTTGAAACAAGGAGATGCTCTGTCGCCATTGCTTTTCAACTTTGCTTTAGAATATGCCATTAGGAGGGTTCAGGCAAACCAGGAGGGCTTGAAATTGAATGGTACACATCAGCTTCTGGTTTATGCTGATGATGTTAATATATTGGGCGGAAGCGTACATAGCATAAAGAAAAATGCAGAAGATTTAATTATTGCTAGTAAGGAGATTGGTCTAGAAGTAAATGCTGAGAAAACTAAGTACATGGTCATGTCTCGAAATCAGAATGCAGGACACAATCGCAACATAAATATAGATAATAAATCCTTTGAAAGGGTGGAAGAATTCAAATATTTGGGAGCAACCCTAACGAATCGAAACTCCATTCATGAAGAAATTAAGAGCAGATTGAAGTCGGGGAATGCTTGCTATCATTCGGTGCAGAATCTTTTGTCTTCGAGGTTGCTATCCAAAAACACAAAGATTAGGGTATACAGAACTATAATTTTACCTGTTGTTCTGTATGGATGCGAAACTTGGTCTCTCACACTGAGGGAGGAACAAAGACTGAGGGTGTTCGAGAATAGGGTGCTGAGGAGGATATTTGGGCCTAAGAGGGACGAGGCGACAGGGGAGTGGAGAAGACTACATAACGAGGAACTTAATGACCTGTACTCATCACCAAATATTATTCGGGTAATCAAATCGAGAAGACTGAGATGGGCGGGGCATGTGGCACGTATGGGGGAGGAGAGAGGTGCATACCGGATTTTGGTGGGGAGACCCGAGGGAAGGCGACCACTTGGGAGACCCAGGCGTAGATGGGAGGATAATATTAAGATGGATATTCGGGAAGTGGGATGGGAGGACATGAACTGGATTGAGCTGGCTCAGGATAGGGACAGGTGGCGGGTTCTTGTGAATGCGGTAATGAACCTTCGGGTTCCATAAAATGCGGGGAATTTCTTGACTAGCTGAGAAACTGTTAGCTTCTCAAGAGGGCCTCTGCTCCATGGAGTTAGTTAGTTAGTTAGTTAGTTAGTTAGTTATACGGAAATACTAGATTTAAACGTTTCAAAAATATAAGGCTTGCAATATTACCACTCAGTTGGACGTGAAGGTGATGTGTGAACATTGTTCAAATGCCGCTAAGTAGACCGGATTTCTTAACCCTTTGCATCCTATCCGTTTGTTCACATATCACCAGGTTTAACACTCAGATATTCTACGTTCCGCCCAAAGAATACCTTTATGTGTTTTGTATGGATCGCAGAACTGACAGCTCTCATTTCTCCATACAGTACTAACTTACTGGTTTTTATAACCGAGAAGAAAAGTGTTTACGCCACTGTACAAAATGCATCTTTAAGTGTAATTCATGTCAATCGTAGTCTTTCAACTGAAGGATTAGTGAAGCCCCCTTAATATTAAATTACATTTACTTTACGCATCCATTTGTGTTAACATGCAAGGAACTTCTAAGTGTAATAGTAGAACAACACGTATCTTTAACATCTGCGTGTTTCGGCTTCGCAAAGAAGACATAATCGGGCTATAAAAAAGATAAAGATTTAATACATAACATGCAAATGAAAACTTCAGTTTTGAGATTTCAAACTTGTACATTTTATATACATGTTGTAAGAAGTACCTGTTGGTTAAAAAGACATTATGTTTTCGCCTGTTACATTTATTGGTTTCTTGTGACATTAAATACTAGATTTTGGTATTGTTACGCCGTTAGCTAAGCTTTAGAAGATAATGGCCCGTTGAAATACGGTTTCTATATCATCCTTACAGGGTTAATTCTTGAACTCGCAGCTAAAGGATTACGTATAATGCGTTCACTCGTACGTAATCTATAAAAGACTTAACGGAATTGTCAGCCCAATACTGTGCATGTTAAATATAGGCCCCTCGTGTTTAGTAACGCATATAATGTTGAGGAAAAAAGTCTGCAATGTTTTTTGATGTACTTTAATATTAATGAACAGATTAATATGGGAGAATAACATAAAATGAATCATGCAGATAAATGTAATTTCTACCGCGTGAAACGAAGGAAATGTAAAAGAATGGGACTCTATAAAAACCCTTTATTAGGCAATTATAAGCCGTTAGTAACCATTACACTTCAACAGCTGAATATATGTCCGCTGCCCAAGAAACACTCTTTAGCGCATCATTAATCGACAGGTCTAGTTTGATTCCAAGCATAGAAATCAAGAAGAAGAAAACAAACGTATGTGTGTGGTAAATGAGAGTCCTGCTCCCTCATGTCACGGTCTATTGCGACATGAAGTGACCAGTGCCTGACAAGACAAGTGGAAGGAAAAGACTCGCTGCGTGATACCAGCTTTACAAATCCGATAGTTTGGAAATGGACAATGAGTAGTTGGAAGTCCTGATGAAGGAACGCTGCAACACTTTCAAGAAACTTAGGATGATATTTGAATGCCACACATTTCGTTAGTAGAAGTGTTCACACAAACAATCTACATCGAAATTGGTTGGCTCTGCTATACGGTACATGCGCTTAGCTGAGAAGAAAAAGAACCTCGACCCCAGAGCTCGAGAAGTTCAGATCCACTTGTACTACCAAATTTAGCGAAAATTATCTGCTCTGGATTTTGGAAACAATCGCATTGAATTAAATTTATAAAATATCATTGTGAATGCGCTTCACGAAGCTGAAGACAGTTGTCTTTAACTGTTCGGAGGAGATGCACTTGTCTTTAACAGGTATACTTGTCAGCTACTCGGCGAGTGGCAAGTTACAAATTTCATTACTGTGAAGTTAATAACTGCATAGGTCATTTCCAGATTACAAGGGGTGTCATGTTTTAAATTACATAAATAATTATAAATAAAGCAAACAAACACAGCTACTTTGAACAACATAACAATAAATTTGTATTGCGTGATTATTAAAGTGGACACAACATATCTCTTATTCGTTAGACCCATACCCGTATCCCAAAGAGTCGAACCTGCCGGTGAAATTAGAAACCGGCAAAGCTGGAAAAACTCCGGAGGGAAATAGTCATGTACAATATTGTATAGTGGAGATAGTTCTTTAGTCAATTTGTCTTACAGTTAATGACAAGCAAAAAAATTATCAGGTATTACATTCCCCTAGAATTTTAAAAATCTAGTTCAGTTACCATTTCCCACTACATTTGTGACTAGAAGTAAGTTGTAATGTAGAAATGCCTGACACACAATCAACAACGGGATTTGTGGTACTGTCGTACTTTGGTAATTTTGGAAGTTATATTTGAAAGACACTGGTACACGTACCTTGATAGACGGGCAAGGCAAGGTTATACAGTTACTATGGCAAAACGAAGCAGAAATTTTGAATGAATCCTCAACACTTCGTATTTTGTGTGTGCGAGAGTTGGTTATCCTCTTCTAAATGGCTTCAAAGTTGGTGGAATGATGAAAATATCAGGAATTAAGATGGAGCAAGATCGTTTCATCCTTACCCCAGGAAAATAATGGCAAATAAATCTGAATTTTTGTAACTATTTAGTCCCTTTGCGAATTCTGTTGAAATAACCTTTTCTGGCCATGAAGTGCTTGTGTTCATTTGTATTTGGCCTGGGTGTGTTTTTATTCTGTACCGTAAATGTACACTGAACCTTTGAAGTACTGACCACAGATTCCTTCACGTACCGTAAATACAGGTTGCCAGAAAAAGCAGTTGTCGCTGTTTATTTTTGACGTAATTTTTTTTTCTGGCAGTGATTGACACAGTAATACCAACGAAAGTGTTCCCGTTCCATTCATTTCTGCCATCTGGTGGGCATTGTGTAACTGAGAGTTGCGTATGGTTGCCACCACGGATGATCTATCTCCACGGCAGCCGACGACATACTGGCAACTTGACAAAGTATGTGCCCCAAACATTAATTGTATACTGTTTATGAAGACAGGGTTTGCCACAGGTTTTAACGCCTTCCGCTTCCCGATTCGGTGTGGTATCGGTTGTGGTGGTTTTGACCTGAAATTGAATATTCACTGCAATGACATTTGTCCCTTCATTGCCCGTCGTTGGTACAGAAAACTCCTTCCGTTTCGCCAAAGTAGATTTAAAGTAGTTACTCAAACCGTCACATTGGCAGCAGTTGTAATACGCGCTTGGAGTACCACCTGCTGTGAAGAACTGGAATAGTGTAGCAAGTTATGCTGCGGTGAATGAAATGGTATTGATTTGTGTCGGATACTGAGGTGTTGCGGTATAGCAGGATGAACACTTTTGAGTAGAATTTTAAATTAAGACAGTTGCTGGTTTTATTGGAGGTGCCCAAATTCTTACCTTCTCACCATAACATCATTAATTATTTTAAATATGAGGTTGGCGATCATAGAATACCAAACGCCACCTGGAAAACTGTGTGCTTCATAGAAAATAAAGTGTGGTTCCAAGTACGTACATTTATTTAGAAAATTAAAAAAAAAGAAAAATATTGATGAAGTTAAAGAGCATAATTCTCCATGTTCTTTTTAAAAGTTATAATGTGTATATGATGATTAACTAGGCAGGACTTATTTCCTGTCCATTATTCCTAAGGTTTCATTTGACCGGAACAATTTAACATCATGGACGTTCCGTTGGTATTCCGCCTTCTGCCATCTGTGTACTGAACGTACCCAAGTGGGAGTGTCGGTGACGTCATTGATCACGTGGTTTCAACCGGAATCTGGCTCAAGGGGAGTGCATATTGGCGTGGGTAGAGGTTGGTGAGTGTGTATAGTGTGTGCGGCGTATTCTTACAGAATTAAGTGTAAGTTTACCTGAAGGCTACAAAATGGCAACGAAAAGTAGTAAAAAGACAACTGTTACTTCTTCTTCCACGTCAACTTCAACTGTACGTGATACTCAGACTCCACAGCCAAGCACATCGTCGCCGCAGGGGAGGCCAGGCAGCCCTTTGAGTCCTACCCGGTATAGCCGGCTTCAGGAAAAGGCGGATCTTCAAAATTTGAATGATCGTTTAGCATGTTACATAGATCGAGTGAGGCAGTTGGAAGCAGAAAATAGCAGACTTACTCGTGAAATTCAAACATCACAAGAAACAGTTACACGTGAGGTGACGAGTATAAAGTCCATGTACGAGAATGAGTTGGCTGACGCCCGGAAGTTGCTTGACGAGACTGCACGAGAAAGAGCCAAGTTGGAAATTGATACCAAACGCTTATGGGAGGAAAATGATGACCTGAAGTTCAGGTGAGTTTCGTAGCATTACGTTTTAAATTTGTCTCGGCAGGCTTTTCGTAAAGTTTATGATATATTGACATGTATATACGGTGCAGATAATGTTAAAGCAAATGTAATTCAGTTGCTAGATTAAGGATGAACCCATTTGTTCTGAAGGCCTCATTGGTGACTGATGCCACTAATAATGTTGCCCATGAAGTAGGTCATTGTTAATCTGAGTTGGCCTTTACTTTCACATGCATGATGTTAAGTGCCTTCATATAAACTGACCTATCAGGAATGTAACAGTAATGAAATGATGTACTGAAAGTCTTTGGTAAAGTCTTGTTGGATTTTAAAGCTGAAATTACAGGGGGATTGTCAGAAATCCTGTTTATTGTGTGTTCATGTACACTATCAGCATATGGGAGTGTTTGTTTGAATTCCTGTAAGAGCTAAGTTCATTATGAAAAGAGTAGAATAGAGTTGAGGGTATAACTTAATTTACTCTCAATTTGTGGAACCATTATATTTGCTACAAGAACATAGAACGTGTCACAGTATGACAATTATAGTACAACACAAGTATGAAACACACTTTTACAGCTGTTTGTAGTTATATTGTAAGAATATTTTGTTAGACTAATCAAACTTTTAGCATGATTTGTGTCAAGTTTTTGAGGATGTGTACTAATTATGAGCTTCCAGAAGAAAAAACCTACTGTCCAGAGGAAGTGGTGTAGGAGATAATCTTTTAGTGCTGGCTTAAGTACACTTCCTGCCAGGCACACACCTTATTTGTAAATAGTGAGTTTAGCATTTGGTACATGGAAGTCGTGTGTGTCTCATATTTATATTATGTATTTCTGAATGTGCCAGAAATTTTTCTGTGTTGTCTACCACAAAACATAGTATTGAGAATAGGTATTCACTAGCAATGGGAAGTTATATTGAATTCCTTAAATTATTTCCAGTGAGAGAATTTTCCAGAAGCAACAATATTAGTTGTACATAGGACTGTTTTGTGTGAGCACAGTAATATAGAACAGTGGAAGTTTTTACAAGTCTTCACTCAGTGACACTTTGAACTATTATTTGTCTGTACTCATTGCGCTGTACATATTTTAATAAGAGTGGTAATGTGCAGTATGCACCTTCCTGGTTCTGCTGCTATTTGCCATGTAATTCCAGGGAACATACACATATGCAGTGTACACAAGCGGATACTTACTGTGTCTGTTGTGACAGGAATCATGTGATGTTTTATGATGTTGCATTAGCTACGTTCATTCAAACCTGTTAGGTTAGGGACTGTGGGAGCACAAATGGGAGTAGTGGAGTAAACTTCCCATTGTTTATGATTTTGGCATTATATTTGTTACTAGGCTGCCATGGGTTTTGGTGATGTAGTGGATTTCCCTTTTCGACATGTACAGTTGTTTACACTCTTGTTGGGTCTGTTACCATTACGCATGCTCTGTATGCGGTCAAACTTGACAGCACTGTGACTACCATGTGCACAAGTGTATTTGGGTTTTACAGGGTCCTTGTTTTATGTGACTGTGATTGGTTTTTAGTTCTTGTAACTATTTCGTTGTGCACTTGGATTGTATTTATATGATAACCCATCAGGAAGTGGCAACCAGTAATTGTCAGATGCAGTGACTGTTTAGACTGAAACCATTCTGAATCTTCTGAATTGCCTGTCATACATTTTTTGTTTTTACAGCCATTGGCATTAACACAAATTATTCCTTCACAGTCTTATTATTTTCGAGCTTCTTAGAAATTATTGGGCTGTGCAGATGGATATGTCGGCCACTTTTTCCATCTAGTCAGGATGATATTTGGACTGGTGATGGAATTATAATATCCTTGTAACATAACACTTATGAATGTAAGTTCCCCAGTTCACACCAGATGCTGGGAACAGGATAATTTTGTAAGTTTGTTATTGTTTGGTGTTTAATGTATCACAGGTTATTACGCTGAGAAAGCTGAGTTGCTTGGCATATGTGAGCAAGGATAACATAGTTGGTATAATGACTGGGCTATGGGATGGACAATCCAGGGTTAAAATCTGGCAGGAGCAAGAGATTTTTCTCCAGAATGTCCAGACCAGCTTTGGAGCCTATCCAGCCTCCTATTCATTGGGTTCGGGTTTTTTTTTGTGCAGATTAATGTGGCTGGGGCATGATGTTAATCACTCACGTCCATCGAATGTTGAGGTTAAAAATGAGTGGAGCTGTACTCCTACTTTCTGTATATACCTTTATGGTGTGGACAGGGACAGCTTTATCTTTTACCTTCACAACTTGATGATAACTGAAACTTAAAAATGCGTATTGAATATGCTGTTATCCTTGAAACGAATTTGACATATTTGTTGTTAGTTACTTATGAAAATAGTTCCTGTAAATTTGGTTTGCCTTGCATTTGTCCGTTCTTTTTGTCATATGGCATAATATTCTGAGGAAATTCAACTGAAATAAAATACTATAGCGTCCAAACAAGAATAACATGAAAATGTTTAAAAAAGTCTTCTGTGGAGAATTTTTCAGTATATGTAATATACTTCTCAGGCCAGTGCATTCTGATGTCATTTATTTTGGATAATGTGGAAGAATATCCGATTCAAGCATACACAGTGGAACATACAAAAATGACATGACCTTTATATGACAAATGCTAATCTCACTATCAAAAAGCAGTGTAGGCCAGGCGTGCACAAATACAGGGTAACTGTATGTTGGTGCCTAATATGCAGTTTGCTGCATGTCACCTTTCTGGCATTTAGAATTTTGAGGTGTCCCCTAGATTTTTTTAAATTGATGTTCACTTGTTATGTGCCTGCAACATAGTTATCGAGTTAAGTCATGCCAGTTGTATCTAATCTTTTCTGCTCTTTAGATTTTATATATTTGACCATTCTTAAGATATGTAGGTATTTACAGAGATAATGTTGCTTTATCTGAATTAATTTGCTCTTCGTAATGTTACAGTCCTCTTGAAATGAGCTGGTTGTTATTAACTATCAGTTGGCTGTGTGTTCATATTCATATATGTAATTTGCTGTGCATCCTTGGCTTAGTTCTGTGAAAGATGCATATACTGTAAATGTTACAGTTGTTGTATTGCAGATGGTGGTCACATTTGGCATATGACCTTTTGGAAATAAATAGAAAGATGTAGGACACCTGCTGAGCCTAAAACTATTGCCGAGATATGCAATAGAATCATGATTGTGCTTTGTAAAACAAGTATCAGATGCTTAGTCCACATTCCTTTCAAAAAAGCACAAGATTAGGCTTTTGAGATTACTATTCTGTCTGTGTGTACTTCCCATTTAAACTTGAGTCAGACGATTGTTTTCACGAAATGTGACATGAACGGGTATGCAGTTGGAGGAAATACCAGCGCCATACATTTTTAATTTTCTGTAATTAGTAATAAGATGGCGGACACGCGAACTTACGAGGTAGTAGTGAAACTGGCATAATTTGCTGTGAGATCCTGAAATGAATGGTAATGTGCAGGATCCTTATGTTATCTGGCAGCTGTATTGTCATTTGCCGCTGCTTGCGCGTTTGGGCAGTCGGGTGTTTGAGCTGCGTTAATAGACAAGCTGACAGGAATTGGTAACCGATAGTAGTCCGATAAATAATCCCTCTGTATCTTTGCAACATGTATCTTCTGTTAAGGTAATGTATCCTAGATTGTAAAATAAGATGGCCGTGCGATAAATAATGAACCAATGCAGTTAGGTATGGTAAATTTGATAGGCAGATCATAACCATACCAACAAATTATGCCCATCTTTGAAACATCTCTGAAGGCACATAATACTGTAGCTTGAGTAGGCAACCCAGTTCGGGAAGCAGACCAGTTCACTGGCTAATCGTTGTGTCTATGGTAAAACGCTGCTTGTTAGACTTTCCACCGGCGTATGACTGGCGGAATGTTGACTGTCGTAGATTGTTAATGATGACGTAACGGACACGTCGCGGTCTTGATGACGCGCCCGCAAAGAAGTTTTGGAGTGTGTGAAATATGTCTGACGTTGGTGGTGACTTTGACAGTTTTTTCTAAGATGTACCGCCGTGTATTCTGGTGGAAGTGTGTAGGTTATTGGTTTTTTTCACCGCCAAATAACTCAAAGGAGCTGGCTGGGCAGTATGCGTGTTTTGTTTGGGCCACCAAATCGGTATCGCTGTGTATACGTGCTGCGCTCCAAGCCTTACGCTTGGGAACTTCACAGGCCAAAAATTAAGTGACTTATGCCGACGAGCAAGAAGAATGTGCCGCCTCATCCAGATGTTGGTTGAAGTGGTTGCGATGATGCGTCACTCATCCAAGAAATTTAGCATGTGACAAAAAAGTTGTTCGTTCTAAGGGATGAGTACCAGACAGTATAATAATAATAATAATAATAATAATAATAATAATAATTCAGTTCTAGTTTATTAATGTGCCGAGTCAACAGTCAAATGGCCAATTACAGAAACAGCACAACACAACAACGGACACTAATGAAACACAACAAAAACAAATAAAGGGTACTTAACTAATTAATTTAATTAATTAGGACATCTTATAATGATGAAGTAAAATATCACATCTAGGTGTTATGATTTGCTTTATGAACACGTCAGTAGTAGTAGTAATATGCAGGATTAGACACCTTATGCAGTAGGGAAATATGCTCTGTGAGTTCCACACCGAGGTTAACATATTCCGCATCTTGACAGTTTCTAAGTTGATTGGAAAACATTGCCAGCTGATTTTTTTACAAACGTACGGTCACGTGTGTGTACTTTTGGGTGGAGGGGTTTGGGAAGGATGGTATAAATAATTTTTGAGTTTATATTTGTAGATGTAGTAGAGTTCGCTTTGTCGTGTTATACGTGTATGTAATGTGGCAGTTCCTTAGGTATTTATTCCGGGACGGTTTCCTCGGATCGGAGAGTTGGGGGGGGGGGGGGTTGGCTGCACGTTTCTACATTTGTTGTACAGCAATAGTTGAAGCTCTGAAGTGCCATATGAAAAGATATTGGTCATTGTACATAGATTAGTAAGGAGTTTATTAACGACATATACAACTATTTTTAAGCTCTGAAATATAAAAGTTTAAGTAGAAGTACCATGAGTGGAAGCACCATGGCAATGGCTTGCGTGGCGTTACACACGCTACCATTTGTGCCGAAAGTATGCATTACGTCATGCTTTAGCGTTGCGTCATCCGTGCGATGACGTCACCACAGCTTTTGCCGCAGTGTCAGTAGCGCCATGGGTGTATGCTGTTGCACGCTACCCGTTAGTGCACAATCCAAAGTTGCAGAATCTCGCGTGTCTGTTGCCGTGAATTGGAAAAATACGGCGCTGAAGTCCGGAATAAGACAGCAGTCGTTCGATGAGTAGTCTCGAAATGTAACCATTGAGTTGTGCTAGAATGTACTCGTTTCACGTAGTAACTTATTTCATAGGTTGGTAGAACGGCGCTGCAAGTCAAGTTGTCAGAATTCCATCTTGCGCGCCAAAGTTCGCGTCCTTGACCAAGATGTTCTTCCACAACCATGAAATGGAATATCAGTGTGACATACGTTACGGAGTTCGAAATCGTGATTATAACCTATTTTCGTCCGCTCCTGTCGATCGGATATGTTTTAAACTTTGTCAACCGTCTCGTTTGGCCCATGTTATAGTGTCAGGCAGTATTTAGCTTAAATGAGGTACAGACTATACAGATTCATTGTGCAGAACCTACGTGATAAATGTTCAACAAGAAACAACGTTCATGATTGAAGCAGGTGGAGTGAAATTTATGTAAAGGATCTTTGGCATTAATCTTTGTTCGATAAATATTTGTATAACAGTTGAATTTTCGTACTTTATTGGCCGTGTTGTGGTTAGAGTAATACTCTCAATCGTACAGTGCAATTCAATATTTGTACATAGAATGGAATTTTGAAGTATATAATATTGAATTTGCGATAAACCCATTTTATTGCCAATTATGGCGGACAAGTTTCCGCTGGAATCGTAAGTTTTTCGGTATCACCACCATCATCATAAATACGGATATTTGAAATTGCGTCTGTAAGCATGAACGCGGAAACGTGTACGCTGCTGAGTGCGGTAGACACGTTTTCCACAGGCGATCGTTCGTATGTTTTGTAAACTCTGCAGAAACGGGTAGATAGATGAAAGCTTTGGTATAAACGGTACACTGTGTTATAAATATGTTGTGAGATAATGCGTTGCATTCGTTAATGATGCAAATACAAACAGAAGTGACGTGTGTTTCGAGTGCCACGTGTTGAAACGACTTTTTAGGAACTTTACGAAGTCAGAAGTGAGTGTCTCGTAGATTTATTGCTTGGTCGAAACGGGGCAAAATCGAAATCCTCAAGCTTTTTATGCGGGTCTTTTCGCCCAGACGCCCCCCGCCTCTCGCGTGTCGAGTTTCAGTGAAATAGGTTGTGTTAGAGGTAGCTGCGATTTTCGCTTGGTGCAAAGAATCCCGTGAAGTGAAAGTACAGTATGTGCACTTCGCACGATTTTCCAGTAGTCTGGACATTAACGCTTTACGATACCAAGTACACTAGCAATTATATGTGAAGAGTAAAAATTATGACGCTTGTAATGACCATTGCTTGTGTCATAATTATTTATAGTGAGGGAACCATGTAGGTGAGAGATATTTTCAGTGATGACTATTTGGCACTTGTCTGCTTGGTTGTATCAGATGACTGCCTTATTTTTTTGCGTGGATTTGTTCACTTAGTTTATAGTCAAGGTGATGGATCATCCACTGGGCGTGTCATGCATATTTTGAACTATTACAAACTTAGGGTCACGTTGGTAGATTTGCGACCAGTTTGAGGTGGACTGATGCCGTAAGGCTTCGGGCTGTATGTTGGTGATCAGAATTAATGCTAAGGTTTAAAATTTCAAGGTATGGGATTGCGCAGCTTTCCACTGATTCATCCATATGTAGAATTAACATATACGAAAGCCACGCGTGAGGTTTGCTTGCCTGCCGCGCGTTGCGTGGGGTTTGGTCTAGTCGACTGTGGTGGTGTTTGAATTGGTCGGACGCAATCACATGGCGGGGAAAGCGGGGAGGAGGCGGTGGCAACGCGCCGCGTGCTTACATTAGCGGCGATGGTGGATGTGTTAATGGCTGCCATTGAGAACCGTTTTGGAGCCGAGGAATAGCCGAATGCTAATTCTTAATGCTGTTGCATTCGACTTGTCTCTCCATCCTTTGCAGTTATGTCCATTGCAATAAGTGAGCCAGATGCTTTGTGTGCGATGGTTAATTCGAATTGTCATCCAGACCTTGAGCAGATGTGTAAGCTTGGCTGCATGTGTTCGAAGGTGTAGACGTAACATTGGTGTTATGGGGTGAGCGTGACTGGACGGTCGTTGCCAGGCGAAGTTCGTAAGCGCCGGAGTATCGCAGTTTGTTCCTGGCGGTGACGTAATTTTGATATGCTGTCAGTAGGAATTAATTGTGTTCGCGAAGTTTTTGTAATCAGCCCTTCAGTTTGCATAAACTCATGGTGTGTCACGTCAGAGAACAGCTTTCTTGGAAGGAAGCTAGTGTTTTATTATTTTACTCGGCCGGCATTTGGTAACGCAGAGCAAGTAACACTCGTCACCGCCCTTAATGAATGGGATGACGTCATCTACGAAAGCGTTCGATTGGACGCCCACAGCCCTTTCTCGTACCTCGCAGACACCTTTACTTTAAGACGAACTAAGTCACGCACACGTGGAAAGAACCAAGGTAGCTTTAAGTTTGGCGCTGGGTTATACCTTAGGCGATCGGGTTCGATTCCCGGTAGGGATTTTCTCGTTTACATTTTGGCCGGGCTGCCCAAGGGGCTACCCATCCTACTGGTGAGTAGTCATGGGAAACCTGTGTGCGATTGCAAGCTACATGGTGTGAAGCTGACCACTCAGAGCCAGCTTGTGCTGTGTTTAACCCTTTAAAGACGAAGCGTATCTGTTTATATAAGGACCCAGTGCGTACCGCGCTGTAAACACTCTCCACTTCGGTTATAAAAACCAATCTCTTAATGTTTTATAAGGCAAAAGTTGCTGTTTGTTCTGAGATCCATACAAAACACATAAACGCAATGTGGGCACCACGTAGAATTTTTTAATGCTAACCTGGTCGTATGTATAAAAATAGAATAGAAGGGTCCGTCTCTCAACCAACTATTTCTTTTTATTAAAAAGAAGTTACAAACAATAAAGGTATAGATAGACAACCGGTTTCGGCATTAATATGCCATCATCAGGTTAAATACGTCACAAGAAAACACGAATGTCAAGTTTGTTACATAGTGGATGTAAGAGAGTGGTGATAGTTAAAATTTTAATCTAAAAAGAGAAGGCCTTCTCTGTACAGGTGCTTATATTAATGCGGAGCAATAATATATAGTAATTGTGACTGGGGGGGGGGGTAGTGGAGTTTTGATGTATAACGGAGTATAAATATGTATCTATATGGATGGTCTTACTCTTTCGGAGATTCACGTAGTCTTGAGTCTTGACAGCTGCGGCGTTGTTTATGTTGTTTAGGGCGTGGGTTCTTGAAGGTGATGCTGGCGAGAGTTGTGTATGGTATCGAAGGTATAGATTGAGGTTGGAGAGATGATGATGTTCCTTTGTAGTATTTTGGTAGCGATTGGGTTTCCTTGCGGTATCCAGAAGATGTTTTTTCCTTATCTTGTGTTGATGACATTAAACTTGTGTTGAGGCGTTTTACTGCTGTTCCTTGGAAGGAAATTTGTCTCTTATAGGAACTCACGTAGTCGTGACAGCGGCGGCAATTTGAAATTATGTTGTTTTGGCGTGGATTCCTATAGCTGATGTTGATGTGGTGTGCGGGGTTCTCGAAGTTATAGGCTTGGTTGTAGGGTTGATCTTGTTCCTTCGTATTGATTATGGTATCTTGGTTTTCGTTGCGGTTCATCTTCTTGAATTGTATTGGGTGACGTTGAGCTTGCTTGTTTTAGAGGGTGCACAAACACCACGGAAGTGGGGACTTGTTTCTTCGTATTTGTGTTGCTTGTTTCCTTCGTTGTGGTATTTCTTGTAGAAGGATGAGAATTCGATACTTATAGCTGCATTCAAACGATGGTATTGGAGTATAACGGTAAGATTGTTGTTGGAGGCTTGGTTATATGAAATAAAGCACGGTATTGCTGATTGTGTACCAGTTGTAGGAGCTATTGCTGTTGGATGCTTGTAGTGGCTGAGGTGAAGTGCGGTGACTTGTAAGTCGTATGTAAGTTACCGCTAGGCTTTAAAAGGTTAATAATAAGTGGTGCTGTATCTCCTCTCTCCCATATGCTTTCATGGTGTGTTGCATATTTAAAAAGGACAGGAACAGCTAGCGTGCCTTAGCCCATAGGTCTCCAACCTGCAGCACGCCAGGTTGTGTCATGAGGCCCGCAACCACCTTTGTGAACCGTGTTCATACTGGAGATATTTCAAAATAATTTAGGCAGTTGGTATACCGCGTTTTGTTATTTTTCCACTTGTGGCCCGCGAAGCAGCCCACAAGACTGTGTTTGGCGTTTCTCCATAAAAAGATTGGAGACCCATGTTTTAGCCAGTTTGGAAGGTGTGTCACAGCTGTTCAGGCATTGCTTGGAAGGCGAAAGGCCCGTGTGGGAAGAAAGATGTGAGATGTAAGTTCTGTGAAGGTGCGACTTTTTTCCCGGGGTTTGGAGGTGGTGGAACACATATATTCTGCCTCCAAAGTTCTGTAGAAATTAAAAATTTCTAGCCAAACAAATTTTGTAGCCATAGTCTGCTCAAGTGTGATCCCTGCTTACATGGCAGCTGTTGTTCAGGTGAAGGTCTGGGTTTTGATCCTGTGTAGGCTCATGGGTTGGCACTGATGTTTCAGAGGAACATGCTGCCTCTATTTTCAGATTGATTGGACTTTTTCCAGGTATTATTAGTAAAAGTGTGTTATGGATTTTACAGTGCACAACCAGTAATCTTTTTTGCTTTATGTATTTTATTTGTTCAGCACCTACCTTGGCATAGTCTATCATCCTGAAGATGAAGGCAGCACTTCACTCTGAAACACTGACTGACATGCAAACCTATGTGGTATCAAACCCCAGAAGACTATCATCTATTGAAACTGTACTTACTTTTCAGTACATTACATGAAAAATGTGCTTATGGTGGCATGTACATCATCTTTCTTGTGGCTTTGTAGTTATATTAGCACCAAGTTGTTAAAAAGCACCTGAGGTCAGGTTTTGTATCTGTTCACATGAAAGATGGCATATTGCATTGGACGTTGTTAATGAGAAAGTGTGCATATTTGGAGCCCATAACTAATTTCATGGTACAGTTTCTTAGTTGGTCACATTGTAATTATTCATTCACCTGATCAAGAAGTTCACAGTGAAACCCAGATGTATTCAGCATCGTAATAGCCCACTAGTTGATCCTGGATTAGTCCAATTCACAGATTCACTGTCTGTTTATAAGAGTACTTTCAAACATTACATTGCATTTATTGATGTCACTCCTAGCCCTTTATATCTTATTAAAAACTTCGTTTTATATATCATACGTGTGTGTTGCAGATTGGACAAGAAGACAAAGGATTTGGCAGTTGCAGAGAAGAGTCTGTCTTTGTATGAGTCACGGGTGTCAGACCTGAGTGCCAAGTATAACCAAGCAGTAGCAGATCGCAAGAAAGCCACTGATGAGGTGAAAGATCTTGAGAAGGAATGTGAGAAGTTGCGCAAACAAGTGGAAGAGTTGCGTAAGCACTTGGAAGATGAGACGCTTGCAAGAATAGACCTGGAGAACAATTTACAAAGTCTTCGGGAAGAACTGAGTTTCAAAGAACAGGTCTACAACCAGGAACTGACTGAAACCCGCACACGGCGCCAGGTGGAGATCAGTGAGATTGATGGACGTCTGACTGAACAGTATGAGGCAAAATTGCAACAGTCCCTTCAAGAGCTGAGAGATCAGTATGAGGCGCAAATGAGAGCCAACAGAGAGGAAATTGAACTGCTGTATGAGAATAAGGTATAAGAAATTTCTATTGCCACATACAAATGTACACATGAACTTCAAGAGAATGTTAAGGTGTACATAAGTTTAAATGTTTAATGAAGCTGTTTTGAGATTAAAAGTGTCCAGAGTGGTGGAACTTGGGATTGTTTTGTGGGTTATGAGACTGTGTAATCATGTAGGGTTATCAGATATGAAAAGAAAAGTAGGAGGCTTACCTTTATTTGGCCTTCAAATATTATGCTGAAATATAGGCCCCAATGAAGAAGGTGTTAGCCCAGCTTCACCTCAGATGCTCTTTGTTGGGCGTTTTCTACTTGGCGTGGGTTTAGTTAGCATTTTGCTATGGTTAGCATTTATAGTATAATTGTTCCACAAGAAAGTATGAGTGGAGAACAGTTTAGGCAGCAAAATCACACTGAATAATCACGATTTCAAAGTGTGTGAAGAAATAAGCTAGCAATTTTCCCATAGCAAAGAGTGACTGCAGAGATGGTGTGCTGAATTTCCAGCCAGTGTGAATGAGGAAGTAACATTTGTTAGAGTTGCTGTAAGAGTAAACACTGATATAATTGAGTTAAGACTTGGTTTATTCACATAAAAAGTAATCCATGAAGACAGTATGAAATTGTGTGAGGTATGAATGTGTTGTAATGTTTGTAGTACATACTAGTAACTGTTTTTCCCCACTTTATTTTACAGATAAAAAACCTTACCAATCAGGCACAAAGAAATAGTGGAGCTGCTTCTATAGCTGTAGATGAGCTGCGGCAGGCGCGTTCCCGTCTTGATGCATACAGCAGTAAAATTGGGGAACTTGAATCAGCCAATGCTGCACTTTTGGTATGTGTCTATCAGGATAGACTTTACATAAGCGTGCATTTGATTTGCCTTGCCTTGAATTTTGAGGCATTTAAAATTGTGAATGGAAGAGCATTTTTATGTAAAAATGTTATAATATCTAATTATCCAGCTCAGTCTATCTATCCATCCATCCATCCTTCCCCCCTCCCCTCCATTCCTTCCTCCCTCCCATTTGCGAAGCTAAGAGCCTTTTGTCAGATTTGGTGATCCATTGTCATATTTACAGCAGATTGTTACTGCACCCCATCTGGGAACCATGTAAGTCCCTTCCATGCATGATGTGGTATTTATGTAACATTAGTTTTAATATCGTTCTTCCATCTACACGTAATTCCTGCATGCAGCTTCTTCCCTTCAGGTTTCCTGATTAAAGTTTTCTATGTGTTTATGATTACCAGTGTGTTAGACATGTCACATGCATCTCATCTTCCTCCATGTCACTGGAGTCAGAAAATTGCCTGTATTATCCTGAATCTCCATCTCCATGAGGTGATTAAATTGTATATTGGCAGTGCTGATCTGTCCCATCAAGTGTAATATTCTCCCCCAGGCCCCCACCAGTTGAACCTGACCTTTCCGTGCACAGACTCGTTTGTTCCTCAGGTAAATTGTGCATCTTTTTCACCACCACTTTACTACCTTGGCCTCTTGTCTCATAGTAAACTGCAGCACTACCTTCTGTCAGCCATTGACAGCTGTTTATTCAGTACATTCATAGCCATGCTGTGTGCCTGAAGTTTGTAGTAGCTAAGATTACGTTTTAAGTGAGAATGTTTCGTGTGTGATTTCAGATTCGTGTGCGTGACCTTGAAAAGATGCTAGATGTTGAACGTCAACGCCATGCAGAAGAAAGAGCGGCCTTGGAAGCAGAATTGCAACAACTTCGTGATGAGATGGCTAACCAACTACAAGAGTATCAAGACCTTATGGACATCAAGGTGGCACTGGATTTGGAGATTGCTGCATATCGCAAGTTGCTTGAGTCTGAGGAGGCCAGGCTTAACATAAGTCCCATGCAGTCACCTGGTATACGTGCTATGCGTGGGACTCCTGTGAGGCGAACTCCTGTACGTGGTGGTAAAAGGAAACGCACCACACTGGAGGAATCTGAGGAATCGTCCACATCTAATTATCATGTAACATCTCATGCCAAAGGAGAGGTTGAGATCAGCGATGTCTGTGCTGATGGAAAATATGTGAAACTTCATAACAAAGGCAGCAAGGTAAGTCAAATATCATGCAGATTGCATTTTATTTAATTCAGTAATTTTCAGTTTATTTAATTCTGTAATTGGGTTCATAACAATGGTTTATGCATATTGAACTCTATTAGTGCTACCTTTCTTGTTATGTCTTGAAAAACAATAGCATTACGCATGGAATGACAACTTTTTTGAAAACCGAATTATGAGTCTCATGACTTGAGCCGTTGCGATATAAGAAGTATGTAACCTTGTAATTTGTGGACTGTAAGGTTAGATACCAGCCCAGGTTGTTTCTGACATGTAAGTAACACAAGTGTGAATTGAGTTGTCCAGTTCCAGGTTTGATCCCAGGAACCGGCATGGTTGAGATGTAAGGGTTTTGTTTAAAACCTGTAGAGAAGTTTTTCATAAATATTTGCCTGCAAGTCGACAGCCCTTCTGCTAACTCAGCAGTCTTCCCTCAGGCCACAGAATTTGTGACTCATTGTCGCAGGTGCACGACAGAGCGAGATAGACGCGGAGATTGTGAGACATAGATGGAGGTTGGCTGGCCAGTGGTATTATTATAATGTGAGGCGAGGCATATTTAGCCAATTGGATTAAAGGTAGCTCTGGCGAGATCAGTTTGAACTGGTAATTTGAAAACACAGGGTTTAAACAAAGAATACGTTATTCATGCGAGTTAGTCGGAAGTATCTGGGCAGTGGAACAGACATATTTTCTGTAGAGATCGAGACGAACACGTGTGTGTGTTTCTTTGTGTGGTATGTCTTGGTGGTTTTTGATTGAACAGTAAGACAAGAGGAGTCGCTGAAATCAGTTTCTACAACCTGCCTCTCAGTCACATCACCACTCCCCCACCCACCCATCCCCCACCCCTGGCATATTCCCCAAGAATAAGAGAAGTGTGCTGTACTGAGCTTTTGAGTGCAATAGGGGAGAGCTGGTACCTAGTCGGGAAAGAAGAGCAGGTACAGAATACCCTATTTACTTGAATGTAAGACGAGGTTTTTCCCCTAAATTTGGTGCTTAAATATGTGAGGTTGTCTTAAATTCGCTTATGAAACGCTGAACCAGACTGCATTGTACTTGAATGCACCACACCAGATCGCTCTGCATGGGACCATGGTGACCCAAACCAAGGCCTATGTTGCCAAGTTGTCATGTGTTGATGAAAGAGAGAACAGAGCGTGCGTGAAGTTTTTATAAATGTATTTAAATGAAAAGAAAAAATTTATGAAGTATTTATATAATCAAAGAAAAGTACAAACTGTATGGTATTGTTGTGCTGCAAATTTCGGGGTACATGTAGACTGCTAAAAGTTACTTGTTTTAACAGGAAAAGTGTCGTAACTAATATTGTGCTGTTAGCGATGAGGAAGTGTTAGTGTCACTTTTCGTCCCAGCGGAATATTTTTTCTTGGCAGTGTTTTATTTTTGGGCGGTCATCTTAAATTTGGATAAATACATTTTCCTTTGGTGGAGGTGTTTTTTTGGGGGGTCTTCTTAGATTCAAGTCGTCTTATATTTGAGTAAATACAGTAAGTATGCATTGCAGTCTGAAAGACGAGATTGAGAACATAAATTTTAATTTCATAATCTGTTTCACTGTACAGTATCCACATTCCTTAATCTTTGCAACAGTGGAGGAAAATTCATTGACATGGCTGTAGCTACCAGGAGTATAATGTTGGAGCATCATAAAATCTAGTATCAGCTTGTGGTCTGAATTTGAAAGAACATAAGTACCCCAAAGTACAAATCGTCATGTGGAATGTCACCAAATTGTATAATGTACATTTTTGGAAACTGAGATATTTTTGCATTCAACAGAAATTGGAAGAAAACATGGGAACAAATGGGGCAGAACAACAACTCTTGCAGACTTAAAGGAAGCATGTGATTCAGGAGGGTGGAGGATTTGTATAATGAATTTTTTAGGTCACAGCCACAATTCACAAGGTGTTATTTCACAATGACACATACTGCAACTTTGAAGTTAGAAGCAGATGATGGCAGATTTATCTGTCCATTCACGTACTGGATGAGTTCTTTAGTAACTACAGTAGTGCTCTCTTAGGCGAGTCTAGAAACCTTCTGATTACACCTTTGTGTGTATGTATTTTGTTTTCAGGTTTGGAACTCACTTTAATGCTTACTGTTAGGCATGAAAATTTGACACCTAGGTAGTCTGATGATTGAAAAGCATTGGTTTCGTTATAATTTTTATGTTTTTTGAATAATTTTAACTTTGGTTGGTATGGTATACTTTATGGCACCAGTAAATGTATTTGCATTAGAGGTGTTGACCAAAAACAAACATTACGATGGTGACACAGGTCCTCATTACATCACACTGCTCCATGGCACAAAGGTTGAGCGTAATGGATTGAAGTTATGATTTTGTTGAATATATTGGAAAACTTCTTTTAATGTGTCAGAGATGGAAACATAATATTAACCTTGCTGTGTTAGAATTAAGTGTCCAGTGTGATGTGCAGTAGACTGTATTTTAAGTTAGAGCTGCATAATGAAGGTCATTAAGTGTTGTCATACCTAATGTTCAGTGTGTTGAGCATCACACTGTGTGACTGGTATACCTGACTTAGGCACCAAGGGTTGAACATCATGCTACCTTTGCAAGTGTCTGGGACATGTATGTACTTTATATTTTGGTGCACATGGGAGACTGTACTTGATTAATGGCTGATGGCATGATAGGAGGGAGCCCATTCCTTTAACTGTAACATGAGACTGTGGACAGAAGTGGGTAGGTTGTCAGGTGATATTGTAAGCTTTGTGCCATTTTTATTGGAGTTTTTATGTTTGCAGGAGATGGTATTAAGTGGGTGGCAACTGGTTCGTCGAGCTGGAGATTTGGAAACTTCGTTCAAGTTCCATCGCAGTGTTAAGATTGAACCAGGTGCAACAATCACAGTTTGGTCATCTGACTCAGGTCAGACCCATGAGCCACCGTATAATATAGTCATGAAGGGCCAGAAATGGTTTGTTGGTGACTCCATGAGTACAACGCTCTTCAACAATGCTGGTGAAGTAAGTAGTTTGTGATGCAGGTTATTAATGAAAATATGTATTCACGTGGAAGATGTAAACTAATAACTTTTAAATAGATTTGTACATGAATATCAAGAGTATATACCAAACAAACACAAATGGTAGGGATAAAACTATACAAGCTTTGTGATTCTGCAGCAGGGATTCATAAATGTGGGGTGTTATGTGTTATGAGCTCTCAAAAAATACTGTACAGCTGTAGTAATTTGATGGCATGCTGAATAGGTGCTGGGACTGCTAGGGTTGCAAAGCGATTGTGACAGTCAGTAATGGGCAAGTAAATGTGAAAGTCACTCGTGTAAGGGATGTACATACCATGTGTTCAGGCAAAGGCATGGAACATGTTACTTCTTCATTGACAGTGATTCGTACGAATGTAACATGACATTCTACAGGGATTAAAAATCTATGACGTAACGTGTACGTTGGCATTTTTTTTTTGTCTTCTCCGGACTTATGGAGCATTTTACATACAAAGACAGTAAGTTGCTGTGGTAGTGTCAGGCCAAATGGACAGTGAATGTGTAAGGATTTTGGGAAGATACTGAAATTGAAACTGGGTGACATAAAGGCTAGGGTGAGAGGTCATTTGGCAAATACTATGAAAAGTCACGTGAAATGTTATTGCTGTCCAGTATGCATTGTTCTGCAGCACAAGGTAGATGAGCATGGAAGGGCTCTGAAAGCAGGCACATTACAGGACAACAGGTACGTGAGGTATGTGGACAAAGGCGTCCGTCCACATTACGTTGCCTTCTCCATCAGCAGATGGATGTGGAAATAGAGGAAGACGCTATTTTTCCACCTCCATGACCTGTCTGTTTTGTACAGTTTCGTCCTTTTCTTCTGTTCAAAATTATCACACCAGCATTTTAACCATGTATTGGTGTGGGGCAGGGGCCTCAACATTAAACTGCCCAATGGGAAAAACAGACACCTTCCACTAGCCAACCACTCAGCCTTGATTTACAGTGCAGTGCATATTGGTATGGAGTGTGCTGTGTGAATAAATAAATAGGGACAAATTTCAGAAGTCCACGTTGCAACATGGGGTTTTCTCTTAGTCCATGTTTTCAAGATGTAACACACCCGATTGAATTCCTGAAGACTGATGCTACAGTGAAGAAACATATATATTACCACTGTCATGATTTAACTGATATTTAAATTTACATCAGTGTGTGCAGTTGGCAGAACTGTGTATTTTATTTTCATTGTTTTGTGCTGCATGTTTGAGCTGTAAGCAGCCCTGTTTAGGCAGTCTATTAGATTAATACAAGTCAGTGCATTTTACAGTGCTGGTTGCAACTTATAGTTTTGAGTAGCCAGACATTGATATAAGGCTAAGGGGGTGTGGCTGTTATAAATCGGATTGGTGAGATAAGCAGCGATGTTTGTGACGTGTCTTCCTATACCATTATTTCAGTCCTAGTCTTGACATTTTATGCAACAAGAAAACAAGAATATCTGCTGGAAGGGAATTAAAATATTTGAAGATTTTTGCAAACATCAGTGGGGTATAAAATTTGAGGCTCTTGCAGCAGTGGTGATGCAGGTCGTGGTCTTTTGGCTTGTGTCATGTAGCCTGACATGCAGTTACTGATGTTGGAAAACAGCCTGCAGCTGCCACCTTCAGGGTTACCCTAGAGGTGGTGGCTGCAGGCTGTTGTGAAACATACATAACTACATAGCAATGTGTACGGCATTATATTCCAGAAGACTGCAGTCTTCTTCCTGGGATATTAACAAGCAGAATTCCCTTGCAGAAGGAGGCAGTTTAATTTCATGCAATCCTCATGCAGTCTTTAAACTTCATACAAGTATTTTGGGACAGCCATGGTACATTTGAGTTCATGTCTTTGGAGGTGTAAGAAATAATACCATTATGTAACAGGACAGCGTATTCATTCCCTTTTGGGTGATAACCTTTTAAAGACATGTGTTTGCATATTCAAATTTACATAGGAAAATGCCTCTAAAAGTTTATTTTATATATTTAGGCAACAAGGGAATTTACTGTGTTTCTAAGACATACTGCATAATGTTTTATTTTCCACAAAATAATGTTTATTTCATAATTTTAGTCCTCTCTGTTCAAGTAATATGTTTTTTATAAACCATGTGCTAAAAGTTATATACCCACTTCCTAGGAGGATAAAGGTTAATGGCTTACTGTATCTGTATTTCAGTAGGAAATTATATATTTTGCCTGATTTTGATATGCGTGTTTTAGGAACTGGCAGTTTCTGAACGGAGGCGCCAACAGCTGTCCAGTTCTTCATCACGCCATCGAGAAATATCTGGCTACCTTTCGTCACACAGGTCCTTGGACATTGGCTCTGAAGATCTTTACCATCAACAGGTACTGGCATACAGTATTCTTAAATGAAAACTTTTATGCATGGATGTTTTGGAATGAACAGTGCAGAAATTGACAGAAGAAAGCTATAGGTGACAGATTCAAAACAATATTTTGTTTAAGTGAAAGTTAATTGGTTCATTCTGTAGTATCTAAAAGACTAGAGGTGTGGAGCAGAGCATGTGAAAGGTGACATTTCTGTAACTAGTCAAATTCCATGTGTATAATGGGAGCCAGAGGTGTTGCGCTACATTCACAAGAATCCACACTGTCTCTTGTCCCAGTCCTGAGTCAGATGAATACAGTCGATGCCATCCACTTCTGTTTCTTTAAGATTCTTTTTGGTTATCCTTCCATGTGCACCTTGGGCCTTGTAAATGGGATCTTTCATTTTTCCCTATTAGAACCTTGTATGGATTTCATATCTCCCCTGTAACGTGTCATACACTCCATGCATCTCATCCTTCTTGATTTGATCACCCAAATAACAATTGGTGGGGAGTACAAATCCTGAAACTCCTTATTATGAAATTGTCTCTGTTCAGGTATCTTCCTGAGCACCCTGTCTTCGACCACCCTCAGCCTATGTGCACCCCTCCCCCCCCCCCAACCGAGACCAACTTTCACGCCATATAAAACAACAGGCAGCATTGTAGTTTTGTGTTATTTATTTATGACTTATTGAATGGTGCTTTAACTAGCCCAGATTGTACAGTGCGGCATGTTCAGATTTCTCAAGCAGCCAAATTCCTGTCAGGTGTTCAAGGAACCCTGTGTTGTGGATTTATCTTGCAGCCTTTGATTCGAAAAATTACTGTGTATTGTCGCTGTGAGAATATGTTTTACAGGACTCTTTTGTGTTTTAGGGTGATCCCCAAGGAGAAGACCGGTGCAGAATAATGTGAAATGACAAAACACTTGGTTTATTGTCCCTAAATGACACTTCACAAAGGAAAGCAGAGTGGTTAATATTAGATTAATTTCAGTGTTCCAGGACTTGCCATCGTTCAGGTGGTTGAGTTCTATGTTTTAACAGGAGAGTGTCATGTTACCTGCCTGTGCATGGTGATGTAACATCCATTGAAGTGGTGCTGTATTCTCATCAAGACCTAAGAGTTGTGTGTCAAGTGGTAGTAGCACCTGATACTGATCTTAGTGCTACCACTTCTGACTTCATGGAACATCTTCATAGAATAAAAAATAGTGTGTGCTTTTGTTTCTGTTACTTTTGTCTATGACTTCTTTTTTAAAGAAAGATTTATTTTGTTACACATTTTCTGAGCCCTCCAGTTTCTTTGCTTCAAAACATGCACAGCAGATCTTTCGTAAATGCTTTATGTCTCAAGAAATTAGAATAGTATTGAATTAATTTAAGTAGTAGTAATTTGTAGGGTCTGGTATATTAACAAGATATTGATACTTTGGTAGTAATACTTGTGCTGTTCTATTTTTAATGAAAATATCTATAATTCCACAGAAGGTTGCATTAGCAGTTACTGTATATGCAGCGGTGTACTTTCTCTTCCAAGTTTGTTACTTCCTATTACAATCAATAGTAATGTACAAATGGTTTGAGTGACGTACTGCTAAGAAACATATTTAAATTGTGAGCATCTGGAATCACTCTGGTTTTCATGTTGCTTTCCACTGCCACTTAGTAGTACAGTTCCTACATGAGCAAAGATTGGCGTATTCAGGAGTTTGATGATCAAAATGTGGCTTGCTACGTAAATTGTTACCAGGCCTCATCATTTTAAATGGTGCAAACCCAGGAAATTTTGTTGATGGGATGTGATGTGCATTAAACGCCTTTTTAGATTGTAGTATTTTTCATGGCACTTCGTAAAGTGGAGCAGTTTTAGTGTGTTACGCCAGGGTCTTGTATTTCAAGATGCCGGCAATATTCTGTGGCCCTAGACTGCTTACTGTATCACAGTCTTTAGTGGATTATGTTGGAGAGTTCTAGAATGAAGCACAGTCATGATGTACCTGGATCTGAACATGAAATGGTATATCTAGAAATACGGTTCAAATAGTTTACAGAGGTTCCGTGACTTACAGGGTTCTGTTCCGGCGACCACATAATCAGTGTATTTGAATAAGGTATTTCTGACTTAACTCTTTGATGCCGAGATTAAATCCCCCAGAGCAGGACCACCAGCCAAGGTTTTTGTCTGGGCATTTAATTTCTAACGCTTGCTCGTACATAAAAAAGCGTATCTCATAGACTTTTCATTCAAATTTAATGAAAAAAATTTCACATTGTGTTTATGAATTGGTGAATTTGGGAAAAAATATTCACGAATTTTTACAATAAATATAGTCCTGTAAATTACATGCATTATATAAAATGTGGGGGTAAATATTTTGTTACTCACATAATTCTGGTTGCGGCACAAGATCTGTGGCACCTTTGATCACTTTTCTATCACCACACATATACACATACACATGCACTATTTACACAAATTAGTTCTCGTGTGATAGTCCGCGAAACAAGGCGCCACACGTGTGTTGCAGTCATGTTGTCAGAATCGAAGCATGAATCTCTACCCAAGTACACTCTCATGTCATGTGTGTAACCTGATTCGTCACACAGTTTATAAATTCTGATGTCGAAACGTTCCCTTTTTTTGGAAATGTACTGTCTGAATATAACCCTGCCTTTGAATTTAACAATTACTTTGTCCACTGCCAAATGTTCTGAGGGGTTATACAATTCAGCATAAGCCTGGTTGAATGTGTCAAAGACTGTCTGTATTTTCCATGGTCGGTCATATTCCTCGCCTTGGTTGGGTCTCTGTTAGTCTTGGATATCAAGCCTCCTTGGTGACCATGGTAGGAAGTCGGAACGCTCTTGTGACCTCGTAAGAATGTTTGTGTGACTAACCACAGCTGCAGCAACCTAACTGCTATACGGGAAACATTGTATGGGTTCATCTTTTGAAAGACATTTGTTGGGTTGGGTTATTACCTCGTCTGGCTTCGCTGTGAAAAAACAGTGGACACAAGTGCCCCTCCCCCCTGGTCCCTCCGTAATTTTTGTTATTGCTGCTGCTTGCTGAACACTACCCTGGTCTGTTACAAAGACGGTGTGGTATTCCTGTGCACTCATAAATCCAGTACCCTAAGTAATGACCAACTTACATGATGAGAGGAAAACAGATCTAAGCCCACGATGTAAATGGTGTGAAAAATTCCTCGTATTTCAGGGTGCACAACGTTTTTACTATATGAGACGCATGTGTGTTACACATTTCTGCCTCACAAACCCTACAGAGGGCCCCAGAACTACAACAAACAGGCCTATGAGCGCTCCTATAGCTGTACACATTGATTGTCATGGATATGTCCAGTGTTTTTGTATTAGTTCAGTCTGAAAATATGCGTTAACAGTATGCCACTGAAAACATTCTGACGTCAATTAGTAACTGGTTTCGTAGCACACTATTGATATTCAACCCACACACGACTCCTGGGCGACTGATAAAACACTCCTCTAGAATGGGCTTACTCAGCTGAGAAATGCGCAGTTCACCAATGTGTTGACATATAGATGACAACTGTTGGAGGAGGTAGAGGGGTGGAGAGGGAACATTTGCAACTGCACACACCAGCTCTGACCTTCAGGGGACATACCACACAGAAATCCTGAGCAGTACATGGGATAGGGGTGAAAAAATGCTTCCAAATTTGACACAATATTGACGATGATGACAGGTCGTCATTCGGCTTCTGTGCCATGTTTAAATGCCCACTGTGTGACGATGACAGTTGACATTCGCAGTTAAAGGGTTAAAGACCTGGTTGGAACAGAATTGTGGGCGCACGTGTGTGCATGTGTGAGTAGATGCATGCACACATACATGCACATCGTGCGCGCGCACACAAATCCCCTTCTGTATCTGTTACCGTGGTTGTCCTTGGTGCTGATCCTTTCACTGCCAGAGAGATTTCTTTTTTGTTTGTCAAATTAGCAAAGGTTGTCAAATGGGATAGGCGTGGAGTACATGCTGATGCCAACTCTTTTCCCAGTTTGTGTTGCTTTAGTATTATTTTCACTTCTAAATCTGTTGCCTTTTCTTTCTTTTATTGCCACCTTCCATTTCCTCTTGCGTTGCTCAGCACAAGTAAAGTAAATCTAATAATGTAAGATGTAAACATGGATCAGACACCCATATACAGTACTCTATACAGCGTCATCAGACACATCAGCTTTTGTATGGACACATTGCATTGACCAAGCATGGGGTGCACCGATTGTATCAGTTATAAGTTGATGGTGTTGTAAGTCAGGGAGCATCTGTACAGGTTGCAAATTATGAATATGGTTCTTGCACAAGGCAAGTGACTGGCACTGGGGGGAATAATTTATGTGGATGTTGTTTGCTTGTTGAGAAAGACTGTCGGTGCTTGGAATTAATGATTGCATTGTTATTTGTACAGAAGCAAGATTTGGCATCATTTCGCTTGCCGGGATATGGTTGTGGTTGTAAACACCCTATTGCAAACAGGAGTATTTATCCCACCAGTACTTTGAATGTATATTCGTAAATTGTTGATGAGACCATTTTTGCACAGTTTACGTTGGCAAGGGCATTCAATGTAAGAGTGAAAAAATTTTTCTACTCTATTCGAATCAGTTCAGTTTCCCACACACCATTCGTTGTTGTCAAAAATCTGGTTCTTCGTAAGTAGTTAGGAGACTGCCTTGCATAGTCCAATGCCATGTTTGAGTTCGAGACCCATAATGAGTCAGCCACATCATACCAATGTGTGGCATGAAGAAAGGAAAATTTGATACCTGAAGTCCCTGAGTGACAAATGTAGTGGCTTATGTGCATTCAGACATGCAAACTGAAGTATTATTGACCATAATACATATTTAAAAAATGAGTATGATGCATTATTTCAACCATTTATCCTGTATGTGCACCACATGCAGCAGTTAAGTAATGTGTCAGTTTAATTTTGGGTTAAGTAGGCCTGTCTTATGGAGTCTAACCAGAATAACATCATGTCTGAGGAATACCAAGTTTGAAACAATGTGCAAAGAACAAGTGTTTGGTGTTCTTTGGATTCCATACATATTTTAAAGGTATGTGTAGTGTAGGTGCACTTAGCTGTAATTTTGAGTCTGAATCATTTTGTTAACGGGACTAATATACTAGTTTCATTCTGCAGATGTCTTTTATCCATTCATTTTCTGATGTGAACAAGTAATTGCTGCAGCAACATGATTGTGTGAGCTGTGTTAAATAATTGCAGTTTTCTGGTATGAAGGGGGCAAACAGTTAAATGCACTGTGTTGAATTGAAATGGAAATTTTCCAATATGATGATGCAGGAGTGTATGAAGCAGGGCTCTTGAGAGTTTTTTTTGTCTTAAAGTAGAAGCAAAGCCAGTAAATCTGGCTTGGCCAAATGGATGAGTACTGTTTTTCCACATCCCATCAACCTGCCATAAATGATGTGTGTGTGTGTGTGTGAGTATCAAGGGAACACACAATCATTTGGCTGAATCCTAACGCCAAATTTTGTCACATTTTCATATCTCAGACGAAGGAAGTAAGACTGTAATAATTGTGTGCAATGCCATGGTGAAAAGCACAGGAAAGCTGTGTGAAACTAGGTCATATGGCATTGACATATTTCAAGTCACTTAATTTATTTTATGAATGAAATAATTCATGACATTTTCAGTATGTACTTCTGTCATGAGTATATTTGATTATCATAAGGTGTTGTATTGTCACTTTTATTATGTATTATTACTGCTGAAGTAACTGTGTTGCAGGGAGCATTGATGTATAACAAAACTAATTTAATAATAAAATAGGATTCCCTGGATTATTGCAGACTTGAATATTTCATGGCCTTAAACCTTTAGGAGACAGATTTAGATGCTGATTGTCTGTCTTTGATGACTTGAGTTTTGCTGGCTTAGTGTGCACATTTAAATTGCTAGCAAGTAAACACATGGACCAGTGTATTGCATGCTGTAGTGGCTGGCATGAAAATAGTCCCATTGAGGTCACTGCCTATGAACACAGTGTTGCCAAGCCTGTAGCAGTCATTCAACAGACAGTTTGCTACTACATGGGAAGCTGTGTGGGGGGGGCCTGGGAACAATGCAAGGTGGCAGGGAGTGGGGGTGCGAGTTAACCACTTGACCTTGATGAGACTTCATGCTGGCTACTCTAGTCCACTTGCCAGTACGTTTTAGAGACTTAGCATATGATTTGTTAGGGTAATAAAGGTTAAACTTACAAACATTTTAACATTGCACTAGGAGACATTATGTTTTTAACATCAAGTGAGTTTGCCATTTAACTAAAAAGTATATCAAATTTAAATCAGAACTTCAGTGAGTTATGGAAGGTTGGGGATAATTGCATGGGGTTAACCATTTGAAGTTCATTACGCTGATGCCCCTCACAAGCCATGGCATAACTGCAGGCTGTGTTTCAAAATTCCCTGCTTGTTTGAGCTTTGTATTGACATGTGGTCCATATGCTCCAGATCATTTATTTCAACAAGAGCAAAATGAAGAGGATCTGAAATCTTGCCATTCCTAAAGGAACCTGTAAAAATATAACCTACATTTTCTTGCTTGCCATCACAGAACCAACAGACACCCGATTAGATTATGATGTTCGTGTTTTTGAGTTCCCCACCTTGGAGAAAAAACTGTTATAAACACCGCTGGTTAATGTTACATTTACACTGCAGATCACAAAACCCATGAATGCTCAGTAAGTGCAGGTAATTTTACTTCCGAAGTTGATGGTACACGTAGTGGTAAACACTGTGTCAAAAGGTTTAAGGTGATGTGCGAGTATTGTCATAGAACTGGAAGTTTTCAAGTTTTATTATTCCCACTTTCCAATTTTTGAGTGTATTTTGATTTAATGTTGTCTTCATGTGTTCAGTTTGTTTTCTAAATTACATGTATTTGAACCAGCAAGAAATTTGTGTCATAATTATGGACTGGCCGATTTTGTACGCCTAATGAATAAGAAGTTTCATTATTTCTTTATGGTTTACTGAAAGGGGAGATATGCCTTTGGGGGGGGGGGGGTGCAGAACTGAGTGCCAGGGGACTCCTTCGCTTGTTACAAAGCCGTCATTGTGTGTAGTTGCTAACACATCTAGTTATGAGTGAGTGGTGCTATATCTCTATTACAGATTAATGGTGTGCATAAGGACAACTTTATTTTTACTTTATGGTGTATAGTGTGTTTGTACTACAAATTTTATTTTATATGTTATTTATCTTTACGACTGCTGATGCTTGAAGTGTTAGAGAAGGAATAACTTTAAAGGGTAATTGTAGGGAATAGATGACCCGCTATTCCGCCTCAGAGTGAAGTGAATAATAGGTATAAAGTAGTAACTTCCAGGAGACCTAATTATTGTGCATTACATATGACATGGAAATGATTCATAGTGTGTAGTCTTAACGAATGCATATAAAACTCAAGGAAACGACTGCTTACACCAAAGTTCACCTCCCACGGTGAACGGGGCTCGTGGAGACCAGTACGTACTGCACAGGGCACTGCGTAGACTGTTCTCCCTGCCGTCGACTGAAAGCAGGCGAACGCAAGAGGTACGTAGGTTGGCTAATAAGTAATGCACACAGGGGAATAACTAGAAAAAGAAACCATGTATTTAAACAAATGAAAAAAGGAAGTAAAGTACAATATTTTAGCTACAAATAGGCATACTTATTTTTCGACAGTCGCTCAATACATTTTTCCCAACGTAAAACAGGTTTACGCATGCCGTCAGTGAAGAATTCAGGGGGTCTTTGTCTGATCCACGACGTCACAGCTCGCTTCACTTCGTCATCTGAGGTGAAATGAGTCCCCTTGAGATCCCTCTTGAGGTGAGGAAAGAAATGGAAATCGCTTGGAGCCAAGTCAGGGCTGTAGGGCGGATAGCAGAGAACCTCAAACTTCAGCGTCTCCAGAGCATCAAGCGTTGCGCGAGGAGTGTGCGGTCTTGCATTGTCATGCAGCAAAAAAATCGGTGATGTTGACTGTCTAACTCGACACACCCTCCGCCGTAGGTTTTTTTATTGTTTCAATGTACCGAGCTGAATTGACAGTATTCCCAGCTTCCAAAAATTCTGTCAGATAAACTCTATGTGAGTCCCAAAAAACAGTCAAAAGAATCTTGCTGGCAGACGTCACTGTTTTGAATTTTTTTTTCGGCGAGGAGATGAAGCGTGCCTGTATTGCATGCTCTGTCGTTTTTGTTCAGGGTCAAAATGATAAATCCACATCCCCAGTAACAATATTCAAAAGAAATTGATCTCCCTCTTCGTGAGAGCGCTTCAAAAGTTCTTCACAACTTTCAACACGTTTTTGTTTGTTTTCTGGCGTCAACATGCGTGGCACCCATCGAGAACAGACTTTTGTGTAGCCAAGTAAACCAATGATATAGCCCACTCTTTCTTTAGACATTCCTAGCCTACCTGCTATCTGGTTCTGGGTGATACGGCGGTCATGCTTGATCAGTTCATCAACCTGTTTTTGATGCTTGTCATCTGTCACGGAAACCGGCCTTCCCCTGCAAGGTTGGTCAACAATATTGGCACGACCGGGTTCACATTCACAAAATTTAATGGCCCAACGATTTACTGTAGTTCTGTTAACAGTGTTTTCACCATACACAGCCTGTAAACGGCGATGAATTTCAGTTGGCGTTACGTTTTCAGCACTTAGAAATTCAATCACCGCACGTTGCTTCAATCTCGTTGACATATCACCATAACACGACTCCATGTTAACACGCACTGTTTTACAACCGGTGTAGAGAAAGGAATCAAACTTGGCACCGCTATGAAGGGGGGTTGTGGCTACAAGGACACACTGGGCTCGCATCGCTGCTTTGCTCCATTGGCAAAATATTTCACTGTGTGCATTACTTATCAGCTGCCCCTAGTATGTAGGTTTCGTGGATAGCTAGAATTAGATAAGAGTCGTAATCGCAGTTGGCTAGGGAATCATGCGTTAGAGCTGTTCGGCACGATGTACGCGTAAACCACGGATCCGACTATTCCGCACATCGATTGGTTTTGTCCGTGGTTCACTCAGGACGCATTTATTTGGGGACGTTTGGGTGTTGGCCGTGCGATCTGTGTGTAGCGAGTCTAGGATTGGTTGTAAGTGGTTTGATGTTGGAAGTTTACGCGGTATATAGAGGCAATGGCTGCGTGCAAACGTGTACAGGTAAAATTTGCCGGTTGTTATTAATTATTAATTACTATATGCACATACACAATATTGTTCTACTACATGGGCACAAACATAACCTACCGGTAACAAGCAACGAGATTTCTACGGTGGTCAGTATTCAGATTATGATGTTATGAGATGAGACACTTCGTAATTTGGCAATAGGTAAAAGCATATTGGAGGAATTTGCTGCCTCCATTTGCAGTGTACGATAATAGATGTGTGACATCCCAGAAGACCATAATCTGAATAAACCGCACATGTACTCCACTACAAGTGGGTTAAGAATGTGTCTGTAATGTGAATACAGTAGATGTTCCTTGGCATGTACAGTTATCGAAGTTGTTTTAATATATTTTATATTTTTATTTTAGCAATGGAATACATTTGGGAGAGTTTGGCACCTCTATGATGCTACATGGCAAAACCCGTTTCAATCTGCACAGAAAATAGTAAAATATCTTAAGGGTTTACACAAGCCAATATATCATCCTCTCAGTAAGTATGGTAATCGGTCATGCATCTCATTCTGGTCAGTCTTAGGAACTGGACAACTTTATTTAAGTCGAAAATTTTCATAATTTTGTATGTTGTTGCCTTAGGTTAATGACATCTTCCCCACTGGAGTAAAGTGAATTTGTCCTCCTTGGCATGCCATGAAGTCCCGACTGAAGAGTAGACATGTCCACACCAACCTTCCATCACAGTATTCATTTTCAGGAAAATGCCGTACAGAGTGTGTTTAACTTTGTGTGCAATTTTTAGGCAATCCCACCATATTTCAGGTGATTAATTAGGGAAAAAAATTCTCATCTTTTATTCATGTAAATAGAGGAATGTTGTAGCATAGCTGTTTTTGGTAACTGAGACCTTCAATCACTAACCATTCCATACATTATCATACCTGTAACAACAGCAGTATTTGCAATTGAATAAACGAAATGATCATGACACATTTCTCTGTGCCGATATAATTTTCATTCTGCGTGTTATACCATTCATGCCATGATAGATGATGGTCACACATTTCCAATTCCGTGTTGCCAGTGTATATAAACAGAAGAGAAGAAGTAATCCATGAAAGTCTTTCCATTTAATAGTGAAGGTTATGGTTTGGATGTGCTTAAATTAAGGTCAGGTTTTGGTTTGTGTGTATATAATCCAACGGTGGGGCTTGGGTCTGTATAAACTTGGGTTAGACATTGGTTTGAGTCTGTATGTTGGCAAATGTTAGCTGTCACCATCTGTGTCTGCAGCATACTTTCAAAATAGTTTGTGTGACGTAAGATGCAAATGTTCTTTGGTTTTGCTTTAAAGTGTTTGTGAAGAAATATTTTGGGAAGGTCCAGTACCTGTGTGATGTACTTACAAGATGGGTTTTTGACATTAGAAGCACATAAATGAAAGGTCTAAGGCCCAAGGGGGTATAGAGATATAGCTCTACCCTTTTGTTAGCTTTGGAGCTAGAAGGGGGTGGTGTGACTAGCTCCATGCCCCAGCCGCTCCCCCCCCCAGAAAGATGTGGTACTGATTTTACAGAACGCTTGGTGGGCTCAGGGCCGGTCTGGACAAATGTGGAAAATCTCACCCCCACTGGGATTCAATCTCCAGACCATCCAGCCTGTAGCGAGTTGATATATGGACAGTGCTATCCTGACCCAAATTAGAAGCACATAGCAGACACAAATTCAGGTGTTCTAAGTAAATGTTTTCACACAGTTAAGTAAGATTATGGAGGTAATGTGTGGGCAGTATTGTAGCTCTCAAAAGTCTTCTTTGTAAGAATGAAGACGTAAGGAAGCAGCATATTGTGCGGAAAGTCTCGCCCCTACCAGGATTCAATCTCCGGGCCATCCAGCCTGTAGTGAATCGATATACCGACAGCAGTATCCTGGCCCACATTAGAAGCACCTAGCAGACACAAATTCAGGTGTTCTAAGTAAATGTTTTCACACAGTTAAGTAATACTAGGGAAGTAATGTGTGGGCACTATGGTAGCTGTCGAAGTCTTCTGTGTGAGAATGAAGATGTAAAGAAGCAGCAAACTGTGAAAAATGAGGGATGGAAATAACTGGTAATGTTCACTTAAAAAGCTTGGCTGACCTGCAGTTTTGTTAATGTTGTTTTTGTGTTCAGGAATTTTGCACTGATGGATTACATATTATTTGTTGCTACTGAAAGAATTCATGTTGAAGCTTCTTTGTAGTTTTACTTAAATTATGTGAGACTTTTGCAACATCTGTAATGTATGTGATGTGCATGACCGTTCACAATTTCTCTGTTCTCATCTGGAGGTGGTTGGTTATATTTACACCAGTAAACACGGGAATCAGGAATGAGGTGCAAGCTGGTGCACTGGCACCACCTTGGGATTTTGAGATTTAATAACTTATTGGATCAAACAATAAACGGTGACAAAAACAAAACTAAATTTTATGCAGTTTCTGCAGTTTTAGTTGAAGGCTTGATTAGGGATTTTAATGCAATGCCGTCTATGTTTAGTATCTTGCACAGCATTGCTCATTAAAAATTCTGGTCACTGTATACGTAGGTAATGTATACCATCCTGCAATAATGCTGCCAGTGCTGTTGCTAGTAGATAATGTTTATTGTTCATTATTTGTTAGTGGCATGGTTGGAACTGAATCTCAGCTTGAACCTTGGAAGTTTTATGGAGCACTGAACTTCTGTCATGCTGTGACATTTTTTTGAATGAAACCCTTTTTATAAGTTTTATGACAGTATGAATATGAAGAGCATGTCCTACACTGGACTTTTGTTTGGTCTCATTTCCTGGATCCATCCTGTGCAAACGAAAAGTATACTAAATGTTGTTTGGCTATATCGCTTTTCAATTTCATTTTTAGATGACTGTGGTGATCATGTGGTGGTGATAAATAGTAAGGACATCGCTCTGCCAGGTGATGAATGGCGGCAGCGAGTTTATTTCCATCACACAGGGTATCCAGGTGGTGCTACGTGGACACTAGCTTGGCAACTTCATGATAAAGATCCTACAATGGTAAGCGACTGAAATAACGTAACTAATGTGATCTGCACTTAGTGTTTTTCCCCATCATTTAATGTTCAGTTTTCTTGATCTGAGGAGGAGTTATCTGAATGATGAGTTCTGTACATCTAAAAATTTCTGCAGGTTTGGTTAACTGTAGGTGTAAAAACCTGAAGTTGTTCCTGTGCTTGATTAAGACAGTGCATGAACTGGAAACTTTAACTGCACAGCTGTTTAGTTACAAGGATAGTACATGTGCAGACAGTTGTGTGTTGTGGTGACTTAAAAGTTATACCACATTTTATTGTTGAGGCAGTGTAAGTTGCTGGTGATAATGGGATGCTGTGTATGAGTCAGTACTTACAGAGGGTTAAGTAGTTAGATTACTGGCCATAGTGGGGTGCATATTGCTTGGCTGCTTTGTTGCCACCATATCTGTTGTGGAGGATGCAGATAAGTTAACCTTTGAGGCTGAGAAAATACCAGCTTTGTGTTAAAATGAAAGGTAAGGGAATGTGGTGATAGAATGAGTGAAAAATTATGTTGCCAATTTAATAAGCAGACTGACTACTGGGTGTATCCGGTGTTGTATTTTTTTAACTCCCTTTATTATAAGCAGTAGAACACATACATGTGCTGTCTTTGTGAAGTCCCTTGTGTACTGACAAGTGAGAGAAATCTGAGTGACAAGGAGTTGTTCAGTTGCAGTGCACTTGTGGCCAAAATGGCACTATTTGGCAATTTTTCATTATCACCACAGTTTAGTTACCAGTTTGTGCGTGCGTGCGTGCGTGTGTGTGTGTGTGTGTGTGTGGGGGTGGGGGTGGGTGTGGGTGTGTGGGTGTGTGTGTGTGTGTGTGTGTGTGTGTGTGTGTGTGGCCTGAGAACACACCTTGAAAACGTACAGGGAGTGGAGGAACAGTTCCATGTTTTCTTAACTTTAGTACTGGATGGAGGTCAGTGATCAGCTTCATGCTCTGGCCAATTTTACCTCCACTGAAGGGGCCCTGGTACCCATTGGATAGAAGGCTGGGTGGGCCCCAGAGCTGGTCTAGATACTGGGGAGAATAGAAAAATATCTGTTGCTATTGGTGGTGGACTCCCAATTTTCTAATAAATGTTTAAGACAATGCTTTCCACACATTCCTGAGTCAAGGTTACTGTAAAGTAGTTGGTTGTTATTCAGGTGACTGAGAAATGTAATTCCACTTTCTAGGGCTCTGGCAGTGGTATGTGTCTCACTGACATAATGTTCTAATCGTGGGCTTTGTCCATTGTCTAATTTGTAACAAAGCATAGTGTTTTGGAAGCTGGATCTGCTTCTGTCTTCAGGCAAGGAAAGTGCCTAATCTGGTGGATGCCGTAGATAGAGCTGTTTCCAGTCACAGGGCCCAGTGACTGAGAAAAGGGAGATGGGTGGACTGCAGAGTCAGTTCTAGTCATTTTGGAGAACCAAAAAGTCTCTTGACCCTGTTGGGAATAGAAGAATTCCTTCATCGTCCAGTCCAGGGCCTGGTCACCATACTGATTATGTTGTCCCAGCTCCACTAGTGTAGGCAAATAATACAAAATTTATTAGAAGAAAAACTTCGTATTTTGTGTGAAAGTTATAAGAGAAACTTTTTTTACTTGAATTAATAGGTATTTTGGAGTGTAAGTGTATCACCGAAAACTTTCTTGTATGGTAACGAAAGTATTTAACATATTCACTCCTGGCAACTCTAGTGTGCGCTGAACTGCCAGCCCAGCCATTTTTTTAGACAATGTGATTATTTTGCAGCATAATACTAAAATGCAGTTTTCCTCTAAAGTATTGTAGATAGACGAATGGAATTTTTACAAGGCACAGCTTGAAAGTTGTAGTATTGTTTCATGGCGTGATGTTCCATGTCACATATCTGGATAAAATGGAAAAGTGCATTTTGTGTGCACTATGCAGTGCAGCAAACCTGTTCTTCACAATATGTGACTCACCAGAGTCCTTTGAAAACCAACAGCATGGTTCAAATGATGGTGTTTGGGGGGAGGGGGGGAGAGAGAGAGAGAGATGACAGATGTGTCCTTTATACACCATCTAGTGACTAAAGTGGAAACTGTGTGGTAAGACCATGATTGTACAAGGCGTGTTTAAAAAAAGACCGAACTTTTGCTATAAAGACTTTATTGCTCATTTTACAACATTTTAAGCACTGCCGCCTTCAAAGTAGTCCCCTCTACTGGCGATACGCCGTTCCCAACGTTTCTTCCATTGTTGGAATGCTTCCTGGAACGCACTTTCTGTGATCGCGCGCAGTTCTCGTCACATTTTCGTGAATCTCCTCTATGGTTTGGAAACGACGTCCTTTCAAAGTGGTTTTAAGTTTGGGAAACAGGAAAAAGTCTGCTGGGGCTAAGTCCAGAGAATAGGGTGGATGGGGCACAATGGATATCTGATGTTTTGCCAGAAAACTGCGGATGAGGAGCGACGCGTGAGCCGGCGCATTGTCGTGGTGCAACATCCAAGTGTGGTTTTTCCACAATTCAGGCCTCTTCCTGCACACAGCATCTCTCAAACGCGCTAAAAAGTTCTGGTACAACTGTTTGTTTACCGTCTGATCACGTGGTACAAATTCATGATGGACAATGCCTTTGCAATCAAAAAACACAGCCAACATCACCTTGATCTTTGTCCGACTCATCCATGCTTTTTTTGGTCGAGGAGACCCTTTTCCCATCCACTGCGACGATTGCATCTTGGTTTCAACATCATAGCCATAAACCCACGTCTCATCTCCTGTTATGATGTTCTTAAGGAAGTTTTCATTACTACTTGCATTGGCAAGCAGTTCCTGACTGATATCAACACGGTTCTCTTTCTGATCGTCAGTCAAAAAACGCGGCACGAATTTTGCACTGGCACAACGCATCTGAAGTTTTTCAGTCAAAATTTGATGGCAAGATCCTATGCTGATGCCCACTTCGTCAGCAACTTCTCGGACAGTTAAACGACGATTTCCACGAATCACAGCACGAACTCTCTTGACATGGTCGTCGTCTGTTGATGTGGAAGGTCGTCCAGACCTGGGATCTTCACCGACCTACATTCTGCCCTCTTTAAAACGCTTAAACCACTCGTAGCACTGCGTTTGGCTCATACAGTCCTCCTTGTATGCTTGGTTAAGCAATTGAAATGTCTCTGTAAAATTTTTACCAAGTTTGCAGCAAAATTTCACACACATACGTTGTTCTTCAAGCTCTTTCATTGTCACTTTGTCACTAATCCGATGAACAGCTTGTGCACATGCTCAGTTCAGCGGATGTAGCTCGATGACTAATGCTCATAGTGAAACGGGGCAAATGGCAGTTTGTTGTCAAAACCTGCCGCTAGGTGCACTCAGTAGCCGCAGCGCTCCCTCTGTGCTGGTTGGCGCGCTATTTAAAAAGTTCGGTCTTTTTTTGAACATGCCTCGTAGTGTGCCATTCTCTTATGCAGCCATGTTAGGATATGGTAGTGTGGGCAAAATAGCCTTATCTGACAGTGGTCAGATACAGGAGCGAACGTGTTAGATGAGGGATGTGTTACAAAGGTATGAATTTGAATTACTTTTGTATTTGGTTTTTTAAAAATAAAATTCTCTCATAGTGATTACTGTGGAATTGGAACACCTTATTTCTAGCCTAGAACAGTAATGAAACATATCTAACATGAACAAAGCCATAATAAGTGTCTTCTTTGGAAATTATTTGAAGTCTTCATCAGTTAGAAATGAAGATTTACATGAAGTTGTTCAATGCTCCAGGTGTAAATACATGAAGCTCTTCTTGCAGAACTTGTAAAACTAGCTACTGGACTGCATGGCCCTTGCCTTTCCTCTCAGAATATGATGATCGTTGTTCTCAGAAGTCTGGCAGCTATGAACAAATTGTTTAAAAACATTACATGAACTGCCACCAGGTTGTTAATGTGCTTTTGTCTCCGTCTTGTTTCATTATCATCAAACCTCTGATGGCATAAAAAATAAATATTTTTGACACATTACCATAACAGAACTGCTCAGTGCCTGTTCCACCTGTATTCCAAAGATTATTCCTGTTCAGAACGTTTGAAAATGTTACTCTGTGACAGATCTTCTATTTTATTATGAGACTTACCTTGATAATGGTTTTTAGCAGTGCCTTTTGGTGATTGCCAGCATGATTTCGCTTGTGAATATGTCATTCACATATCCAGAGTTAGACTTTTGTTTTTTCATTGTTGCCTGGTCAGTGGTTTGAGTACAAGACTTTCTAGGTCATTAATGCATTTTATGACATGAGAATTATTGCTGGGAACTAATGAGATCAGAACCATTTCAGGATTTAGTTTAGAAGTAAACACATGTGATTCTGATAATTATCAGCTTGGTATAGGTTTTCAGGTTTTCATGGCAGTTGTCAATTGGTTAGTGTTGTTCTTTTGGTTTCTGTGCTGTGTAGTAGGTAATTGTTCAAATGCTTTAGATGAGTGTGCTGCCTCAATTTTCAGGGCAACTGATTCTGGTTCACATGGATGCTGAAGTGGCTGGGAAGAAAGGAACATGTTAGTTATGTAGGAAAGTTGCAGGAAATCTGGCTGATCAGAGCAATGAGAGGAGGAGAAGCACAGGGCTTGTACCAAGCCGACAGGAGGGGGTTCCAAGAATGGCCCTTTTTAAGACTCTACAGTGGGGGTGTGCAGGTAGACAGCTGTGAATGATGAGCTTGTTAATGACCCTGGTCAGGGCCTACTGTGGGAAACGAGTAGGTTGGCTGAAGTATGTGGTGGATGACCTTCATGTGGGTCTGGTTTTCCCTTGGAGACAGCCTGTTGTATTTTTGCTTTAAACGGGTGGATTAAGCGCTTTTGGAGCTCTACTTAGAGGAAGACTGTCCTGCTGATTATGTTGTTGGGGTGCAGTTGGATCTCTCCTTCCCTTACAGGCCAGTCTGTGTGCTTAGATTTTCTGACAAGGATTCTTAGCATGATTTTTTGCCATGTCAGTGTTGTATTAGGCCACTGCTGGCTTCTTCAGTTAGTGTATTCAGATGTGGTGGTGGTGGTGGTGGTGGTGGTGGTGGTCGTGGTGTCCCTTGATTCTGGTCTTGATGATTTGACTGCTTTGTCCAGTGTACACTTCGTCACACCTGTAAGGGATGCTATATATGGATATGCCTGGCAATTTTGACACATTCTTGAATACGGCACAGCAGTATTGTTACAAGCACAACTGGTAGATTAACAGAAGTGTTCCATAAATACTGATTGCACCTTGCTACATTTTGCTGTTTTCACCTTTTTTGAGCTCACCTCTTCACTTGCAGCATGGGTATTGTCTCATATTTCAAGTTAACACTGAAATGATGAGGACATGAGCTACTTTTTTTTTTTTTGAGGCTAAGCCACCTCATTTATAATGTGTGGCTTTTCTTTGAACTGACAGCAGCATATGTTTTATGCCTCTCTTTGTTGTAATAGACATGTTCATCATGTGTTCAGTATACAGATTTTGCATACAACATGCATACAATGATTGAAATTAAAAATGGTTGTAGTCGCCACACACACTCAGTTAAACCCTGCTTCTTTATCTTGTTGATTACACACATGCTATAAATGCCTGTGTGTGGAACTACATGGCAGCGTATTTGGAATGCAGTGCTGTTTCCTGCCACACTTCCCACTGATTAAGGGTGAGTTCCTTATATGCATCTCTGATGTGCGGTGGAAATGACCTTGGAGATTAAGCTCTATGCAAGAGTTTGATTTTATCACTCTTTGTTGGCAACATATTGAGCAAACGACAACTTGAGGAGACTGTTCTGAGATTTTGATGTGAAAAATGTTCAAAAATGGTCAAAATTACATCATGAACTTTTCCTGCTTACACAGAAAATTTTTTAAGGGGGAAGCATATTAGAAGAGCGTTGTATGTGTTAATCTGATGTGAAAGCTTTCATACCAAAGTGTTGAGGCATTTGCAGTGGATTTCAATGTACATTTGTTAAGTGTGCTGAGTCCCAACTGCCAGCATTTCTGTGGTGAATTAGCACTGCCAGCAATCAATTGCAGCCTTCACTGTCTTCTTCAGAATTAAGTTATTCCTCAGTGACTGTTTTGTTTTATTGTCCCCAGTGTTTTCTTCATCTGAATCCTCATTGCTAACATCTGATCGGGGGTCAGTCAATACCTGAAATTCATTTTTACTTGTCATAGTGAGAAAGGAGAAGCTCCAGAATCATGTATGGAAATAGTTGGCCCGAAAATCTACCATACAGAAATGTAACGTCTTCAGCATGTTTTGCTGTCAGTTTTACCCACCTGATTGAGAAAGTGTTGCCAGTACTGGTAGGTGATCTGTGACATGCTGCTTGTTTTGATGGTATCTGTCAATAGTGATGCATAAGTGGACCCAACCAAGAGAAATGTTTTTTAATGTGAGTGGGTTTCCAATGTGGGAAATAGCAGGCTCACTCAGATACCTTTCAGACTCTTCATTTGGCAGTGTCTTCTGAAAGACTTGCTTCCCATGTAAGTTCTTCAAAATAGACCATAAACATGACACTTGTAGTGCTGGCTGGGGCTGAGGTTCAGACTCCCTCTCTGCAGCTGGTCATGAGGTTACAGTTGTCAATGCATAAGATATTTCATGCTCAGTCAGTAACACTGCTTTAAACCTGCGATATAAAATAATGGCAGGTATGTTTCTGTTCACATTTTGAGTCAAGAGAATTGGGAATTACAGTTTGCTGCACAAAGTTGGAAAATATAACTTGACTCTTCTTCTGCTATTGCTGTTTGACATGAGTGCAGATTTCCTTCCATGGAGGAGAGGCATTTCTGCTGTTAAGGTACACAGTGATTCATTTGAATGACGCTCCAAATGAACATTTACAAATTCACAGTTATTTACCATTGAAAAGGAAACCTGGTGCATTCATGCCATGGCAGGTGTGTTCCAAATTTGGGAACAGTGACCTGAAGTCTGCTGTGTTTGCACCATTTTCTTGCAGTCTGTGATAATTTGTGCTCTTTGCTTTAGTCTGTCGTTCCACATGGTACGCAGCAGAATGTCTGCGATTGAGCAGCATTTTTCTTGTATGCTTATACTAGGTTACAGGATTGTTAAAATTTTGTTTGGTATCAGAACATGTTTTGTTATTTGATCGCCATTGAACAGTGTTATCAAGACGATGGTCCAAAAATGGGAAGCTAAAAGAACCCTGCAGACTCAGCAGAGAGGAGACTGGCTTTCAGTGCTGGTAACATGGTGCAGCATGTGTGGCAGCAGTTTCTGACTTTATACCTGAAAAGTCGTCATCTTGCCTGTTGCAGGAGACTGGCAAGTCGCATTCATTGTCTCAGTGTCACAAGGAAAGAAGGTGCTTACCAATACCATATTACTGTTATGCACAAACTCCCAACTCATGACATGCAAACAGGAGTTGCCTGCTGCCAGTTGTTTCAAACATTTGTTGCCCAAAATTCAAACATCTTATTTATGTTGTGGGTTTTAGGTGAAGCTTGGTTTCATTTGTCAGGATACATAATTTCATGTGTGTTTGTTGCTGCAGATCCTCATGGGATTCATGGAGAGCCCTTCTGTGTACAGAAAGTGGAGGTGCCTTATGCTGTGTTACGTACCTGCATAATTGGCCCCATTTTCTCTGACACATCCTTCAGCAGTGATTGTTTCCTTGATGTCTTCCAAGAATTTGTGTGTCAGTTTAGATGACTGATAGCTGATACTTGCTTTTCGTGAAGGTAGTGTGACATTGCTGGGCTTTGGAAGGAAGCAGGAGTTTCTTGTGGGATAAAATTATCTTCAAATGACTTTGGTTGGTTTCCTTCATCTGCAGACATGACTGCCAGACTTTTTCCTGTTGATTCTAAACATTGCTTGATGGTGACCATAACAGACACTTTACCAGTGACATCACTGCAGTTCCTCTTGCAATGCCACCTGCGATGTTCGTAAACCTGGTATTTCGTCTCCAGCTGAGTGAGACACTGCTTTCAGTATCTCCTGTAAGCCAGGCCTCCACATTTACCCGTGTGTATGTATACTCACCAAGTTTTGCTTTCATGGTTTATAATTATTAATTTGGAATTCTGTCTGAGGGAATAATCATGTAGGTCAGTTTCCTTGTAACCTCATCAGTAGTTTTGAACACCTGAACTGGTCCAGATGCCGGCTTCCATTACCCATGCTGAAACAATCCAGTGAGCTTGGAGTCAGATGGCCTGTTGTGATGGATGAAGAAACAAATGGATAATGATTTTAAGTTAGCAAGTATGGGTAGCAGAGTCTTCTGCTCTTAAGATGGAGGCAGCAGGTCCATCTGAAATGTTGGTGACTAATTACCGGACTGCATGGTGTCACAGAGGACACAAATCTTCATAGCCACCACTGTGGGAACCTCAGATCTCACATAGTTATCTGTAAGTTCTTGAAGTTCAAGACTGAAGAATTAGTGTTTGAATTGCAATCAGTTTTTTTCACAGTTCAACCTCAGAATTCACTACTTGCACATGTAATATTTTTAATGTTCTCTGATGTTTATTTGTACAGATTTTGAAGAAAGCTATTTATACTGCTATGGATGGCAATCTTCAGCGTCGATACACTATGCAAAGGCTCCATATCTACCCTGATGATAACATCCCTGAAAAAATCAAGCAGAATATAACAAATCAGATCAGGCCTTTGCGTCCGGTACCAAAGCGACTTGACCATTATGCTCCTGAAGAGGTTGAACAGTTTCCAAAGGTTATGGACTGGCCAAAAGATTATATCCTACGTTGACTTTCATTTGAGCAGATTTGCTGTGAAGTTGTTTTACTCAAGTCAGTTTACTGTTCAGTAGTAGAAGTGGGAGGTGATGAATTTTGATGGTTTTCATATCAAAATCTGTACTCCTGTGTGAGATAGTGCTGTTATGTAAGTGCTTAATTGTTCTCTATTTTTGTAGTGGTAGTTTGTGGAAATCATGTACGTGGATAAGATTGAACATGAGGATGTGAATTTGATTCATAATTCATTTCCTATGAGTCCTTTTACACCATCCCTTTAAAGGGTTACCTGTGTGAATAGAAGTTAAATTCTGGTGAAGTTCCTTAATTTCATAGTTACAGAAAAGAAACGTGCTGATGCTAGTGGCTGTGTGATCACAGATGTGTATAGTTTTGTACTGCTTGAAGACAGAGATCACAATACTGAATGGTGCTTCTGAGTTGTGTTTCTGCAGTTTTTATGTGTTTGTGTTGGGGCCTGCAGTGAACAAGGCCCAGCACAACAACACACAATCTTATTCTTTTGACGTGCCACACTGCTGAACTGCCCTTTGTCTGTGGGCCTCACACTGTGATATTCACAAGTAATAACCAAGTTTTTATTTGTTTTTCTTAGTAGGAACATCAGACTTACTTTATAGGGATAGTTGAATGGAAGTTTTGAAATATTTATTCTATAGGAATTCATTTCTGAAAAAGGTAAAATTTAACGTACATACAAATTAGGCTGTTTATATGTAATTAAAACGTAACAACTAATGTAGTCATTCTGCCTGCATTTAAGATGCCACACATTTAAAGTCAAGTGCAATACATGGGGTCAGTCAAAGAATTTACTTCAGCCAATTGTGTTGTGCAGATCTGTTTAGTTTTATCAGTGAGAAAGCTTCCAAACAAGCTTGCACAACAGTGACTTTTCACTGCAGATCTTGCAGTTTGTCTTCGGGAAGACACATATGAAATATAAGGAAATCGCCTTCTTTGAATTTAGGCTCAGGTTTGTCACTGCATTGTGGGTCGCTTAGTGTGAGGTGTGATGTAGATTTGTTGTCTTCGTATGATGTTTCAGAATGGGTAACATCGGTAACTGTACCCACAAGCTTAGATGGTTCTAAATTTGGATTGTGAAGACTACATAATAATTTCTGAATGAAATCTGATCCCTTCTATGAACTTCCTTTGAGTGGAGATCCTTAAAATACTTCAAAGTCAGATATTACGTTATGTGAAAACAGACACATTTATGCAGTTGAATGAATGACTGTTGGCTGATTAGGAGCGAGTGGGTAGTAAGTACACTATATCAGAAAATGGGGTTTCAGCATCTTTTCAGATGTTGACTACCTTCCTTTGTATCGTCATGCAGTTTAGAGTGATGGTTTCAAACTTTGCCATACAAGTTGCACAATGAAGCGTCTGTGATACAGCAAATGAACATTTTTGTAATAAAAATCACTTTCAGTAAAGGGCCTTCATGATTTGATGTCTGGGTGGGATAGTTCAGATTTCACTTCATCAGCTTGCTCTGAAGAATCAGAATATTTTTAACATATTTTGTTGGACTTCCAGTGCCTGAACCATAACAGGTCTTTTTTGTTTCTTGAATTCTCCAAATACTTGTGGTTGGAATCCGAGTGTTGAGCGTTGAAATGTGTTAAGTTGTACGCTTTTACACATGCTTCATTTACATATCACATGTGATGCTGCCTTCATTCTAAACAAGATATTTCTCTGTTCAGTGCTGTTGAAATTCTGTGGCCTTCTTTCAAGTTAATTTTGCCTGTTTTGCTTGTGCTGTATTTTTCTATACTGCAGTTACAACATTGCCGGTGGATGCCAACACAAAACAAACCTTTTTACTGTTGTTTTGGACGTATTTTTTATATTTCTAACAGACCTGAATGTGATGACATGTTAGGTTCATTTACTTTATCCAGTTTCATTAGTGTATCAAATCGGTTACTTAGTTTAATTTCATGTAATGTCTTTTATGCTTGAGGCACGTCTAGTAAATGTAATTAAGATACAGATTTTATGATAAGAGTCAACAGAAGACATCATTTGGGGGCATTATAATGAGACTCAACAATATGGTCACCAGTTTCCAAAGAATGCTTTCGTAAATCTGCTTAAAGGAAATAAATTGGTTTAATTGTGTGTTGTATTTGCAGAGTTATGTAGTTGGAGGTTGTATCCAAAATGCAGTTCCTTATGCTATGGTCATGTGGCTGTTATTGAGTCTAATGTCTTCAGATTCTTCAAATTTCTTCCATTTGTGACTGACTTTACAGTTTTTGAGAAACAGAGTTTTTCTGCTACACTCTTCATAAAGAACTGTAGAAAGAGTTGGGTACTGTTGATTTTCGGTTAAACAAACGTTGTAGTCTTACTAACAGTTTTAAGTGGGGAGAAAACCCATTAAACTATAAAGAGTTTTTAGAGGTCAGTGTTTGAGAAATGCTGGTAAAAGGTTTAATGACCCTTTAAAATATTCACCGAAAGATTAAAAATTACTGACACTTGAGAGATTTTGTAATTAAAAGGAAGTTTCTTTGAGCATAGTGGCTATTCAGTTGAGAGTAATAACTTACTGCAAGTCCATAAATTTTAAGATCGTTGGTTTTTCAGAGACACTTTTTTCCTCTTTCATTCTGAATTTATTATTAATATATTAATTGGTGATGTGAGAATTGAACTGTTGTTTGGGGGCAGTGTACTGGGGAAACTATTTGGTGGATTTTGATGTCTTTAACAGCACTTCATATTAAGTGTATAGCCTGTAAAATCTGATGAGAGATTGATGGAAGAGAGATTAAGTAACATAGGAATGTGTCAGAGTTTGCACTCTTCACCGTGAAAGTCATTATCCTTTATCCAACCATGTTGGTGTGCAAATTTTAGCACATGGTTTGTAAAAATTATGAGTATTATTTGAACAAAAAAAAAAGATTGAATTGTGAAATAAATGGCTATTTATGGAAAATGAAACAGATTATGTTGCATGTGTGAAAAATTCAGTGTATTTCCTTGTTGCCTAATATATAAAATGAATTTTGGGGGTGTTTTTTTTTACCCATGTTCATGTATGCACACACAGGTCTTTTAAAGCTTTAATCAAGGATTAAAGTAGACAGAGAACAGGAGAGACAATGTTTTGTTTAGAAGACATGTAAGAGGCCACTTTGTAGACCTAAACATACTGGAGCACAACAGTGAAGCAGATTTTTCTGTAGTATGTGAACTGATTTGAGTTTGACCAGAAGTGAGAGAAATAGCACGCTTTTGTGGTGATGGCAGTTAAGCATTATTTCCTAACAGATGGGTATTTCTTGATCAGGAGCTAACTGATGAAGGAAGCAACAGTTGAATCAGAGCCTCAATGTGGAATTAAGATGTATGAGACTCTGGGTTCTACCAGTGCATAGTGTGTTAGGTATTTTGTGTGAACTTGCTGCCTCCATTTTCTAGGCACAAATCTTGTACAAGTATACATTTACGCATATTAGGTGGGGTATCTTTTAGGATTTTGAAACATTAGATTCTGTGTAGAGTAATGTTACTCATGCCATTGTGTGTGTATCATGTCATCATGCATATTTCATGTTACGGTGATTATAGATTCTTCACTGCATTGTGTGGGTGAAAGTACCTTATATTGAAAGTTGCTTATGAAAAAAGTTCAAAACTGGATGCCACTTGTAACTGTATCTACTTCAGCTTCAAGCAAGTTTGCATTGTTGTTAGGTCTATTTATTTTATTTATAGTTGATAACAGATGATTGGAGCTGGGTTAGCATGATTAGTGTACTGACTCAGGTGCAGGCTTGACAACCATGGAAATGTTCTATCCCTGCAGGGGCAAGGGACTTTTCTTTTCTACGTGTCACTAAATATTTCAGGCAATTCGGCTGTTACATGGATGCTATTTTATACCACAGTCTTGCTAAACTTTTTCACATAAGATGACATCTTCAGGTGACTGTTCTAGTACAAAGTACCATAGTTGATTTGCAGGATGTGTTCTTAAGTTAAAAAAAAGAAATTGATAAGACAAGTAACAACAACAACAACAACAACAACAACAACAACAACAACAACAACAATAATAAATTAGGAAATATTCGAAGAGCATAACACAGTTGGCGCGTTAGTTCTTTTATTGTTCCTAGGTATTCGTGAATACTTCCCAGAAGAGCACAGTATTTTAACGCACTATAAGATTGCTTCGTATCTAGCAGTGTTTACAAATTGTCATCGAGACATCATATGAGGAGCAATTTACAGTAGATATCTCTTAAACTTAGATACTCTACGCTTACAATCCATCTTACCTGATATTCAACAGTTTCTTCAGCCTGTGGTCATACCTAAGAGAGAATACAGGCTACCTTAGTGGTCTGTGCACGTACCTCACAGAGGACACAGTCTCAGTTGTGAACATAACATAATCCAAGTGACGGTTTAGTTTGTTAATTATTGTTTTATTATTCATGGTCTGTCGCCGTCTTTTACTAAGTGCAAGAACACAATATGCATTGCAGCTACAGTGGTTTGTAATACAATATTCACCTGAAGATGGTATTTTAAGCTGAAACATGTGGTGTATTTGTAGTAGGAAATAATATCCACATGATAGCTGTATCGACGACAACATTTAGTGACAGCTGGGTACTACAACATGATGCTGGTACAATATCCTTTGCTACAAAACGTCCGGCTTCATTCTGTGGCCTACCCAGCGCCCTGCCTCGTGTGCTTTCTTGGATGTCAAAGCAATCGGGGCATGAAGCTGATCACTGACCTCTGTTTAGTGCCGAGGTTAAGCATGGTTGGAACTATACCTCCATTCCCCATATGTCTCCCTGGCGTTCACAGGGACAACTTTACCGTTACTTTATAACATATACGAGTACATGCAGTTCCGGGTTACATTGTGTGCGACTTACGTAAACAGTCTTATTAATTATTAATATAATTAGTATATAATATATTAATGTTGATTATGAATACTGTAGTCATTAGATGTATTTTGCTTTGCGGGTTTCATATAAAAACCCCGATAGAAATGCCATTTTAAACGTATACATTGACGTAAAACCGCACATAACGGACAAGGTGTGATCAATAAGTGGGTGTGCGGTCAATTCCGACTCACGTATATTTCGGGTTACATGAACGTTTCAGGAACGGAACCCTACGTAAGTCGGAAACTGTCCTTACATTAATAAAATTAGGTTACATAGCCAGGTTCTTTCACCATATAAAATTCAAGATGCTTGTGTGTTGTTGGCACCCGTAAAAATATGTCACATGCAGGGGCGTTTGTAAACAAAACTCTACATGGAAAGGTACCTTTACGAAGGGAACACGCATTGTGTGACTTACGCGATCCGACAGCGAATTGCGCAAGGGCGGTGCGATAGTCCATGTGTGCAACTCACCTCGGAAGCCTTGGTTCTAGCCCACGTAGTCCACGTGGGATGTGTGGTGTTGTGCTGTCAGTTGTAAGTCCATTCGTTCATTTCTCTAGCATCACCGCTGTAAGTTTAGATATCGAAAACCTCGCTAAAGAAAGAACTGAAGTGCGCATGTAAAGTGTACATCGTACACTGACTGATACTTGTGCGTGGGATCCTTCCCGCGTTACATGGCGCTTGTGAAAGTACGTGGCATGCCATGACGTGTGTAAAGAATGATTCTACATTGAAAGGCGGCGATACAAAGGGTCAGCACATTATATGGCTCTTCCAACACTGCATTGCGCTAGGCCTTTGCCATAGCCCGTGTTGACTTCTCAATATTAAAGTCATGGTTCGATCCCACACCGCAGTGTAATATTTGACGTGGAAAGGGTGGCTGTGGGACGGGGTTTTCTCCGCATTCTTCGGATTTCCCGGTCAGTTGTCGAGAATCTAGCGATCCTGTCAGTATCTAGACTCTAGGCACGGAAAACTTCGAAAAACTGAATTGCTCTTGTAAAGTACACGGAACGTTGCTTGTGAGAAAGGTTATTCCTACATTTCATGTCGCTTGTAAAAACGAAAGTTCCCAGATCGTTTGACGCCTGTAAAAGGGGATCGTACATTGAACGACACCGGTAAAAACGACCCCATATTTAGTTGCTCTTGTATCGTATAGCATACACTGAATGGCGCTGGTGAGTCATATCCCTTTTTGCATTGAATGATGTTTGTTGGAGAAGATGCTTCGTTGAATTGTGCCGGTAAACAAAAGCCCTGCATTGGCTGGTGCTTGTAGGAAAAGGCGGTAAATTTAATTCTGCCGGCAAGCAAAAGCTCGGCATTGAATAGCGCTTGCATTCGTACCAGTTTGCACGTCCACAATATTCTTCTGACCGCAGTGAAAAGTGGCCAGGCTTTCAGCAGCAATCTTCTTAGTGCGTTTCACGAAAACTGGTTAGTTAGTGTCTGAAGTTTTGCTCTGTTCGGTAGGTTCCAGGATTTAATTTCCTCAGTCCTGGAATTGTCACGAGTCTCTGCGTGCACATTCCGGAATTTTAAGCCTACTTTGAAATACGCCACGGCTTCTTCCCATTAAGTACCTATACCGTTCAGCATTCTAGCCATGCCGCTTTTACGCGCGTTCGCATATTCGCGAAAAGCGCCTATGTGCTTTGTTATGTTTGTCAGTCTGTCCGCACGTATCAGCGCGGCTCCCAGTGGACGATTTTTGGTGAATTTTGATATTTGGGACTTTTATGAAAATCTGGGGAAAAATATTGGGAACTTTACACGGAGACATTGTTGCCAGCGACATTCAATCGCCATAAAAGCTCTGATTTCGATTGCAATGGTATCAGGCTGTTAGGATAGGCGAGTAGGTATGAACATTGCTCGAACGCGCTGTAGTGTTACGTGATACGTACGTACATTGCCTATCTTTTTAGATACTTTTCTTGCGTGTAATCATATATGTATGGATCGCCGGTTTACCATGCAGTCTTTGTGTCTGTGTGCTCACCACTTTCGGGATTTACGCAAATTGGCTCTTATTTACTACAGCTTGACAAATTTTACGTATCTTGTATCGCGAACACCGTGTGGAAGTCTTTGTTGGTCAACTGCTTTCACTAAATTGCTCCTTCAACAACGTTCCGAATTAAACACAAGGAAGTAGTAGAAGCAGCCCTGTTTTTTGATTTGTGTGAAGTACCTCACTGGAATAACATGAAGACCTGGAAGTCGAAGATGTGTAGGGTTGTTGCTTCTTATTTTTTTCTGTCCGTCACTTAGCGCTCGATGGGCAGTGTAATGAAGTGGCAAGTAAGTGAACTACATAGCAGGATATGCAGTATTATGCGCATGGCTTCGGAGTAGTAGCGCCTCATAGCTGCCGTGCTGTAAACCGTGTGCGCGGTTACTCGTGGGGATGGCATGTATGCAGAACGCCATAGGCAGGCGGCCTGTGCAGTTAGCGGCACGTTTTTTGAGGGATATTTGAATCAGCCAACGGCCACTCAGCATTCAAGCTCGTCACTGGATAGTGCTGATTTATTTAAAGTGTTTTACTATTCTCAGTGTTTGATGAATGGAGAATGGAGCTTTGTGTATGTGTGTGAGCGAGAACTGACGTTATTTACAGAAATTTGGTAGCCAGTATGACATGAATTTGGATTACCAGTTGTGTAACAGTCATAACATTCTGACATTCACTTTTTTCGTTGCGGTGTTTGTGGCTTGATTCTTCAGTTGCAGCTAATTTCTTTTACGAAGTTCTACAGCTAATAGATGCTGGTATAATGTCGGTACTAGGCATATATTAGTGCAGTTGGTGGCTTTTTTTTTATTATGATTTCGTAACACGAATTTGACGGGAAGGCGGTATCAGGACGTAAAAAGCATCTTCTGCATCAACTAGAGGCCAGTAATACGAATTTAACTGCGTTGTAGAGACCACATTGGTGTAGTTTATTGACCACTCAGCACTGTGGTAACTGTTTTGAAGTTACAAAATGCAGGCCACTCTGTTGAATAAGTAGTAGTGTGTGTTGAAGGTACTGAAGTTTATGCACATAAAGTGACTACGGAATTGTCTATAAAGACCATGAAATCGATAACATATGTGAGGTTCCTAAATTATTAACTTCCGACTTGAAAAATACCGTAAGAAGAATGTCCCGCTCCATGTTGCGATGGTTGATACGACTTATTTTCCATCTTTATCTTTGTGGTAAGTAACAAAGCACGTATAAATGCTGCTTCCTGTTTAAAAATTATTAGTGGGTATTTAATTTATTATTGTGATCAGGTTTCAGTCTTAGCAGACACTGCTTTCTTAGCTGCAATACGATAGTTGCTTATATCAGAGACTGTTCTTATAAGGTGGAACCAAAGATTGTAACTGACATAATTACGTGCCTTAATGATGCAAGTTCCACATCGCTAAAAACTCTGTAAGAATGCTAATCTGCCTTGAGTTTTATTGTTTGTGGTCGATTTAATACGCTTGTTTTCGTAAAAACATTCTAGTGCTTTGGACTTTAGTATTCATGTTACTGTGCACGAATATTTGTGCTTTTGTTTCTTACTTCTTGTTTTCTTTATATGACGCAGCCTATTATTACGATGACATGTGGTTGGTAAAAGTATAAAATTAATCATTATATACAACCATAAACGTGATATCATACACTAACTGCGGTCCAAGTTACAGGCTTCGGGCGTAGAATGGTAACTGACTGTTGGCATGTAGCCTAACGAAGTGGTGACAGATAACTGTCCGCTTCAGCTGGCACCGGTGCGTACTGTGACGTACGTACCTTTAAAACGGACATGCTGAATTCTTTGTAATTGAATGCTGCTGAATGTTTTACTTAAATTACTGGAATGTGACTGTCTGTTTGTTCGAACGGTATGGGTGTTTAACATTACATGACATATGTAAAGTTCTCCATTATCTGACAAGAAGAAAGTGTAGCAGAAGAAAAAAGCAAGTAACGGGAGGGTGAAGAAAACGGCAAAATGAGCTTCATAATTTGTTGTACCACAAAATATTTTGGGTAGGATGAAACGAAGGGGGATGAGATGAATAGAGCATGTAGTAGGCGTGGGAGAGATGAGAAATGCATACAAAATTTTAGTTGGAAAACCTGAAAGACACCACTTTGAAGTCATCGGTGTATGTGAGATGATAATATTAAAATTGATCGCAAATATGATACGAAGGCGTTGACTACATTCGTCTGCCTGATAACGGGATCGAGTTGCGGGTTTCTAGTGAACTTGGTATTTAAATCTAGGTTCCAAAGAAGGCATAGAATTTCTTCGCCATCCGAGCAGCTGCTGTGGTCTAAAGAAAGACTGTACTCCATGGAGTTCAACTGGTACAGGGAACTGTTGGTTATTCGTGTGATTCTGAGGTATCTGTGTTATAACATGGCACTACACTTTTCTAAACTACTGCATTTCATTTGTTTTATAATTAATATAAACACGTGTTATTAATTAGTGAATATAAATTCATGTGTTGCCCCATATTGTAGTGCCGCGAACTGTGGATCAAGCTCCAGAACTAAATACTCCTTATAATTAACTAAGAACTAGTCTGGACTGTAAGTGCAACTGAATTCTAGCTGGAGATGCCAAGATTGTAAAGTATACTGACGATAGTATATTGCAATAAACGTGACAAACATTATGGACGTTGTATATGTCGAGGCTCCTCAAAAACATAACGATTCAGAGACTGGACCTGCCTCCCTCTTTAGGTGGGGAGGGGAGACGGGGATCCTAATCTGTTGGGGCCATTAGAAGGAGCTTGCCGCTGTCCAGTCCGGTGGTGGAGGCTACATTGCTCTTTTTAATGGGGCCAACAATGTAGGAACCCCATTTGCCTTCAATACCTGAAGAACGAGACGGATGCATTCCCTGAAATGCTTATAATGAACCTAAACGATGGAAGAGAGAGATAGAGACAGACTGTGTTACATAACGATGTTGCGAATGCTAAAGACTATATAGTATTTGTGGAAGCTGGATGAATGAGTGTGGAGCTTTAGTGGGATGATACTGATGCGGGCGAACCGAAGCACTGGGAGAAAAACCTGTCCCAATGCCATTTTGTCCATCAAAAATCCCATTTGGGACTGGCCTGGGATTGAATCCCGGCTTCTGTGATGAGACGCCGACGACTAACCGCCTGAACCACGGTATGACTTGTAGACAAGGGACAGTCTCCAAAACACCAGTCACGTTCATCATGCTAACGGCTGTGTGCCTAATGATGTCGGTATACGGGGGTGTGTGGCAGGACATGACGCCTCCTTTAAGTGGTATGTTATGTTTTTATACGTTAAGAAAAGAGGATTTCTGTATGTGTATAAAACTGGGAAATCTACGCAATTCGAATGTGTTAGAATAGTGCCGGAACTTGGAGTAGTCCTGTTTCGATCTCGCACAGACATCATGAACGGCTGCTGTGGCTGGCTACTTACCGTTCATATGTGACGTATTTCTGAACAACTTTGTATCTTCTTTCGAATTTTGCCTCTCAGCCAGCAGCTTACTGTCTTGAATAAGTCTGTAACCTGCTGCGGGACACGAATCGATTTGTTGGAGAGCAGTTTATCTTCCCTTTGTTTTTACTTACAGTAGTGTTCTGCCGTCAAATTTAGCACACGGCCGGATACAAACAATTGAATGCAGCTGGACTGGTCAAGGTTCGTTTAGTAGTACGTGCATTGACAGTTACATGCTCACTGATTTTCTTTCTGATGCGGGCGGTACTCGTTTGATATTCGTATTCAGATAGTTAAATTGACCGAAATTGTAGCATATATATGTACACACACACACACACACACACACACATATATATATATATATATAAGTTATTGGCTGCATAATAAATATTCCATCCGTAGCATATCTTTGTGACATTTTCTGATAAACCTGTGAGTGTTAGCAAAATGTATTTATATAATTTACGTTAATTTTTTCATGTAAATTTAATCCTTCAAGCGCTAAGATTATCCTGATTACAGTTAAAGATTCAATCCATACCGCACAGTAAACACTCCGTTCCGGTTGTTAAAACCACTCAGTTAATGTTGTGTAGGAAAATAATGGCTGTTCCGAGAACCATAAACATCACAGAATACGCTGTATGAGCAAAACGTAGAATTCTTTATCGTTAAACCGGGACGTACATAAAGTAACCGGCAGGCTCTAGAGGGTTGACTATCAATACCATAAATAAATACCAATGGTGTCGCTATAAGGCGCAGTTCATTCGAAGTTAACCTGGGCAAAATGTAGAATTCTTTATCGTTAAACCTGGAGGCACATAAAGTAACGAGCAGGCTTTAGAGAGTTGAATATCAATACCATAAATAAATACCAGTGGTGTCACTATAAGGCGCAGTTCATTCAAATTTACCTGGTTTATCGTATTGTAATCTTACTGCTTCTCCGACACGTACTGATTATGGTCAGTGGTTTTGCTTTGTTGTTTGCTCGTTCTGTCGTTTTACTTCGCTGTATCGAACTAGGATTATTCGGATATGGTAGGGCGGATGTGACAAGTTATGGCGCATTCTAAATCAGCCCAGGGTTAACCTGGAGGGACCGATGAAAACCACGGAAAACCTTAGGATAGTCAGACGCTAGCTGGGATTAGATATAAGCCAATACACTGCCACGTTGCCACTCCGTTCCTTTCTGATCGTGATTGTAATTAACGAAATGGTGCGGATTAGGGTGGTACAGTAACCTAATTGTGGCTGGAAATTTTGTTCCGTAATTTACGTATGTAATCTGGGGAAAAAAAGAAAATTTCCACTGTGCACGCCATGGTGGCATATGGAGGAACAGAGGTATAGGTCCACTCATTTTTCATCTCGGCAGCAGATGGAGATGAGTTGTCAGCTTCACTCTCCGACCGCTTTACCCCCGGAGAAACAGTCCCCGGTACCTGTTGTGTAGGAGGCTAGCCGTACAAAACTTCAGATCGGATGAACGGGCAGAAGAAAGATGGGCTGTTCTTAACTTACTTCGAAGCTGAGTGTATAACTACTGTCACACAGCATTACCGAAATGTGGGGATGCACCATCTTGCTAGATGGTAGTAACTTGCTCCTTAACCTACAGATGAATGTAATTTTGTAGCATGGCCAAATGGCTACGCCTGCACCTTGCTGTTTGTTGTCGTATTTTAGCTCCCGTGGTGGGTGAATAGATGCGAATTTGGAGAAGAACATTGCATTGCACATGGTCCGATATCTGAATCATACTTTCTGAACTCAACGTTTCCTAACATTATGAAGGTATGCCTGAGGCAATGGGCAATTTCTAACGCAATATTTTTTAATGCATCAACCTTTGTTACAAACCTTTAGAGATCCATTAGTGTTATTATTTTTTTTTTCTGAACAACAATGGATATGTCACTCCTGTGCTTGTGAGGACTTACTCGGTCGTTTACGTAGAAGCATCACACAGAAACTTAACATCTTTCATAATAAATAGGTATTTAGCCAGTGTCAACACACAGGAACATAAACACATGAGAGTAATGTTCTGCTGCATTGACACCACAAAGTTCGGTTTTGCTGCGTTAATCAGCCATGCCATGTCTTTCCGCATGTTGTGGTAGACTGGTGCATTTTGTTTGAGAGAGCTTGTAAAAAGGCACCAGCCTGTGTGTTGGACCATGAATCGTCTGTGGTTAAATATCTTGTGGATTTCTATTCTTCGGAGCGAAGGTTCGCAAGACGCTTGTTCTGTAGTTACTTTGATGTAGTCGGGACACTGTATGATGATTTATGGAGGCAACTTGGTACTGCTAGTGGCTGTGGCGGCGTAGTTTCAAGCTTCCGCTATTTGTGGTCCTACAATACTGGCGATGTTCTTTTTTGTTAGATTGGCAGGCAGACCGTTAAATGAGGGGCCACCTCGTAATTGTAGCGACAGAGGGGTGATATGAAGCAAGTTCTATGCCGCGGAACTACAATTGTTAGAGGCGAACGTACAAAATTTCGTCGCCCGGGCAACCTGGCGCCCGGGATTTGTACACCCCTGTTGATTTACAGTTCTGGTGTAGCTAAGCCACCGGGAACATGCTCACTATTAACGTGGATAATTTGTGACTTCCGGTATTACACAAGGAAACAGATATTATACAGTGTATGTTTTGTTTGTATGTCTGTCTGGGTCCTTGTGTCCCCTTCCCAGATAACTACTGGTGCAGTTGACCAGTTACGTCGAAACTCTGCAAACGTCGTACTTCAAAAATCTATCGTTAGTAATTTAAGCTGCTTCGAATTTTGCAGTTTGCACCTGTGGTAGATTATTCGACGTAGCGTAATTTGATTCGTGGGTTATGTAACGACGTTATATCGATTGTAGTGGTCATTTAGAACCGAATTGTAGAGGTCATTTAGCACCGAATTGTATTGATAGATAAATTACGCGTGTTCCACTGAAAGAGAAGCGATCACGGCCTGTCTAAATACAGATTAGTCCAAAAGCCATTTGACCGACAACATTCATTTTAACGGAAATTACGGTACAGGGTTAGGACAATTTGTAAAACGGTAACACAGCCTTAAGAGTTGTGCGTTGAACATGGAGGATCTCATTTCGAACAGGTTTTGTAAACTCGTTCAGCAATAAAGGTATTTACAACGTATTTTAGAGTCAATTTTACTAATCGGGGCTGACTTTTTGTGTCACGCTTTTCATTTGGTAGGCGTTTAACCTGAAGGATTTGCAGATTATTAGGGTTATCGATTCTCCGCACAAGATTCGACCCGAAGTCCCTCTCCGAATGCAATTCAGATGACGTACCTTTTTGCAAACCCGATAGGTCACTCAATATAATTAATGTCGCGAGATGTCATTATGGACAGACACGCAACTTCTGTTTAGTTCATTCTTGTATGCACTAAAAAGCAACGTGGCGATCGTTCGATATCTCTATTTAATTCTCCGTTTGGGGACTTCAGCTGATGAACCATTGTGAAACTTGCTGAGGTGGGAGGTCGCATACGTGTCTGAAGTCGTGTGAAAACTTTTATGTATTGAAAACTGGAAATGCGTGACTGTTGGAAGCGGTCTGTATATGTGCATGTTTTATTAAGTTACACGATTATTACATATGCGTTACTTGAAAATTGCATGCATAAATAGATACTAATTAGTTAGAGGTAACAAATGTGAGGTATTTCAGATTATCATTACTTTGCGGTTTTTATCTAGAAATGTCCTTACTCCTGTCTTCCTCATTTAGATTTTTATAATTGCAGTAATTCTAATGATAGTCGGGTCAAAACGATAATGTTTGAACCCACTTTCCTATCAGTATGCTAAAAAATTATTCAAATGCAAGTTACGTCCATCTTCAGTTCTCACAGCTACGTAAAACATGCTGTTAACACAGCCTGCTTTCTCTCGGTGCATTTCTGCATTCAGTGTTAAAAATTAATGGGATCAGGTATACTGTCATGCGTGCTACATTCTCTGTCTAAATATTGCATCACAATTTTAGTTGGGAAATCTGAAGGGAATGGGCAGCATGGTTTTGTAGGTCGGGGTAGGAGGATAATATTAAAATCGATCATAAAGAAGTAGGATGTGGGGATGTGGATTGGGTTTAACTGACCCATGACAGGGGATTTGAACCTTCACGGGATCATGAAAGATGGGAGTATCTTGCCTAGATACTGAAGACAAATTCTGCAGCACGGAGTTAGGACTAATTATGTTTTATTACCATTCGACCGGTAGTAGTAGGTGTGTTTGTAGTCGTAATATATGTCACATAAATTTGACATGTCAAGTTGCAGAGATATGTTTATTTTCTTCTTTCTGCTTTCCTAACGAATGAGGTACTCAACCCGTGAGCGATCACAGTACAAAAGCTGCAACACCTATTTGCATATATTGCATGGCAGTAGTTTTGTCCCTGCCTCAGAAGTCCACGCAGCCGCCATGTTGGTACGTGTCGTGCGGTTAGAAAGAACGACTGACATTACACTCATACCGAATTACAGGAAAAATTTTCAATGATTGTAATATCCACGTACGTTATGTAATCAGGAATGTATGGACACACATGTTTGTAAAATGGTCCTGAGGAAACGGATTGTCGTCTTGAGAAGGTTGGTATTTCTGCTTCGCATTAAACATATCCTGGATTTCGGATATCATGAGTGAGGCTACGCCACTTTGTGTTGAAAATGTCGCGCTAGTATCTTGAGGCAACAGGGCATATTTTGTCCCGTCGAGCTGTGCTAGAGAAAGCCAAGCAGTAAACCCGTGTTAGATAAACAAGAAATGGGAATACCGTCCATGAATCTGTGCATGTATGACCATTGTGATCGGTTAGATCAGTTACATGCTAACTGGATTTGGTATTGGTAGGTTGGTAACAGCCAACGACGTCAATGTTGCCAAGAGGTGAATTTTAACTTTCGATGCATGAAAGCTATTCGCACACAGTCCTGTTTTTTAAAATTAAAATTTGATGTAATTTTGAATGGCACCAAATTGAATTTCACTGTCGTTACCTGTTCATGGTATTCAATTACTATAACGCTTGTGTCAGTTCATGCAAATGAATATCGCCTTGGGCGTAAGAGGGCTGGTGCGACGCGACCGGTCGGTATTTTCCTTTTTTTTTACGCTAGTCCTTTCGTGTGGTCTAAATGATAACAATAATGACAAAAGGTGTCTTTCAGCAGTGCTGTATGCATCTATAATGGATAGGGTTAGAGACACGATCTTTGTGCATCAAAGATCGATTGTGGTTCGTTCTGGGTTATTTAACATGTGATCAGCGCCCCTATTTCGTGTTCTGCGGATCACTAGTTGCTTGCTTTTCCGGAGGCAAGATATCATGAATGAGGTGTTTCGTGATTTTCTGTAGTCGTTGCTCTCAAATATTAGAGAATTTTCTCTTAAAATAAGGTCAGACAGAAACGCCTGTCTTTTCAACACGTGAATATAAGCAGTCGATAAGATGTCGTGATATTAACCTTTTAAAGCCTGGCGGTAACTTTACATACCACCAGGTTTAACATTAAAAAATTCTACATGGTGCCCACATTGCGTTTATGTGTTTTGTACGGATCTCAGAACAAACAGCAACTTTTGCCTTGTAACGCATTAAGAGACCGGTCTTTATAACCGAAGTGGAGAGTGTTTACAGCGCGGTACGCACTGAGTCCTTATATAAAAGAGATGCGCTTCGTCTTTAAAGGGTTAAGAAAAGGCTTTATGATTTGTTAGTTAGATTGTTAGACTATTGTAACGTTTCCACATCGACTACGTTCATTGCAAATAAAGTCCTCAGGAAAATATGTGGAGCTAAGACTGATGAAGTGGGGAAGAGGGTTAACATTACCACGGATTTCTTGATTTGTTCATGTCAGCTAGAATTGTTTGCTTAGTGAAATAAATGAGGTTAAGGTCGGATGGGCATGTAACTCGGATGCGCATACAGAATTGTGTTTGGGAAAACTCTTGGAAAGCCCCACTTAGGCGACCGAAACTTACATGGTAGGACAACACTGAAGTAGATCTGGGTGATATTGATTATGATATTGTCCATTGAATTGAATGAAAGCAGGATCGTTTCCAGTGGCGAGCTTTGATATTACGGGCATTGCGTCTTAGGACTTTTGCAGTGTTATGGGCACTGGATATCAGGATTCTTTCACATGGAAATATGAGTATCGTTTTTCCTTACGTAGCGTGTAGTGAGATGGACGTATGTTATCTCCGGAAAAATGGAAACGACTGTTGCAGAATGTTATTGTTTGCATTCTGCGTTCTGCAGGAGGACTGAAGAAAACTAAAATACTGTATTACTATGAGATACGATTCGCAGGTCTCCGGAATACAGATCGGACGCATCAGCGCTGCAGTTGATCTGCTCGATGGCCCAGCCTATGTTTGAACTATTAACCCTTTAAAGACGAAGCGTATCTGTTTTATGTAAGGACTCAGCGCGTACCGCGCTGTAAACACTCTCTACTTCGGTTATAAAAACGAGTCTCTTAATGTTTTATAAGGCAAAAGTTGCTGTTTGTTCTGAGATCCGTACAAAACACATAAACGCAATGTGGGCACCACGTAGAATTTTTTACTGTTAAACCTGGTGGTATGTAAAGTTACTGCTAGGCTTTAAAAGGTTAACATTAGTAATTGTTTTGTTGGGGGTTTCTGCTTAATCCTCCAATTTAACCGTTTAAAGACGAAGCGTAGCTGCTTTATATAAGGACTCTGTGCGTACCGCGCTGTAAACACTCTCCATTTCGGTTATAAAAACTAGTCTCTTAATGTTTTATAAGGCAAAAGTTGCTGTTTGTTCTGAGATCCGTACAAAACACATAAACGCAATGAGGGCATCGCATAGAATTTTTTAATGTTAAACCTGGTGCTACGTAAAGTTACCGCTAGGCTTTAAAAGGTTAATGTAGTACATCCTTCAGTAGCGTTATCTANAGTCTCTTAATGTTTTATAAGGCAAAAGTTGCTGTTTGTTCTGAGATCCGTACAAAACACATAAACGCAATGTGGGCATCGCATAGAATTTTTTAATGTTAAACCTGGTGCTACGTAAAGTTACCGCTAGGCTTTAAAAGGTTAATGTAGTACATCCTTCAGTAGCGTTATCTAAAAAATGCGAGGCAATGCACTGCATTTAACCCGTGGCGGGCTCTTGTAAACACGGCAACGAACCTCTGTGTTTCATCAAAGGCGTGGAATTCGTAGGTGGCGTGGGCGGCTGTTGGCCTCTAAGGAGCCTTCTCCATGTAGTTAGTTAATTGGTATCTGTAATGCTGGCTCATTATGGCTGTCTAGGGGGGTGGGCGACTGGGTTTAAATCCCAGTAGGTTTATTCGAATTCCTGCTGCGTAGACCAAGTCACCGGCAATCCCAATCGAGGCTTTTAGTGGTGATGTTCAGTATTTTCAAAATACTGATATGGTATCTTGAAATAGGCCACGACCGGTTCCATGCTGATGTTATCCACTTATAGATGCTAAGATGGCTCGTTCAGTACATTGTCTAGGCTATAGACTGGTTGACCCAAGGATTTGGGTTTTGATTTCCGGCGGGGTAAGCGAGTTTCTCTTCTCTGCGGCGTCGAGACCAGCTCTGATACCTAGCCAGTCGCCTATCCAGTGGGTACCAAGAGCTCTGCCCCGCGGAGATTAATCAGTCGGAGAGTGAAGCTGACTGCACACCCCCATATAATGTCGAAATCAACAATGCGTGAAGCTATACGTCCACATCCACATGCGTCATAATTTAAGCACCGAGGCAACTTTTATTTTCTTAAAAATAGGTCAACTGGTTTAGAAATTTAGAGAGGTGGGAAACATAAAAAGCATGATGATCTCAAAACCTATTTCTGCCCCTTTTTAGGAAGGGAAGTAAGCGAAAAATATGGTTTATCATATCGGTTTATGTTGGGTATGAGACCTTCTCTCTCACCATAAGGGAAGAACGAGGGTCGTGTTTATGAATAAAGTGCATGGGAGAATATTTGAGACGAAATATTGGGAGGGTGGAGAAAATCATGCAGTGGGGGCTTCGTAACTTGTTTCATCACGAAACAGGCTTTGGCTAGAGTGATGAAGACAAGGAGGGTGGAAAATGTTCTTTGCGACTTGCTATTGTTGATTGGCTGGATGTTGTTTTGTTATGGGCACAAGTGTACTGCTACAGAGCGCATACAGGCACAGGGCCAGCACGGCATTGCATACAGACATGAATAATTCAACTAGTTAGTTGCTCTCTTTTCTTGTAGTGCGTTAAGTAGGCTTATACTGTACACTGGGATAATGTCTGAAGTGGTTTTAGATCTTGTTCAGATTTGTATGTTACGTGTGTTCACTGGGAAGCTCTTTTGTGTAAAACTCCGTTACTAAATCAAGTTCCGGTGAAGAGTTTCGGAGGTGAACCATGCATGAATGCAGGATGATTGACTATCAGATGCGTTGTTCCTTTAACGCTTTAAAGCTCGTTGGTTGCTTGCTGTGCGTTTCACCTGATTTAAGATTAAAAACTGCATTTTACGCATGGAATATACGCCTGCTTGTGTATTTCGTTTGTCACGTAGAGTAAACAGCATTAGCGGACTGGTTTTCTTTAAAGGGGACATATTATTATTCTTTTTGCAACAGAAACCGAAATTTCGACATAATGTAATCGCTGTTGGGGCTGCAAAGGAATAAGGCCTGCATGGCATGCCCTTCTTTCAAAGATAAAGTAACAGGTGGAACGTAACAGAAGATTAAACATTGCTCATTTCAAGGTAGAATGGTGTCAGCTCAGAGGGGCAGATGAGTTATCGTTACAGAACGAGCTAGCGATGGTGGGAATTAATTGTGTTCTGTTGAGACAGTTTTCTTGTAGAACGTTTTTTGACTCCAGGAACATGAACGTATAACATAGCTCTAAGCTTTACGTTTGTCGTCCCAGTGTGTTGTATAATAATGTCGACACAACTACTGAGTGATGTTCTTTATTAGTGTACATTATTTCGCAACATGTTTCGATCAGCCTTGATCATCTTCAGGCCTTTATCAGAATTACAAATTGCATAAATGGAATTGTCTTAATTGTGTTATTAATTTAGATTTCAGTTTTACGTTATTTTTATAGTACATTTTGCTTGCCACATTTCGTTATAATTAATGGTTATAATATGTGCTAAGTTATGTACGTTAAAATACTTAATTAACGTTAAAATTTCTTTTTATAATTGCACCTGTCTGAGGATTTTCTGTTTTGTTGATAGCTGGATTGTGAGATGTTCGGTTGTTTAAAATTACTGTAAAAGGATATTTTACTCCTAAATGAAGTAATAGAGTGCATTATATATTTATGTGTCAAATAGAGCTTGAGAAGTTTGTGACTTGTATATTTTTGCTGACTGTTCAGTAGGAATTTTGGATATTTTGCTGTGTGTTCAATCCGTAATAACAGAAACCTTCTCGTTAGAACATGGATTAAGGTGCGAAAAGAATTATTATATTTCGTCCGTGTTGGTATTGTCACAGAAAACATTTGTCAAGGACTAATGTAGTTAGTGAATATTACAGGTTTTACTTAAGCTCTCTTCAATAAGTAGTTTTATTGGAATTGCATATCGTAAGTCTTTTAATTTATTACATGAAAGGCAACGAAACTTTGGTTCAGTTATGTGACAGACAGGCCGCTCGTGGGTCTAACACCCACGGCGAGCAATCCCAAGATGGAGGATGGTAAAGTGGAGATTTGGGAATGGATCCAGCCGTAGGTGTAGTAAAGAAGTGGATAGTAAGACTGTTGACAAAGGAAATGGAGACAAGGATAAACAACAGTCTATCAAAACTCTCCGGGTACTTCGGTTTTCTCCTGTCATGATTTCACCAGTGCCCCACATTCGTATTCATCCATATAGCATCAGCATATAACTTTAGCAAATTGACAGCGTTGCTAAGGGAAACACTAAAATAATGCTGTAGAGATAATTAAACATACTTAAAGAATTACAATGGATTTATGTCCTTTCCTGTTTCTGTGATATCCAAAGAAAAAGAAGAAGAATGACAAGAAGAAGAGCCAGTTCCTTTCACTGGAATTTCTTGATTGTCGCTACCAATAGTGTAATAGTCCTAGGTTTATTTCACGATGTTGTTTCATCTATCTGATTTACGTAACGTCGGCTAGGTGCAAGGTAATACACTGCTTGTCGTGCTTCGATTACCGATAGAGGAAAATTATACACTAAACGTCAAAATTGTCATACATTTCATTCGAACTAGGAAGCTCTAACACACCCAAATATATACAGTGTGCCTTAGCTTTTCGTTAGTGCTTACTGACGTTTTGCTAGTTGCGTGAACGTTGATATAAAGTGGTGCAGCTGGCAAATACTTTGCCAGTAAACCCATGGCCCTACATGTGATGTGTGACTTTTCTTTGTATAGCGTCATCCGTCTTTGCCTTATTCTGTATGCCAAAAACTATCGCGAAGCTGAATATTGGAATAAACAAGTTGGCAAAAGTACCTCTAACAGATTTTGAACGGATGTGGACGTTTGCCGTTTGGAAAAAGAGCACATGTGTGAACAGGACGTATAAGAGAACTAACAGACGTATTTCGTACGCATTTTGCATTCTCGCTTTCTGCATAACCAGAAGAGCAAATTTCTGGCCCTATTAAATAAGTTTATAGTTACTCTGTTTAACAAAGCAAAGTTTACATTTGTCAGTAAACCTTGTAACAGGTGTCTAGAAAGGCACAAACGCTGTCAGAGCAAATCACTATGGTGTATAAGCATTAATCCGAAGTGAAAGGGTATAGGAGTTCTGCGAGGATTGGAGTTTCCCAGAAATAGAATTAAACCGGTGTAACACATTGTACAAACCTCCTAACTTCCTGTACGCCTGTTACTAACAGAACTGCAAATGGTTTACTTCATAACGTAGTACACAAACTTTACCAAGGCGCTTTTTTTTCAGTTTTATGGCTCACGCGTAACTGTAATTTCATTTCTACCCACAAGAAAAATACGGCCTTCACCTGCGCCGATTTTCACGAAAACAACATGTGCTTAACAAATCTGTTATACAGAATTGCGCCCAAACAGGACAGTAAATGTGGAAAGTAGGAACTCCTTTACCGAATTTCGTGTAAATCCGGCGAACAGTTTAGTCGCTGACTCTGTGTCACAGGCAAACAGACGGACGGACGTGGTCTCCACAAAAGCCTTTATTTTTTTACTTCGTAAAGAACCCCTAAAATATTCGCCGAAGTTTTATGTTTTGTTTGCATCAAGTGCTTAAAGTATACACTTTCGGTCATTATCTTGTCCGTCCGCGTGTGTTAACTCCGAACATCCTCTTCAGACTCCGAAGGTTCTTGGTATCGTACGCCTGCACCAGAAGTGACGGACATATATACTTTATATGTAGCACATGGTCTGACACGAACAACACTGTGCATTTTGTACAAAGAGCGCGTTTCCGCGTTTAGTGTGGTTTTTACAACAGAAAATGATTAAACTTTTATCTCTAAATAGCATTAACTTAACTGATTTTTGTTGGCGGGTTTGCAGTGTTTTCTGTGACGTAGGAAGCCCGATTATAGGCGTGCTGGCAAAAGAAATTGCGAGAAGCGACTGTAAGTTTCGTGTATCTCCTTCCATCTGTTCGCATTGAACAACTCGGGGTCTCACTTGACGGAAACGTTAATGAAAATTTATAGTGGGGGTACTTGTTAACATCTGCGTAAAAATTCAATTTTTGTCAAAATATGACCAAAGCAACACACAGTATATAAAGATATTGCAAAGAGCTTCACAAAAATGTGTTAAAAGCAGAAGTCATGTATTGTGTCAAGTATGTTTTTTTTTTTGCGAAAATTGTACTGTTTACGGTATGATACCAAGAATATGGTAAAGCCAGAGACACAAATGTGTTTGGCCACGTAATACGCACAGTACGCAACGAAGGAGCGCGCGAACAGTCTTTTGTGTGAATTTATTGTTTGTGTGCTGTGAGTGTTAGTAAATCTGTAGATGTAAGTATGTGAAGAGAGTGTGTATTAGTCGGAACGCTATCCCTTTTCGAAACAGGTATATAGAAGTATTAGAATTATGACGGGAGTAGATAGGAGGATAATATTAAAATGGATCGTAAATCAATAGGCTGGGAAGGCGGAGAAGGAATTAATCTGGCTCAGGATAGGGACAGATGGCGGGTCCTTGTCCGCACGATCATGGACCTCTGGGTGCCATAAAATGGTGGGAATTTGTTGACTGACTGGGGAGGAGCTATTAGCTTCTGAAGGACCCTGCTCCGTAGATGTAATTAATACGGTGAAAACTAAGTGGAAAGCGCAAGGGTCCGAACGCGCCTTAATATTACCTTATACGTACATATCGTCTTGTGTATAGTATGCAGATAAATGTCATGTTTCGGGGGTCTGTGAAATACAAAATAAGCAAATTATTTGGCTGTAAGAATATCTGATACGCACTAGCTTTGGAAAGGCGTATTTGTACGTGTAATAAATAAGTGGTTATCTACACCAGCATGGGAACGCCGAGTACAAGCAACGGAATTCCATTCTTAGTTCGGTTCTTGTTCTTTAAGCGTAAATTCAGTTGTCGATCAGCGTGCATATGTGTTTCCACCGAAATTTATTGTTAGAATACTCACGCCGCTGTTATAAACGATGGTAACATACATTTAAAGGAATTCAGGGTATCAGATTGGTTTGTGATTGCGAGTTTTTAGGTTTCCACAACGGTGCAGTTGAAATCTCCTTTCTTCTGGGATGTGGCACCGCGTTACTGGGTGGTTGGTGCACTGTGTTTCAAGACAACGTGACAGGCTTATGTCCAAGGGCCGAAGCTTCATTCTTGATGGATATTTGAACCCTTGACGATCATATCTTTACGCTTTCTCGAAACGTCTGGCGCCAATCATCCCGTGGCGCGACGCCACACCGCATAAGAGCGGAGACCTGATCTGCGATTACTTTAACCTTGTACGTGGAAAGAACATCCTGCCCTATAGTATTCGTAGGATTCGTGTCATGTTACCGTCAGTACTGGACTACGAAGTTGTACTCAAATGTTGTGTTTGCTGGTGGGTGTGTGTTAACACTGCACTGAAGTTCATTCAGAGGAGAGTGCATTAACCTTTTAAAGCCTAGCGGTAACTTTACGTACCACCAGGTTTAACATTAAAAAATTCTACGTGGTGCCCACATTGCGTTTATGTGTTTTGTGTGGATCTCAGGACAAACAGCAACTTTTGCCTTATAAAACATTAAGAGACTGGTTTTTATAACCGAAGTGTGGAGTGTTTACAGCGCGGTACGCACTGAGTCCTTATATAAAACAGATACGCTTCGTCTTTAAAGGGTTAGTTTTGGTAGAATCTAATGTAGAATGGAAACGGTACAGCAAGACATCTGTGAAGATGGTAGAAAATAAATGCTTCTGTGAGTGGAAAGTTCGAAAATATGAGACAGTGTGAGACGAACAATACAATCAATTTCCTGTCGCTAACTGGGGAAGGCGATGGAGGATAAATGGCACTTGAATAGGCAGTACAGCCACACCCCGACAACGTTACACAGGATACAGCGCAAGTAGAATTTCTCGCAAGTCGGGATTCAGCATACATGTGGTCAGTAGTATATGTGTAGCCTATATAAAAGGGAATGCCGTAGAAACCCAAACTCCAACACACCTAATCAACCGCAGCATGACCGCCCTAACGCCTGTGTTGTCGCCCAGCAGTATTCTTCATCCACCGCCGTCTGATTGGTCTTTCATTCGCGCAAGGAGGAAGTCGGTGCACATTTCAGAAATGTTATGTCATTTCTTTTTACTTTTTGAAATATTGCTTGTCTCAAAATTGCGTAACTTGAATTGTGTAATTCGCGGGCTGTCTGTAGTGCGGTGCCCTGTACAGTCTGAAGCAGAGCTCGTATTCCTTCTATTCGTAGCGGGATTAAAGACGAAGACAGAGGAAATGAAGTACTTGCTGTTTCAGGCTTCCGTCCCATTAATCTGGCCTTGTTTCCATTTAATTTTCATCACTTCCATCATCGTTGTGGAAGTACTCAGTTGCCTCGTTAGTCGAATCTCTAGAAGATGAACTGTCGTCACATGGTGATGGGCTCTTTGCTGCCTTGAATTTGGCCCGCTTTTCACATTGCAGTTTCTGTTGCTCTTACATGGTGGACATGGTTGTTCCAGTTCAACACACATTATTAATTCCTTCATGAATTAAGCTTGCAGCGTTGTCAGTTTTAAATGTTACGCTGTTCTTTGTCAATAAACTACTGTGACTGAGTTCACATTAGCTGCATATGTTTGAGTTCACAAATGTAGCTGAATAATTGCGTTCCTCTTTTTGCTTAGCTGTTTCTTTGCTGTTATGTATGCCAAGCTTCAGCCGGACACTACTTACAAGATTCGTTAACTCTTCCTTCAACATATTTTTTCGGTGGGAACGTGATGTATTGTTCACAGCTGTTGCGTATGTTATTTCGTTCGTGATTTTGTAGGCAACTTCTCTTTCTTTCGGTTATGGTACCTTGCCCCCCCCCCCCCTCTCATATACCGATTCAGGAGGGAGGTTAGCAAGAAGGTGCTCAACAAAGTACTTTTAATAACAATTGCCGTCACTCTAATCGTGGTCATCAACTGTGTCCGTTTTGCACATAAATACGAGTTGCACATTCAGCACATATTGCTTCTCTCTTCCGGCATATGCAAATTGAAAAACTCGGCCCGCGTCCTGTAAGTGATTTTCAACCAGTGGATAACCCGCCACGAAAGCATGCCTTGGCGTTTTGACTGTCTTCTTTGTCCAGTCTTTTTGTGCGACGTGTCCTATATTGACCATACGATTTCGTCTGTGTACACAATGTTCCCATTTTCTTCCCTGAAAGACGCAGGGTCCTCTCCTTCAATCAGAATGGCTTTGCTCCCTTTCGTCTTATAAACGAAGGCGAGTTTTTTTTGTGAGGAGAAGGTGGGGTGTTGATACCTAAAAACCCGAGAGGTCGGAGTTGATATTTACCGCTGTGAGGACAGACATGAGCGGTGAATTTTGGTTTCCAAAATAGAACACCAAAAATTTTTGTCGCATGCACCCTGAACGAAGTCAGTATATTTTACTCATTTGCTGGTTTTTGTAGTTAATTTTCTCTCGCTTATACTCATTTTTCAGTGGTACCATAGTGGTATGATCATCCTCAGCACAAATTCTGAGAACTGAAGACGTCTAAATGCCAGTCGCGTGAAGTTTTATTCACAATCATAAGCACGTTCATAAAAGTTTGTCATTCCAAGATCTAAGCAATTGCTGCCCACTTGCACATTTTATAAAACATGTTACAACGAACTACAGAATATTTAAAATATCTTGCAGTGTACTGGACTGCTTGCATGAAAACCCATTTCTGCTGTGTTAGACACTGTGTTCATTTAGTGAACAGAACAGTGATAAGCTAGGAAAAAAACGCAGTGTCATTAAAATAAATATAGCCAAATACACAGGCAACCCTTACGTTGCTTTTACTTTCATCTTATAGGGAAAACGCACCTACATTATGAGAAAACAAGCAACATTTGAACTTTGTTGGGGGGGGGGGGGTGGCGCCGTTGGAAATAATAGTCCCATATGATGTTACAGGCTATGCCTACATTTAAAATGGGACAAACACTAGGATAATTGAAACAACAGATGTACTGAGAAGGCTGCATAATAAGGAACTCCGCAATTAGCTTAATGCCCCTAATTTTTTCGGGTAAACAGGGAGGAAGGGGGCACGCGGTGGCGCAGTTGGTTGAGGCACTGCACTACAAACCGGAAGGTCGCGGGTTTGATTCCTTTCTGTCGACTCAGCCTCTAACAGAAATGAGTACCAGGAATATTTCCTATGGGTCAGTGCGGCCAGTGCGTAGGACTGACAACCTTGCCACCTTCATGTACCGATTGTCTAAAAATCTGGGAGCCTCAGCCTCCTGGAACCTGAAGGGCCTGTCCAGGCCTGTAATGGGATTGCTGTACCTCTTTCAAAGGGAGGAAGAAAGAAATAAGAAATCCTAGTTATAGATTCTTACGGGAGGGGGTTGCATATATTATAGCCTTAGATTGACGGATAGTATTGTAGTCATTCTTGAGAAATATGCCGTGCAAATGTGAACTGCCTTGTGTTATTTCAGAATGAGCTAAAGTAGTGGGCGTCTGTAATGCCTGTTCTGAACTTTGGGGTTCCCTAAATGCAAGGAATGACTTGCTTGAGTAACTTACTGCTATAAGGGGATATTCGTGTGATGATACGAGTATTTATAAAGATTTTACCGAACACAGTAGGAAAGTCAAGTCAGTGAGGTTTTAACTACGGAAGATTTGAATTTGTTGTAATGAAACAATTTTCTTTAAAGTACTTAGTCATGCTGGCAAATGGTAAAAAATGTACACACACATTAAGTAATTTAAAATCCAAATTTAATGCACTTAACTGTATCGGAACGTATAGGCCATACTTTGACCGATGCGCACGTTTATTTTCATCTACCGACCTCACTGAGGTGACCAGGTCATTCAAAACTATAGCTTTGTACGACTATGTAGTATTTCAAGTTTGTAGTCCTTGTTTTACGCGATGCTGACCTTGATATATGTTAATATTAGACGTTAACATGGTGCAAGTTATTGGATATGAAGGAATGGCTAAAAAGGACATTAAAATACTTACTAGCAGGGAAAGAAGAATTAAATTTTGTACGGTAGCTCCCACACCTTTAAATATATGCGAAGCATAGTATAGAAGAGGAAAATATTAATAAAACCCAAGCGGCAGAAATTAAATTTTAAAGACTTTTTGCGAGAATTACTTGAGATTCACTTATCAGTTAGAGACGTTTCTTTTTTCGTGAAACGTCTTGAGTGACCCAGTGTTTCGGCAGTTGCGCGGCAATAGCCGATACTTTCCCCACGCACTCAAAATGAATTGAAGGTTAGACTGATGACTTTAACTTCATCACAGCATACATAACTAAATTAAAATCGTAACTCACATGAAACGTCAGTGCGTCACTGAACGAATGATGATGATGACGACGATGATGATGATAATAATAACAACATGAATATGTATCTAGTTCATAAGTTCAAGCAGTGAGTAAAAGGTATACTGGCGCTCGAGTAACTTCGCTCGCTATGAGGTCCTGATAACGATCCGAACACCCTATCAGGTGAGATACATTTACATTCGGTGCCTAAATTTCATACAGCATTATCAAAACTGTTACGCAGAAGTGGAAATCTATACAGTAGCTTTCCGAGTTCCCTCCAAAATTCCGCAGGGAAAAAGACAGCATGAAACGTGTAACATTTAATCTGTTTTAATTGAGAATGTTACTGTAAATAGCAAAAGCTATCACGTTATTGTCATAAAAGTGAAATATCCCGATCTGGGAAAATGGTAGTCGACATGCAGTAAAGGAATTGATATCACAACAATTGCTGTGTAATTGAATAGGCTCGTCAGAATTTACTGTCGAGGTAGCGATGGGGCTGTTCTTGTTATTTGACCTCTCTCACAGAGCAGTTTATTTCCACTCACGGTTTTAAATCAATACATCACTCTGGTAATCAATAGAGGTAGGACATTTTCTATCTTCACATAGAGAGCATCAGTATTCATTGGCATATTCATAACTCTGCGAGGGTAAAAAGCAGATGTCATCACCAGATTCGTTCAACAATCTACCCTCTCAGCTCTTTCCACCAGACCCAGCAGCAGCTAGACTTCAATTTCAGCAACCCACCCTAGCAGTTTGGTTAGGATGTATGTTGTGTTGTGCTATTGATTTAGATCCTCGCAGCGTTTGTTTTGAAGTGTATGTATTAGCAGAGAATGTCTGTTTTATATTGCTGACGTAAATTCAAATCAGAGTTCAGGCAAGACACGGCTTGGCGTTATCAGACGCACATGCGGGGAATTCTTATGTAGAATAGTATCACATATTCTTACAGAATTCCATAACTGTAATTTTAAGTTTAGTTACACGTGCACAGACTTTTATAATGGTGCAGTTACAGATTAATTTTGTCGTAACTACCCATCCATTCATTTATATGGGCAGTTGTTGCTTATAGCACGTCCGATTTGGCTCAAACTGGGTATGGTAGACCTACGAGTATGTTATAATTTGTCGAGTTATTTTGGTCGGGACTTAGTTTTATTCATTATATAGACTACTTCAGTGAAGGACCGATGTCTTCACGTTTATTTTCTGAGTACCTCGACAGCATTTTATATCTGTGATGGAGGTACGGTATTTATGGGAATGTTAGGTCTGCCCTGTGTTTCGTTTACTGTAATTTATTTTCAGGCGTACTGATTTGTGGGTCCAAATTAACTTCTGCGTATATGAATGCGAGTTGACATACGAGGTGTTGCTATTATATAACGAGATTAGCTTCAAAACAGTACGCTATAATGTGCAATTATGGTATCTGCACGTTTTCGGTTCAAAGCAGTTTTCATCCAAAACTACACAATGCTCCATACGAGCCTTCCATGCTTCGAAGGATTCCCAGATGTCATTTTCTGAGGTCTTCTCCTTACACCTTATGTAACAAATTGAAGACTTTGGGAAGTTTTCTTCAGTTTCACAAGAAATTTGATGTTTCTTTGTTGTTCGCTTTTATTCAGACATGATGGCGGCAAGTTAAAGAACCGGTTATCAAAATGCTTATTACTGGACTTTATGTTAACGTAATGGCGCTTGGTTTGGCGTGCATCTGGGGTAATGTTCAGCGGTAGCTGGTTATGTATTTACTTTGGTGGTAAAGTTCAAGGCCAAGAGCTGCGCGCGCAGTATCTTTATTTAATAGCCACACTTTTTATTTTGTTGAAACGATATACAGTAGTTTTAGTACCACGAGTATTGACGTGCATTCATTTTAGGGCCCACATTACCTTAACACATATTTAAGGGAATGTCGCAAAACATTCGCCCGCATTAGAGCTACAGCGATCCGTAAGACACAGGTTATGCCTTATGCCGTATTGGCTTAATGGTGATTGTTTTGAGACAATTAGGAATGATCCTATTAGGCGTTTATTATCGAAAGAAACATCCAGCTTGTTTGATCGCACTAATATCTAAATGACATCCAGTCTGTTTACAACGCATTGCATCTACTTGGAGAGCAGGTAGATGGACGTAAATGCAAGGGACACCAAGGATTTGTTTGTTTGTTTGTTTGTTCGTTTTAATTACGCTTTCAAATCTGAAAGATGACCATGTTAACCTTTGATCTACCTTTGCAGACAGTCTGCATGCAAGATTACAGAAGCTTACCACTAATCTTGATTGTGCACCGGAGCAGTGAATGAATGAATGAATGAATGAATGAATGAATGAATGAATGAATGAATGAACGAACGAATGAGTGAATGAATGGATGAATGAATGAGTGAATGAATAAAAAATGATTTATTGACTGAATGAATGAACGAACGAACGACAACAAAAAAACGAACCAATTAATGAATGAGTGTACCTTTTTCGATTAATTTATGTGGAAATTCTTATTCAGTATTGTTAAAAGTCGGCACATACAATGTGCAAGATTGGTCTCCGTACCACAGCATGAATATAGTGCAGGAAAGTGGATTTCTGTGACACAGCACTCTGCCATAAAGTACATAAAATCTGGATATTAAACCTGCCATAATAGTAATCCAGTTCTCTGTCATTATTCCATGAAATTTTGATGGACTAATCTTCGATAAGTAGAGCAGAAAGATTTCTTTCGGTTATCCGCCGTGCGCCATAGAGAGCCTTTAATGTTAATTCCGCAGGGATGGCGGTGGGTTCCTTTTTATGTAGTGTAACGTTCGTTGGTCGTATTGTAGTTTTTTTTTTACTTGTAGGCGTCTCTTGCTTTTATTTTGGGATTTACGTGAGGACGGTATTATTAAGAGGGAGAAAAATGTAGGAAACTGCTTTAAGTGATTACAAGGGTTTACGCTGCAATCTGTTATAAATTACGGATCTCTCATTACGTTGTAATAGCATTATGATATTCCTAATTACTGCATTTTACCTTGAGTGAAATGAAGCGCTGTAATCGCAGTAATTGGGCACGTAGATGTAGCGGTGGCGCCTAGGACTGGTATGCTGGAGGTGCGTTGTTCGACTCTGCCGGAAGGTAGGTCATAGTGAGCGACGTTTATAGGGGTTTAAGGCCTACTCGGTCTCTCTCAGCGTGTAATTTAATGACATACGTCACGGCTGTCTCCTTCTAAGTCTTTACCTACTGAAATTTCTTGGTAATATTTCTGTGCAATTTCACACCAAGTATTTTTCGCGGTTTCTTTCTGTCATTCCGGGTACGTACTGGGATAGGCCACGACCGCTTCCTTATCATTCCCAATTTATTATCAGGTCTACATATCATCCAGTCATTCGGCGCTGTATATTTCGAGTTACTGACAGGTCGGTAAATAAAGTACAGATATTATAAATGATAATCATAATAGACCAACATTTCTTTCCCATCTTCATAACTCCCTATAACAAGACGTATTGTACCAAATCAGTGATACGTAAATTCTAGGAAATAAAACGCAGCTGTTCGTGTAGTACCTGAAAGACAAGACTGTTTTGACTGCTGAGTGACATTTTTCACATCTGCACGCGAAACAGCCCGTCTTTTATGAAGTGGTTAAATATTAAAAAAGTTCCAAGTTTTTGCAGTGTAAAAAAATGACACTGGGAGTATCAGATAGTTGGTTGTGCGAAACCACGAAATAACATTACACGTTACAGTTTGGAATTGTTTACTCTAAAGTGGGCTTTTCATAAAAGTTTTGAACAACCTCTCGGCTGTGCTGGTAGGAACTTCTACTTGGTGTACGAATTTTGTTTTAAATTTGTAACATCTGTGTCGAGTTTTAACAACTCATGTTACTAGAGATCCGTGTCCACTATAAGAAGCCACTTGCGCCTGAAGTGGAAACGAGAACAGACATATCTGTGTAGGACTCAGAGGGATATAGCATAGAGGAAACGTAACTCATTGTCAGTTCGCAACATTCAACCAACAAAATGCACAAGACTGTTCTTTAGATGTTTATATTATAATATCATACTGAATATTGCTACATGTTTCGATCCACAAGGGATCGTTATCAAGGAACCTAACAAGAGCAATACTGCATAAAACCAAATTAGCCACTTTTATACACAGTTGACGTTGTGTAACAGAGTAATATAGTTAAAATGTAAACAGTTCTTTGTAGAATAGCTCTATAAGCGCACTGGATCTTGATACACAGTATCTCGGAAGCAGCCTACGTACTTAACGAAAGTTAACACAGTACTGCGTTAACGTTTTAAAGCCTAGCGGTAACTTTACGTACCACCAGGTTTAACATTAAAAAATTCTACGTGGTTCCCACATTGCGTTTATGTGTTTTGTACGGATCTCAGAACAAACAGCAACTTTTGCCTTATAAAACATTAAGAGACTGGTTTTTATAACCGAAGTGGAGAGTGTTTACAGCGCGGTACGCACTGAGTCCTTATATAAAACAGATACGCTTCGTCTTTAAAGGGTTAACTTCCCTTATGTACGTTAAGTGCGTAGGTGTAGAGATTTATTATTGTACCTGATCACACTCAGTGACACACATACACGCGGTGGGACTCCTCTAGACCAGGGATCGGCCCATGTCAGGTACCTCTATCTGACAACACACAACATTCACAACAGAGAGGCAGCCATGCCCCCGATGGGATTCGAACCAGAAATGACAGCAAGCGTGCAGCCACCGGAGTCGGCTGTCACTATAAGTGTGACTATCTGCTAGTTAGGTTCAGGTCCAGGCACCAATTCCGTGGTTCCCTTTGTCTTAACAAAGTCTTAAACAATAAAATAAGTTGCTTATCAATTCTTGATATTTTCAATTAACGGATACCAAGGTTAACCCTTTGAAGACTGAATTTAACCTGCGAAATAATAAACATCAACTAATGCACCAAAATATATATAATCTTTATTCGTTAGGTGTGAATGTGCCCTAGTGCCCTAGGGCACATTCACACTTAACTGTATAAACGCAACCATAGTGTATCAAAACTATTCTCCCTGAAGATGGCCCAGCAGGGTCGAAACATGTAGGAGACTTTTACGAATAAAGATTATATATATTTTGGTGCATTAGTTGGTGTTTATTATTTCGTATGATACAGTGCACGGACATGGAACACATTAAATTTGTGAATTTAACCTGATCGATATTTATAAACATTCAGTTTGCACCGCACAGTAAACACACTCCATCCCCATCATAAAACCAGTCTGCTTGTTCTGTGCGAGGAGATTATTTTACCCATTTCTATTCTGCTAGATCGATATGAAACTGTTGCCGGAACACGGAGTTAGAGGTGGAGTTGTTCAAGTTTTCCTTGTTTTACATGTTATGTCATAAACTTTATGATGTTATAGGCTTTTATGCTTTGTCAGTTAAGCTTAATTCGCACCGTGGATACTCTCACCGTTTTCTCACGATGAAGGAAAATGTTCTTTGGCTGTATTTAAATGAACATATTGTGAATACTCTATTCAAATCCCGGTCCGTGACCTTACCTTGAGCCTAGCGTGAGCGTTTCCATACTTTGCATGAACATAAGGGCAACACGCTGGCCCTCCAGGGTGGAGATCGCGTTAACCCTTTAAAGACGAAGCTTATCTGTTTTATATAAGGACTCAGTGCGTACCGCGCTGTAAACACTCTCCACTTCGGTTATAAAAACCAATCTCTTAATGTTTTATAAGGCAAAAGTTGCTGTTTGTTCTGAGATCCGTACAAAACACATAAACGCAATGTGGGCACCACGTAGAATTTTTTAATGTTAAACCTGGTGATACGTAAAGTTACCGCTAGGCTTTAAAAGGTTAAGTCTGAGTGAAGTCCCCATGGCATTTGAGCTGAAGAATGTGGCAGGAGGTCGTGTTTACTTCTCAGTCTGTCTGTTGCTCTGCATACAGTAATTGGCATTCCACCAATGCTCCATCTATCATCGCCTCTCAAGCGACCGACTGGCATGTTAGTGTTTGGTTTATTTACGAAACCCGTTAGTGGCTCGAACTATATACCGCAGCTCATTATCGTAACTTGAGTGTTCACTTTGGGCTTTGTCTCTGACCCAAAACTCACCTTGACTCTAGATAAAGAAGTCAACTTATGCTTGCTTATGTACAATATTTGAGGGAAGTAATAATGAAGCTGAAAATACAGAGGGTGTCCCTAACCATAGAAAACGCTGGCAAACTCTACAGATATTTTTGTTTCACAGCGACAAATGGCGAGAAATATTCTGTATTAACACATGTAAAATTCACTGTGCATCATGACGTCTCCTTGTGTGTAATTTGTGTCTCCAGTTACATGTGATCCATTCTAAAATTCCAGCAAATTTCCAACACATCCATTCTTCTTGCGCGGTTAACTGGTTCTCTGCCAATTTGGATCGATTTTACTATTTGAGTTTTGCGTAGAGACAAAGTTGTGTTTAGTTTTTTAAAACACTCTCTTTCCTAATAAGCCCCAATAAACGGGAAGTACACGTAGTAAACAAGACAAGCAGTGTACGTATAAGCGAAACGTCGAGGCGCGTTCGAGTGACCATTGTTGCCGTGCGAAAGCAATCAGTATTAAGTATAATTAAATATAATAAGTATAATAAATATAGGCCTAAATGTGTCTGTAACTGTAGTTATCCGGCATACAGTGCGAATGTGCCGTGATATATTGTCATGTGTGGCGGGTCTGGCTGTACCATATTTTTCTACCTTATCTCACAAACAATACGATTTTCGGGACAATGTTGTGGAACATAACGTGTGTGTTCGAGTGTCTCTACAACGTTTGTCTGAAACAGTTCTCATTCTAAAAAGAATTCAGGGAGATATTATAAATATATTTAGGTCTTCATGTAAAGTAGGCCTACCTGTTAGTCTTGTCAGATTTCAATGAAACTTGAACTTTCTCGACAGATTTACGAAAAATACTCAAATATCGAATTTGATGAAAATCTTTACAGTGGGATCCGAGCGGTTTCATGCGGACGGAGGGATGGAGAGATGGGCAGACAGGCAGATATTAAGCTATTAGTCGCTTTTGGCAATTTTGCGAAAGCGCTTAAAAACTGTATAAAAGAAAAGCCGTAAGAACGAAAGAACAAAATAAAATAGAATCATTGATAAGTATTGGGTAGCCGTGCAGATGAAGAGATGGATCGACAGATAGATTCTAATGACAGCCAGATATTATAACGAAATACTGTGTATGGAATCATGTGGGGTGTTAGAAAATTTAAGATACGTGTTAACTACAGTAACAGATAGGAGCTAGGCTCGTGATAAAATTAGAAGAATGAGTTTAGGAAATTTGGATTTGCTATGCAATTCTAGAACTGTCATCATCCCCTATACTTTCCGTTGCACTTAAGATCAGAATCTGAAGCTCAGTGTGCCCAGTATTTTATGATTGTGGAACCTATTCTCGTAATATTACGGTGAGAGAAACGTAAGTTTAAATATTCAGAACACAGTGCTACTACATCTGGTATCTTTTTATGCTGCTACTTCTAGTATCTTTGTATACCAGTTGCAGCAGCATTGTAGTGCTGTCTAATGTAATTTTACTCATACATATGTTCCCCTGTATTTGTATGCCTGGTAATGGCTCGATATGAGCCGAAACGTGTCGGAGATACTGTAATATAAAATAAGAAGGCGTGTGTAACCTAATTAATTGTATTTAATTGGATTTCAATAATCATTGCATACCAAGTATAGTACGAATCTTCCAATTAGTTCACGAGTTGAAAGGAGGCAACCCCCTGCACACGTCGTGGTCTCGTTAGCCAACTTTCTTTTTAGTTTAAGAGGAAAAAGCAGAATAATGACGATTAGAGCTGAAACAGATTTAAAACATGAGATTTTGTTCTTTTTGAGGCTTAAACTCTCATCAAGTGCAAATAATTATGAGTAGTGGAAGAGTAATACTTTGGAGTGATCCTGCAATTATTGTGATGAAAGCTTAAGTATCCATAGAACGTCCTTCTCTGTCTGTCTGTCTGCCGTTGGTTGTGTTTCCAGGCAATGACCACAGGCGGCAGTCTCAGCGGAGAAGTCTGCCAGTTTTAGCTAGCGTGTGTAGAATAGGCTGATTAGAGCAGACCAATTTTCATCTCGTTAAAGCCTTTTGGAATCTGAGAAGTAAGTTTAGAGAGTGCTTTAATGAAGGTTATTAAGGCTGTACAAACGAAGGGTTATGGTTATGGGATATACTCGGGGCATTCTGTAGGCACAGAATGTTTCCAAAACATTCGCCTGTTAGTGGGCGAGGTAGCTGAAATGATAGTGTCTCTGATTCGTGTTCAGGAGGTACCTGGGTCGAATGTTTGTCGCGCCACCGTCTATCTTGCCTCAGGATTCTTGTCGCTATCTTCAGCTGATCCAGATAAATATCGAGATACTGTCCGTAATTGGACCCAGGTAGCTTGCTTCAGTACCCCTCTAAATTCATTGTTCACTTGTCGCCCCGCCTTTCGACGCTAAACTATCTGAAGTATTTAAAACGTCGTTAAATAAACCATAATTGAGACTTGTTTCTTCTTCTTACTCGGTTACTCTCATTCTGTTTCAAACATGTGCTTTTTTGTACTTAAGTTAAAGACAAGATTACGTACCCTTACTTATTTAGATGCTGTTACTCAGTGTATGCAAGGAAATCCTCGTATACAGCCTTGAAATAGGCTAGGACCGCATGATTTCAAATCATTAGGCATTCTTTATTTACCGTCATCTTTTCACCTAATTCGACATTGTACGTATAATTACTGCGTAAAAAGGCGATTATATATCCTAAAGGTCAACTATTTATGCCTCGAAGGGAATGGCTTTGTTCCGAATCATATTTAGGAATTACACGCACGTACTTTTCCACTTTTTCTGTGTTACAATAATAACACTACCTATTCCTTGTGACACAGCCATTATTTGTTATTATTTTTCAAACACTACATGTTTCTATGAAGCCGATAATAATCAGGTGTTTATTTATACAAAAACTTAGAATTGAAGGTAAAAATGTAATTTTGCGAGATCTCACAAGTGATATGAAATATAAATTACCTCGACTTGTAATTCTTGATGGTGTGTCATTTAACACAAACTGTGTGGTTTATAATTTAAAACGTAAAATTTTAAAAATTTAGAATGCTAGTTTCTAATTAAGTGTTAAAACTAGATTTAAATTTTTTCTCTTCATTTTATGCTGTTGGATCCATTATTTAAATCCATTATTTAAAAGTCCAATGTTAGTCGAGTAATGAGCTGTCGGCTTCAGTGTACTTCGGTGTAAGTGCCTTTATCATTACGTAATTTGCACTATATTTCCGTTGCTATGTTTATTTCTTTTATTGCGATTTTGCCTTCAACTCCCTTTCCACGGCCTTTTATTCGCTATCGGTATTTAAAGTAAGTAAACAGCCTTATTCTGGGGTCAATCACCTCGTCTTACTATTGATGTTTACTTCGTGGGTGACAGAATCTGTTTGTATTTGTCCCTTCCCTGATTCAGTTTTGAACGTCAGTATTACTGGAAGTGTAACTGGCCGATTTTCGAGAAACTGCAGCAACACTCTCTGGAGGCGTACGCTATTAAAAAGGTTTGTATTGTCTACCACGTACCAATGCGTTGGGCGTGCTTTGTTAAGGATCCTGCTTATTTTTGTGTTTGAGCCTTTTGTCAGTTGTGAACTATATGTAGGCCCGCAATTCTTAACGCTGTCAAAAATTTAAACCCCTCTGAATATTGCTGATACTCCATTTGTACAAAATTTCTTGGAGATCCCCAAATGAGAGACAGGTGATGGATGGTTCATTGACTCATTCGTAGAGTCCTGGTTTATTTAACGAAGTCCTTTTGTGTGCTTAGGTTATACAGCATCGAATTTGAAGTTGAGTACAACTATAAATTGGGAAGGACGTCGAGCGACTCGATATTTGCTTCACTTAATTCATTTTTCCTTCATTTATTTGACTGTACTGTGGAGCGTCACGAATATTAGCAGAATGGCTGGAGTCTGAGCAGCGATTTTAACCGTGGACGTCTGAACACTAAATAAAATCGCAAACCCCTCAATCGCGAGACTGTACTTTGGAGATGAAACAAGTTGAAGGACGGACGTGAGTACCGTTATATGCAATGTCCGTATGTGCTTCGCTCAGATAATTTAATAATCGTCGCAGTTTGTAGTTGAGGTTGTTATGGCAACGCGTAGGACGCTACAAAGGGTCTTTATAAGAGGCCTATAGGCATTGTAGGTTCTGCAGTGAGCGATTTTGCTTGGTAATACTTCGCTTTGACTACGCTGTCTGTACACACAGAGATAATAGTGGAAGTGATATCTTAGGTTTGTTCAAGCTCTGCAAATCTTCGCTTGGTGTATTCCTTTCACACTACTCCGTCAGAAACTGCTACAGGCTGCAGCGAGCATGCAGTGGATGAGACAGCGCCGTCTGACTGGAGACAATCTATTACATTTATCAAATTGCGTGACTTTAAAACTATTATAAATTCTAATCAACAGTGAGTGATACCTATTTTCAATAGTAAGACTGTACACTAATTTACTGCGTTTCTTTTTAAACTGACATTTAAGTTAGCTCCATAGATCAATGTTCTCCAGGGGCGCATCGTCTTTCATTTACTGAAGTAATTTCTTATAGGCCTATTTATAGAACGCAAGGGTTCAATACCGTCTTCTGGAGATCCTGACACTAGATCCTATTATTCTTAGCCAGCTGAATCCACTCCACAAGATGACGTTCTGTTTCCTTAAGATACATTTAAAGATCATCCTTCCATCTACGCCAGTATCACCCAGGTCATCTTATTTTCTTGTTTTGTGATTAAATCTGTGTCTCTTTCTAATTTCGCCAGTGCCTACTATACGTTCTGCAAATCTCATCATACTTTATTTTAGCGCCGTAATAATATTTGGTAAATTGTTTAAATTGTGAAGTGCAGTTTTCTGTTGTCAAGCGTCCACAATTTGTGATCGTCCCATGGTCAGACCCTAAGCTTCCGATACATATCAGCCATAATACGAAACGATAATTCAGTCCTAATAGGGAGTTTAAAAATGGCACATTATATTTTGGACTATTTACCGTGTGGAATGTGCCCCTCTTTTGTAATGCTTGTTTCTTTTTGAACATAAGACATTAACGCTGTTTTGTATTTTTTGGACCACAAAATATTGGGCAAAGTCCAAAAGCTAATTATTCCTGGATGAATCGGTAGTTTTGCACGCTTCTTTTTGTCTTTTATTTAGACAGGAAACGAGAACAGAAGCTTTCTAAACGGAATGGTAAGAAACAAAAAATTACTGTATGTTTAACTACGGGGCGCTGAGTGTGATGTAAACTTATTGAACAGAAAAATTTAGGGGATTGGCCCATTTAAGTCCTTACTAAAGCTTTTTGTTACTAAGCCTATAATAAGTGTTTTTGATGATAATTTGTTACAGTAAACATAATTACACATACTTTGTTACAGTAAACGTGATTGCACATAGTTTGTTACAGTAAACGTGATTACACAAGTTTGTTACAGTAAACGTGATTACACACAGTTTGTTACAGTAAATGTGATTACACACAGTTTGTTACAGTAAACGTGATTACACACAGTTTGTTGCAGTAAACGTGATTACACACAGTTTGTTACAGTAAACATGATTACACACAGTTTGTTACAGTAAACGTGATTACACACAGTTTGTTACAGTAAACATGATTACACACAGTTTGTTACAGTAAACGTGATTGCGCATAGTTTGTTACAATAAACGTGATTACACGTAGTTTGTTACAGTAAACGTGATTGCGCATAGTTTGTTACAATAAACGTGATTGCGCATAGTTTGTTACAATAAACGTGATTACACGTAGTTTGTTACAGTAAACGTGATTACACGTAGTTTGTTACAGTAAACGTGATTACACACAGTTTGTTACAGTAAACGTGATTACACACAGTTTGTTACAGTAAACGTGATTACATGTTGCTGATTGTTCCTCGTCCGAAATAGTATTCTTGTGTGCCGGTTCTTGGAGCTGTAATTTCAGAAGCGAATAAGTAACACGCTTTACATTTTCGCACGAACACCTTCAAAACACCTCGAGTTTCCTGATAAGTCCGACCAGAAATGCGCTTCACTCCACCTCTGCGAACCAATCGTCTAATTGCAGGCTTTGTTATTCCTTAGATATTGTCACGTAGAACCTTCCTGTGCCTCTTAGCACCATCTTTTCGTAATCCCTTTCCGCCTTTACCTCGTCCAGGCGTCCTGCACCGCTATTGACGTTCCAGTGAGGTTTTACGGACAATTGAAATGCCATTTTTTTTATTTACCGTATTAAAATTACAAGCCAAAAGAATATCCGTTTGTCACATATCAGTCGTATGTAAATGTTAGTAGCTTTTGTTATACTCTCCGTCAGCAGACAGATGCTAACCTCATTCAATAGAGGACAAACGTTGTGTCTGTCATGTAGCGTACGGCCCAGGTAAGGTTTTGATAACCTTTTAAGGGCGTAACTTCTTAGGTTCATTTTGCAAACCAGTATTTATTTGGTGAATACAATGATATCAAATGCATATGTCAGTCTTACGTCGGATGTCGCTTGTATGGTGGCCAGACCCCGTCTCTTAGCGAGGATGAACATAAATGTTTTCGTTTTCCCTTTTTTTTATTAACTTTTACTTGAATTGTGTCCGGACATGCAAGCCGTAGTAGAAACTCCAAGTTTAGATGACAATGTTTATATATTGAAAGGTTAAAGTGACTTTCATGCAAACCGTGTTGTTCGGTGCAGCTCATAGATGTTTACAGCAGGCCAGGATGACGCAGTCTCACCGTGACATGGCAAGACCTTGTTATAACATTTGCTTTGGCTTTAAGGGGAAGGATCCCAAAACAAAAATGTACGCGATGGTTGTATAACTGATTCTTTTGCAGACGAGGAAAATAGCGGCAAAGTTTGTTGTGTACCAAAATCAAGTACTCCTTTCAATAAACGTGATTTCAGGCTTCCTACGCGATCTGCATTCTTCTGGGACAGCATATCGGTTCCATCTTCTAGCGTTATAGAAGATGGGACCGATATTTTGTCCCGAAACGTCGGTACAGAATTACCACTCTACGCTGCGTAATGTCCCAGAAGAGCGCGTATCTCGCTTTATTTAGGTGAAAGAAGTTAAAAATTGTCCCTGTAGCACTGCAGCGTGCAGGCATATAAGGGAGTGAAACGTAACGCTGTATGTTGTTGACCTCGATACTAGATGGAGATGAGTGGTCAGCTTCACGCCTCGGAAACTTCATCCCCAGGGGAGGAGGCCGCATTCCGCATTGGATAGGAGGCTATGTTGGCCCCGAGAGCAGGTCTGAACGCTTTGGAGAAAAAATAAATCTTTTGCTCCTGCCAGGAATCGAACCACGATTCCTTGGTTGTCCGATTTGTGGCCTAGTTGCTATATCGACTGAGCTATTGCGACACCTGTCGTGCCGCTGCTTTGTATTTCAGGTTTACAGAACTGTCTTTTATTTCGAAGAACATTTTCTTACAGTTTGTCGTATTCTCCTGCGACAAAAGGAACATTATCTCTGTTTTTGCTTGTGCATTTCTGAGAGAAAGAGGAGAAACGAATTATAACTTGTGTTTGTTACGGCGCGAGAAATTTATTCTCAGCCTCTTTGTGTATGGCAGACAGAGCATAAAGAGAACCCGAAGCCTCGTTCCGAGACAGATCTCACTGAAACAAGTTTCTTAGTCCAGCATGTAAGTAGATAGGTACAACTCTTTCGGAACGATAGACTGATTTCGTACGTAACACACACACACACACACACACACACACACACACACACACACACA